>JAULUF010000014.1:18835000-19335000 GCA_031834385.1 Semotilus atromaculatus | reverse complement strand
GTGCTTTATGGACCACAACAGATGCAGTCAAAGTATTTCCAGACTGTAGAAAAATAATGCCACTAGCTGTTGTACACACTTACTACCTATTATACCTATACTGCATGACATGTTTATATACAATTTGTTTCCTAGAATGCATACTGTAGGGATTGGTGTCTGTTTTTGTGCATATATGCTGCGGTGGCTGCTGATAGATTCTGCAGATGTTCAGTGATGAGCAAGCTGTCTTGTGTTTTGATATGTTCTTCTGTGCTTTTGATAGAGAACACAGGTGTGGACTCTGGGAATTCCACCCCCTTTTACCCCCTCATCTCTCCTGGAATTTCTCACTCTCAAGCCCCCCATCCCCCCACCCCAGCTCTTGAGAGGGTTGATTGAGACATTACATGAAAAACAGGGGCAACATAAGGCAGTAAAGGAAAACAGTAGACAATAAATCCACTGAAATGGTTTTTAAAGTGTGAAGCAGATACATTAAATCTGTTTGGAAAGAAGTGGGATTTAGAGTAAAGTGACATGAGAAACCAGTGTATATCCTTACACTGAAAGTGAGGATGAATGTGTGTCTTCATGGACATTTCATTGACCCCAAAAATAGCTGTCAGAAACGAGAGAGACAAAAGAGAATATAGGGATAACTGAAGAAAAGAGAGTAATAACTTCACAGTTTAAATTAATGGATAAAATTGTTTCCCATTTCAGTGGGTTTCTTAGTAACACATTCTCTCTCAGTAATGTGTCCCATATGTGTTTGCATATTACTCATATTGGCACGACTGAACTGTACATTTGCATTTCTAATAAGACTCATTCAATGTGACAGTGGTGGGTGAGAATGCTTCTCTCAATGTGGTTAAGGAAAGCATTTATGTGTGTCATAGTATATATGTGTGTTTTTGTATGTAAGGAGTGAGAGAATATCTGCTGCTTTTCTAGACTGTTCACCACCAAGTTACATAAATGTTTACAGTTGTCATGACAGGGCCCTGGAGCCATGGACCAAGAAACCCCACAGAGCTGAAACAGAGGACCAAAGATACTCTAGATCTCTTTCACACACAGAAACAAACATTAAAGAATGAGAGCAAAACAAGTGTGAATGAGAAGAGGGGACACTGTCTCACGTGTTTGAGTCACACCAATACTGGCACAGCATTCATGGACGATTCATGTCCTCTCTGCGAGAACATGACCATGTCAATATTCTGATCGCAACTGTCTTTTCTAGTAAAAGGAGTCACCTCAGCTGCTCCTTGTCCCGGTCTGTCTGCAATGCACAAGGTTGACCCGGCTAGCGCTCAGGATGATCTGAGGGCAACAATGGGAGCATTTCCGCCGGGTAAATCCCCATGGAGCTCCTATTCCTCATCTTGCATGGTAGAGTTTCTGGATGAGTTTGACGTTGCATCACATAGCGCACCTGATTTCTCATCCGGAGCTTACTGAGATGAGATGTGGAGACGCAGACAAAGTTTGCTTTCTAAATGCCCCCATTTTGCAGAGTGGACTCTTCGGCGACACTTCGGTTGAGGACTTTGCCCAGCAGTTCTCGGCAGAAAATAAGCTGACGGAGGCCATTAAACAGATCTTGCCTCTGGGCGATTCCTCTGCAGGACGCAGAGGCCTCGGACCGTGTCTATTCATTGCAAAGAGCGTCCGCCTGCGGCTGCTGCACATGCTCCACCGCAGACCAAGTAGCCCACCACTTATTCAGCCCTTGGATAGACCTTGCATTTTTATGAGCAGGGGATTCCCTAGAACAAGTGTCCATGCGCGTTGTTGTCACAACAGACTGGCTGGAGTGCCATGTGCAATGGGCACACAGCATCTGGCTCTTGGACAGGACCTCGACTAAGGTGGCACATCAACTGCCTGGAGTTGCTAGCAATATTGCTGGCCTTGTGGAGGTTTCAGCTGTTGATCCAAGGCACTACAACGCATGTCACAATTCGTTCATCTTGTCCTCTAGAGTCAGCCGTGAATCGTGCAGCGGACTTGCTCTTGCAATGAGTTACGCTTCAGGGGAAGTGGAGAATCCATCCTCAGGTGGTCCAGCTGATCTGGATTTGATTCAATTCCTAGAATCCTCATATTGCCCTATGTGGTATTCCCTGACCAAGTTCTCCCTCTACACGGATGTGCTAGTACACAGCTGGCCCTGGGGCCTTCACAAGTATGCTTTTCTCCCTGTGAGCCTAATTGCACAGACATTGCACAGAGAACAAGTCTTGTTGTTTGCGCCGTACTGGTTCACCCGGAATTGGTTCTCGAGCTCATGCTCCTTGCGACAGACCCTCCCTGGTGAATTCCCCGTAAGGAAGGACCACCTTTCTCAGGGACGTGGCACAATTTGGCACCCGCACCCAAACTTTTGGAACCTCCATGACCTTAGTGGCCTATCACCAGCAGTGATATACCTCAAGCCAGAGCCCCCTCTGCGCGCTAGCTGTATGCTTTAAAGTGGCATCTGTTAACGAACTGGTGTTCTTCCAGAATGGGTGGAACTACATAAATGTGCAGTCGAGTTGGTGCTTTCCTTCCTGTTGGAGAGGTTGGAGGGACTGCTGTCCCCTCCACCTTGAAGGTGTATGTGTCTGCCACAGGGCACATCATAATGCATTGGATGGTTAGTCTTTTGAGAAAGCACTACCTGATCACCAGGTTCCTCAGAGGCGCTAGGAGGTTAAATCCTCTCACGCTTTATCCCCTATTGGGACCTCGCTGTAGTCTTGCTGGACTTACAGAACTGCAGACGTTCTCTGTCAGCGAAACGTGCCTTGATTTTCGGTCTGGCACACTCTCACGTGATCCTGAGATCCCGGTCGGGCTACGTGCCCAAAGTTCTCACTATCCCTTTTCAAGACCAAGGGGATACAATTGTAACCTCCGTTCCCTGTCCTCTTGCCACAAAGGGACACTGTCTCGACGACTCAGTACAACCTTAAATGAGCGGATGCATGACCTCCTTTTATACCTGTATGTCCGGGGGAGTGGCACATCCAAATTCCACTCGCCAATTGTCATTGGCCTTTTCTCAAAGTATCAGAGGTGATTAGGGCTCCCAAGTATGACCTCTTGTGACCCCACCACATCTCGTGGGAGTGTTTATAAAATCCTAGATTCTGATTCAGTATGTTGCATATATATATATATATATATATATCCTGTGGCCCCTTTGGAGGTTTGCTGAGGCCCCCCAATGCCCCAATGAAAATAATCCAAGAAAAGAAAAAGAATAATGACTTGAGCATAACTACAACAGAGGAAAAAATGCAAACCAGGGATAAGAAGAAATAGGAGAACAAGCCAGAAAAAAAAAAGAATGAATTACAGAGCGTGTCCCATTTCGTCTCTGATCCATATGGATCCCCCTCCATGTTCTCTTCCTCTGGAAAGAGAGAGAGAGTGAGAGACTAAAAGAGAGAAATGCAGGCTCCCTATTTGAGGTCTGTGGGGTTTGGTTCTCTGCCTGTCCCCTTAATGAAAGCCTCCCCCTCTGCTTTTTGGGTAAACAATCCTAAAAAATCCACTCAGAGCACAACTTCACCCATACTGAATGAGACCTCAGTGTACTTGTGGGTCAAAACCGTATCACACAAAACAGAAAAAAATCCCTTCAGATAGGTTTTACTGTTGGTATTATGCTGGGAGTGTTATTGACTGGTCATCTTTGTTCCACACATCTGTTTTGGCCAATCGGGTTGTTTTGAATTACATTTGCCATGAGTTAAAAATCCACGAGTGAACTTTCCCTTCAGCCTCTCTCTCTCTCTCTCTCTCTCTCTCTCTCTCTCTCTCTCTCTCTCTCTCTGAATTATATAAAAGCCAGGTCTGTATGTTATAACAGGAAACCACTATGTTCGGTAGTTATTGCAACCGACGCCCTTCCCTCACTTCCCTTCTCTCTTTTGCTAACTCTTTTTCTCTGGCCTCTTCCTGTCTGTCTGTCTATCCATCCATCCAGTTCATTTATCAACTACAGCTGTTCTTTAATGCTCTTACTCTCCAGAATATAGGACACTTGAGATGCCAATATGAGTCGTTCTTGATCTTTATCTTTACATATATTAAGAAGCTTTGTACGGAGCCCGGGAACTGTGGCGGAACAAAAACAATCCATGGCAACGGTTTTGCAATCTTTAAAAATTCTTAAATTGTTCCCTCAGTTTAACAAATCGTGCGCACTGATTAATAAACCGTACCCACGAGTTCCTAATCCGTGCTCTCAAATTTGTAAACCGTGCCTTCCGTTTTTGCAATCTGTACCCACAAATTCAGAGGAGGCGCCGGCGAGATCACTTGCATTTTCCTATCAACAGTGGAAACAACTTAAAATACTCCATAATTTCTGCTCATACAGAAAAAAAAAATACATAATTCGCAACAATTTTTATTTTTGTAAACTCACAATAACAAGAAAACGATGTGCTTTTTTTTTTTTAAATAAAAAAAAACAGGGCGCGCTTTCATGGTCTCCGTGAACTGGAGCGCGTCTCATAAATGAACTGAAAAACAGCATATGCTAGCCTCACAGACATTAGAAAATACCTATATAAAGCTTGAAATGTCCAAAATTAGACAAATTAGAATCAAACGCAAATAGCCTACCGTCTGATTATGTAATCCGCATGAAAGGCGCATCCGCTTTACAGCGGAGATGGAGATATGTTAGCAGCCTACACTACTTTAGAAAACATTAGTTTATTAATAAACAATTAAAATGCCTTGTTATTTGTTCAGACAAATAAATCTTTGCGGCAAGATTTATGCATGCGTTTGAGTGCGGGATAGGCAATATTCCTCCAACGTGCAATTAGTCGACTAATTGCTTAAATGAATGACTAGTAGTCGACTAGAAAAATATTTATTCTATGGCAACTCTAATCAATACATTTAGTTGACATTATTTACTTAGTAGCCTAATTAGGATCCAGCTCTTTACATTAAATTAGTTGAGTTAACATAATTAGTTAATGAACTAATAAAATGATCAAGATGCTAACCATTGCTTGTTCCAGCACACAAAGGACTGTTTTTTAATAATTAATACATTTAATTAAAAAAAATAAGCACATAATGTTGTAAAAAAACAACAACAACAACAACTTATGCTCTGTTAGATGTGTTTTTACTTTTTGTATTTTGTATAATTATATCTATAATGAAGATAAAAATATGAAAATGAATATTATGAAAATATTATATATATATATTTAAAAAGGGCCTCATTGATTAATTTTGCCTGGGGCTCCCACTCAGTAGGTTCGTATCACCCCATACCCAATTGAGAATCACTTTAAGCATGCAGGCGTAGTTAAGACAATGTGATGTATTCCACTTAATACACAATAAAACAATATACAACAAGATTCGTTAACAACGTACCGCTTGCTTTTCTTCTAAAATGAGGGCGGGCCACAAATCCGTGAGTACAGTTTACAAACCCGTGGGAACGGATTGCGAAAGTGTGGGCACGGTTTATAAATTTGTACAGACTACCAAAACTGTGGCATGGTTTGACAAATCTGGCAAAAGGCATGATTTACAAATCTGAGAGCGCGGATTAGATACTCGTGGGTACGGCTTATTAATCTGTGCGCACAATTTGTTAAACTGAGGGAACAGTTTAAGAATTTGTGAGTACGGTTTATAAACGGACGGATTGTTTTCTTTTCTCCCACAGGTGACTTCCCGGGCTCTGTAGTACGGCATCCAGCCTCAGCATAGATAATTTGAATAAACGAAGTGGATGAACTTCACCAAGCCGTATAAACCCTTATACTTTCATTTTAGTAGAAACTATGGTTCCCTTACAAAAAATAAGTATACTTCAAGTTCTTTTTATTAGGTATACTTAAGTAAAGTTCAAGTATATTTATATACTTTATCTTGTAAGTATACTAATATCAATTTACAAGAAGTATACTTGCAAATGTACTGTTTCAATACTTGGGACTAAATTGGCCCACTTTTTAGTGTATAAAAGTATACTCTTATAAGTGTAGTGTAACGGTAGTAAACTTTGAGTACACAACTAGTTTACAACTAGTTTTCTGTTTGTACTGCAACTATACTACAAGTGAACATGTAGGTGTACTGATAGTTTACTAGTCAAATGATGTAGTTTTTTAAAGTACACTTTGAAGTATACTCCCATTAAGCTACCAGTACTAATTTAGTAGTTTTATTAGTTTTCTTTAAGTGAACATAACATCATACTTACAGTTTACTATTTATATATTATTTTTGCACTTTACTGTAAGTATACTACAATGTTCCTATTTAGCGATACATATTCATAATTGAAATATACCTTTAACTGTACAATTTTGAAAACGTTTTATCCTAGTTTCATGCATCCTTTTTTATCAACACTTGAATGTGGGTAAGTTTCATAAAAAAAACTAAAAAACATTTTAAACAAAAAGCTGAGAAAATCGTATTTTTGGTATTCAGAAAGATGATCAAAACGCAGATGGAGTAGTTATATACTACTAAGTAAATAAAATCATAATCTTTTAGTGAAGAAGTCTATAATTATTTACTACTATATAGCCTAATATACTATGCTACTTTTAAAGCAACACCAAGTAACTTTTCCTCTGCGGTCGCCCTACAGGCTGGAAGCGGACTTGTCCCATTGTATGTCTCATTAGAACTAGAAACGCGACCCGATCTGGCAATCTTACATAGCGTGGATATACCAGATAAAGGACCGCAAAATGGTGACATAAGTGCATTTCACCATATCATGACTTGATGAACCACTGAAACGATTTTGGAAACATTATTTGAAGGTAAAAAATCCTACTTAGTGTTGCTTTAAGACTCAATCTCTCTCTCTTTTAGGGCTGTGTGAGTGTTTTAATATTGATGTGAAGAGACCACGGATCTTCAGTGGCCCTGAAGATGCTCTGTTCGGCTTCTCTGTGCTACAGCACAATGACAATGGAGAAAAATCGTGAGTACTTTTTTGATACTTTTTAGTTTTTAACTCACATTTAGAGGTTCTTGATGATAAATAAAGTACTACGTTACATTGTATTAAGATGCTATCCTATAAAATAACAAGCTTATGAATGCATAATGTTTTGCTGCTCTTTAAAGGTCTCCTTGGTAAAGGTTATTTTGGAATTGTATTCTGAGTGACTCATTGTTTTATGAACAGAATTCTGGTTGGTGCTCCATGGGACGGACCACAAAATAACAGGAAGGGAGATATTTACAAGTGCATTGTGGGAGATGAGATAAATTCCAATTGCTCAAAAGTTAACCTAGGTATTGGATTAACTCTTTGGCTATCAGAATTTATAGCAGTGTTGTGCAGGGAGTACTAGTTTACAACATGTTTTTGTGTGTTATTCTGTATATAGGTGAAAATGCATTTCAGAACGTGTCTCGAAATCTTAAAAACTCTCATTTGGGGATGACGCTGACCCCTGCTGCTTCAGATGGCTTCCTGGTGAGATTATATTGGAAACTCTTTAGACGGTATTTAAAGTCTAAAAAACATCTCATGTTTGAGCACTGACATCACAGCCATATTTGGATTATTCAGACATGTTTATGTTTTTATGTATATGTGAGTGGGCCTGAGTATGTACATATTTGTGGTATGGTGTGTAGAATGAGTGGTCCTAAATTCCCATTCTCTGTCTCATTCAGCCACTACCATCTGCTATGACCACCATCTTTGTGCATGTGACCACCTGCAAAACAGTGGCCACTATTTAAATGACACATTATAGAGCCCGTTTTGTCTCTGAATGGGTGTTCTGAAAGACAATTCACAGAAAAATGAAAAATCTGTCAAAATGTACAAATCCTTGTTTCATTCCTAACCATATGACCTTTTTTTTCTTTCTGTGGTGTAAAAAATGTGAAATTTAGCTAAATGTACTGGTTTAGCTAAAATGTACATTTAGCTAAATTTCCAGTTCCATTGCATGTCCATTCAACTTATAATCCAGGGGCCCTATCTTGTACCCTGCACAAATCACTTTGTACACTGACGCATGTATCATTCCTATTTTGCACCCGGGCTTTTCCCTCCACAGACGCACGTTGGTAAACTAGGAAATTAACTTGCGCTCCCTGGGCGGGTCAGCGCAAAAAGGAGGCATGTTTCGGCGCAAACAATCCCTAGTGTTATTTTGCAGTTCCAGAAAACAATTCCGCCACTGACCAGAAAAAACCTAGTCTAAAGTCAGCGTTGTTCATAATGCTATTTTAAGCGCGCATGCTTGGCCACAATGTAGCGGGTGCACAACGTGCATACACTTTGATTCTCTCATCAACACAAATGCAGCAGTTTTTAGTTTTGTAAATCATACATTATAACAAGAAAAAATATTAACACATGAGGGAAATCATTGTGGTGTCCATGAAGATGTAAAAAAATTTAGCCCAAATTTTTCAGGCTAATTGTAGTAATGACATGATGACACCATTTTTGATACCAGCAAAGTGAAATACGGTTTAATCGAAAACACACACAAACACGCTGTGTAATTGAACGAACGTTCGGCATACTGAAAATGCGCTGTAGGTGTTTGGCACTTTACAGTACAGTCCTCAAAAAGTTGCAGCATTCTTTGTGGCATCTTGTGTTTTACACAACATTTCCATAAATCAAGGTTGTGTTGTTAACATAGATGAGGAAACATTAGAGGACTTAAGGAGACGTGATGGTGAACTGCATGTGCCGATGCCACTTAACCCAAATGCCCCAGCAGCAGCACGGGACAGGAGAGCGTATTTGGCAGAAGAGCTGCTGCGTCATCTATAGTGAGGTAAAGCAAATTAATATCGGTCTAATGTTCGACTACATTTCAAAAATATAACCATGCATATATTCGTGATTCAGAGAGAACAAGTCCAAAACATCCGAAAGTATTTATTTGTGACATTTCTTTATTTACATTTGTCAAAATGAAAAATCAATATCAAACAGTAATTGATAACAAAAAAAATACAAACGGAAAACTAGGTTGAAAAGAACGTCGGTCTCCTCGGCTGTGAACCGCTCCTGGCGCGTGCCTGGTTAATCCGCCATAATAATAACAATCCGCCATGCAACATGCGCACCTGCTCTTAAAGGGTATGTTGGATGACGCTCTGATTGGTTTATTTCACGTTACGCCCAAACCACACCTATGAATAATGAAGCTATTTCAGACCAACCCCTTTTAAACTTGCGTCGGGCGCAAGAGTCATTTATCCCGCCGGTAAAATAGCAACAGCGCCCAAGACCCGCCCACAAAGTTACTTGCGCTTCGCGCTTGATACTTTACGTTTCAGATCGTTAAAATAGGGCCCCAGGTCTTTTGAAGCCATATGATAGGTTTGTGTGAGAAACAGAACAATTTATATCAATATTCACTGACAATCTTCTCCTCCATTATTTATTAAAGGAATACTTCATTTACTCACCCTCATGTCATTCATCTTCGGAAGACAGTCTTTGAAAGTCAATTCAACTAAAACTTAAACAAAAAGTACAAAATAAGACATTGTACAAGTAATCCATATGAATTGAGCAGTTTATTCCAAGTCCTCTGCAGACACAAGTGCTTTATATGATGAACATATTCAATTTGATTAAACCACTTGATTCATATGGATTACCTTTACAATGTTTGATCCTGTACTTTTTGATGCATGAAAGTTTTGTTGTGAATGGACTTTCAGTGGAGGGACAGAAATCTCAGGTTTTATAACAATTACATTTATGTTTTTCAAAGTTGGACGGCATTCGTATAGGTTTGGAATGACATGAGTGTTTTTGGGTGAACTATACCTTTAACTACTGCAGTTGGATCATTGTTTCAATGAGTTGAACAAGAGAAATCACATCAATTTTTAAATATATCATTCAGACCACTTTCATTGAACAAAATCCAATTGGAACAATGAAGAATGATGACAGGTTTCATTTTTGAGTGAACTATTCATTTAAAAGCTATAGGGTGAATGAATGGATGGATGGATGGATGGATGGATTAGATAGATAGATAGATAGATAGATAGATAGATAGATAGATAGATAGATAGATAGATAGATAAACACATAAAACCAGCTAGAACCTCACCTGACCTAAAACTCGACCAGAACAGCTAGTCTTCTTCTTAATATATTCATGGTTTCAGCCTCTAACATTCTTTTACCCGCACACACGCTTCCACATACACAAAGCTTTTTGTGTGGGGCAGAATGCAGTGATCCAGATCAGTCCAGTTCTGGAGACGCTCCACTGTGGCTTTGGTGGAATTGCTGGGTGGCTTTCGCCAGTAGTCAGACTTTTTATGAGAGCGAGCAAATGTTTTGGCGGGGAGAGTCTGGGTATGTGTGTTAAAACAAAAATATGTTTTTTTGTGTGTGTTTGTGTGACAGAGGGGTTAAAAGGAGAGCAAGTGAGCACAGCTTTTGGGATGGAGTCACACATAGTTCACCATGGATGCCAACTAAAACATTGCACATTCAAATATCACTAACCAATCATCTATTTGAATGAACCTGATTGAGGATTTGTGTGGCTGTGTTTGTTCCTTTGGTCAGTGCTATAACAGGATAAGAATGTGACTCAAGCCCTTTGTAATGACAGGCCGGGGAAAAGCCATAGCACCTCTCACCCTCATTGCCACTTCAATTCTGTCTCTCACACTCATTCTATCCTATTTCCTTTCCCTTTCTCCATCCTCCCATCCCTCTGTTACAGGCTTTCATAATAACAGGGTGGGGAATTGCAGAACTTGTACCCCCCCCCCCCCCCCCCCCCCCCTTAACCACTTCTTCCAAACACGTCTTTCTTTTGTCTCATTCTCCCTCTTTCAACTTTTGGTATGTTTTCTTTCTCTCCATTCCTTTCCCTCACCAATCCTCACAATGGTTTTTCAGGCACATAAATGGTACGCTTTGAAGATGTACTATTTTTATGTGTTTTTTTGCCCTTCTCCCCCCAATTCCCACCAAGTACGTTTAAATTGCTTCATTGCAGGAGCAGCCGCCAACTCTGTTAAAAACATTTATGACAATAACCGACATTTATCAACAATTCTCTGTTCATATTGTTCCCTCTCTTCTCAGTCTCATTCTTTCTCTCTGTCAAACCCAATTTAGCGATTATTTCCCAAAGGGAACAACATTTACAAATTCTCCTAGGCAGCAGTGAAATGAATTGAAGCAAATGAATTGAGTAAATGCAGACCGTTGCTTAAGTCTTTTGCTTTTCAGATGTTTCTCCAGAAAAGACCAAATAATTCAGACTCAAATAAAGAACCAACATTTCAAAAGGGATCTCAACAATAACTAAACTCTGGTCCGATCTAAATAATTTTAAAAGTAAATATTTTTCGTCAAATTATTCCAAAAACGTACACTTACACTGATCTGAAATCCACATCCATTTTATAGCTCTATATTATATAATATGTAAATTTTTTTAAAAAGATTAATTGATTTGAGACAGTATCTTACGCTCATCAAGGCTGGCCTTTTCTCTTTGCTTCTCTCCTTACTTCTGTTTCACTCTCCTACTTTCCCTGGTTCACTTCACTTCAGTAGATTTTATTGGTCTGACCAGCACACAGCTCTTCCCTCCATTTAAACAGAGGAAATTTGTCAGAAAATATCAGACTTAACATTTAACGTGCGATACTAACAACATTATTTCTGTGTTCTTTTAGGCCTGTGCTCCACTGTGGTCCCAGGAATGTGGTACATCTCTGTTTAGCACAGGAATCTGTGCATCTGTCACCAACGACATGGAGCCCAAGGCCATCATTGCACCCACTGCCCAGAGTGAGATAAACATCCTCTGTCCATCTGACCTGTTCGATTTAATGAAACAACCATATTTAAATGAACTTTTTGTGTGTGTGTATTTTTAACAGGATGCACCACTTACATGGACATAGTGATTGTTTTAGATGGTTCTAATAGCATCTATCCCTGGTCTGAGGTGCAGAACTTCCTTAGCAACATTCTCAGCAAATTCCACATAAGCCCTGAGCAAATGCAGGTATGTTTTTTTAACAAATGATGGAGTTCCTGTTTATTTAGTATTTTCGTGTGTGTTTTGAGGGATTTTTTTATGATGAAAATGCCTTAAAATATGTTCTTTCTAAATTTGAATTACACAATGGTTCCTCTATTTGTTCCTGTTTAAGATGCGTTTCGGTTGATCGGATCACGAGTGGACGACGCTAAATGTAGGTGTAAATGGGGTCTAAAACGTTTTGAGCTTGGCCACTTTTGACCACTTCCAAAGGTAGTCGAAAAATGCATTCGAACGGATAGCTTTCGTAGTGTAAACGCTCATGTGGTCGAATGTGTTCGAACAGCCGCAAAAGGCCTAAAGCATAAACATTACGGGGAGAGAGCTAACCAGACGAGATTTGAGATTTAAAGGTTTTTGGCTAAAGACCCAAGTTTGGTTTGAAGACGAAAAACGTACCAAGCACAATGTTTTCTCATCATTCCTGATTTCTAACACGCACTCACAGCATTCGGTGTAGTCTTGCGGCTGTCAGAGCAGAAACGAAAGCTGCTCCAGCCTCGTTCATATGTAAATTGCGCAAGCTTATTTTGTCCATTAGATTAAAATATCTGGAAAAAAACATACATTTACCCTCCATAGACCCTCCCCCTAGAAGAAATCAGGGCAGTAGTTGAAAGTGGACAAAAGAGACGGATTAAAACACCAAGAGACGGATTAAAACACCAGGTGTAAACGGGAATGTCTCGCTTGTCTACATGTGATCCGATCGGCCAAAACACATCTTAATACTAGGTGTAAACAGGGCCTTTGATTTAATTAAGTTCAGAAGAAGATCTGAGCTTGAGTTAACATCAGTTAACATTAGTGCTTTTAGGTAACAGAGACATGGCTGAGGTTTTGACAGATCTGTAGAACTGACTTTTAACCTTAAATCCTGTCAACGGCAGCAATAAAACAGATCTAGCTTTGATGCATTGAGCCGGTATATGAGCGACTGTGAGTAACAGAACCGCAAGCCAGTCTGCAGAGAGAACTGAGCCCAAACAGAAACAGGAGGAAATAGATGACAATGTTAATGTGAATAGACAGAAGTTGTGGTTTCTAGAGGAGAAAGATAGAAGGGACAGAATTATAAATGTATGAATGTATGAGGCAGTGTGTGAAACCAGAAAGTAATAAAGAGAAGATGTACTGATGGATGCATGAATACTGTAGTTGGATGGATTGAGAGAGACGGATAGATAAATGTGTGTGTATCTATGTTCCTAGCTTGTATATTTTTTTATGTGAGATATTTAAGGCGGTAGGCAGGCTGGGGGCAACAGGAGGTAAAAGGAAATTCCTCTGGTTTGTGGTGCATATCTTGCTCCGGCAGATTTGGGCCTTCATGTTGGTGGGGCGGAGCGCATAGTGGAGATGCCAATCTACATCTACATCTCATTCTCGAGTTATCCACTCTGCACAAATTACTGCTTCTGTGTTACCTACAGAAAATTACCTCAAACATCTGCTAGTCTTTTTTTTTTATTTAAAAAAAATAAAAATTTAATAGCAGGGAGCCCAGATATGATCTTCCTAAAATATAAAGGCATTACTTTTCGAATGTTTGGGGTCAGTAAGATTTTTTCTTTTTTAATTCAGTAAATGACAGTATGACAGCAAAGACATTTACAATGTTACAAAAGGTTTCTATTTCAAATAAATGCTGTTCTTTTGAATATTTTATTCATCAGAGAAACCTGAAAAAAATATCTGTTTTCAACATTGATAATAATAAGGAATATTTCTTGAGCAGCAAATCAGCATATTACAATGATTTCTGAAGGATCACGTGACACAGAAGACTGGAGTAATGATGCTGAAAATTCAACTTTACCATCATAGCAATAAATTACATTTTAAAATATATTAAAATAGAAACAGTTTAGAATATAACCAAAGTCAGACACGTCATTTCACTCGGCAGCCATCTTTGAAACGCCTCTCTGGCATGCATCCATCATATTGAGCGTTGCACTTTTCCACATTCAAAACAATACGAGTGACGAGTCTTGTGTTATTCTTTAGTCTTAGATATAACTCAAATATATTGGTATAGTACCTTTAAAAATATCATTCAATAGCTTTCACTGGAATGGTACCCTTTAAAAAGTTTCTAAAATGAGATACTAATATGCACTTTAGGTACAAAGGTGTACCTTTTAAAAGAGTACCTTTTTTCTGAGTGTTACAAAGCAGATTTACAGCTATACAAGTCTACAGTACCAAGCATTTTCCAGGCATTTCCCTGATCAGACAACTAGATATCCCCGCCCACAGACTCCCACTATTGGTTGAAACAATGTTATTGTGTCAAGCTGGTCAGGATGCTCAAACAAACACGTCAAACACAGAAACAGTCCATGTTTAAGCATATTAACTGAGATGGAGAAAAATGTTAAAGTGCCCCTATCATGGTATTTTAAAGTTTCCTAATGTTGTAGAGTCTCCTACAACATGTTTACACACATTAAAAAAAACTGTTTAATTTCCTCACAATATACATTTGCACATCATCACATTTTCCATGATTCTCAAAACGGCTCGTCCAATGAATCAATCTCTCTAAATCCCTCCTTTCCGCGAGTTTATCTGCTCTGATTGGCCAGACAGCTCAGTCTGTTGTGATTGGTCTACCGTGTACAGCGCGTCGAGAACAAAAACGCCCATTGCATAACACCGAGTCACCTACAGCTCTGCGTGTCCTGAGGCTTCCTACACCGTAAACTAAACACAATAACGAACAATGACGTCGATTTTACCATATTAATGTGAGCGCGAGTCTGATGATGAAATATTAGAAGAACTAGTTATTCAACCTCCATCACAAGGACGACTCGATAATAGTGGCCCACAGCTGATCAGCATTTCAGTTAGACAGTGATAATGAGAGTTAGCAGTTAGCAGGAGACCTACACAATATAAAACTCAAAACTAAGTATTTTGAACACCATCTTCCAAGAGCAAGCGGTTTGTGAATCCTGCATTGAACTCCCGAGATTTGAGAAGTAGTCGTCTATACTATAAAATAAAGGGAACACAGAAATAGTTTAGGATTATACTGCTGTGATATCTTGGTAAAGATGAATTTTAACCACTGATTCTACACATGCTCATCCTTGGGGAGTGAAAAATAACTTGCTTTACCTTCACATCATGCACAGCGCCGTCTTCTCGACATGATGCTGTCCAGTTCAGAAATCAGCTCCAGTTTGAGGTTTAAGTTTCTTCGCAATAACTGGGCACGGCCAATATGCTAATGTTTCGTATCTACGTCACTACGAAACGGCTAATGACTCGTTTCAAAAACAATTCATTTCAAAGACTCAGAGTCGACTCTCACTTTTGAAAGCCAATAACTTTATATACGGTGCACTTTCAGATATAAAACTTTGCAGGATGTTTTCATTCACTTAGAGCTTTATTACACACTACACGAACAGTCATTTTCAAAAATCCATGATAGGGGCCCTTTAACGTCAGAAATGACACTATTATCAACTTTAACTTCACTGTTTGTGACTATGGTGTGTAGGTTGGTGTCCTGCAGTACGGGGAGATCTCAGTACATGAATGGTCTCTCAGGGACTATCAGACAACACCGGAAGTGGTTGAAGCCGCCAAGAACATCAGTCGTCAGGAGGGACGGGAGACCCGCACTGCGTACGCCATCCAAATGGCCTGGTATGGTGACCCACTGCTTATTGAAAACAAATGTAGCACAGCCCTCTCTCTTTCTCTCTCAATCCTTTTTGAAAGGTATCGCTTTATGTACATTCTGCCCTTTCCCTGATCCCCACCACATCCAGAGATAATGTAACGTGTGTAGCATAGTTGAGTCTGTCTGGTCAATAGTGCCTTTGTTTTTATGTTGATGCTTTTAAAGGTGCCTCCTCAAAACTGTAATTCCATTCTTTCCCCGGAGACTTGCATGCATGAGCAAATATTTGCTTAAGGAGGCTCATATTCATTCTCTGTGTCCCATTCACACTGTCATTTCTGCTTCTGTCATTCTTCTTTATTGGCACCCCAATGCCGAATCACTCCAGCACACACATGCAGGACACTAACCATAGCTGGCACTTGTTGACCACAAAAGCAAAAGCTCACAAAATGAAACTCGTCTCAAATTTTTCAGTGACTGCTGGAGAGAAATACTACTGTCTAAAAATGAGATTTGAACAATCTAGTCTAATTAAAGTCAAGCTATGCATTTTAATAGGACCATATGCGAGCCGATTCATTTTAATGTGACTTTCCTGTAGCTCAAACTGTAGAGCGTTGGCGCTTGCAACTGGGTTCAATTCCCAGGGAAAGCAAGAACTGTAAATGTGTACCTTGAAATGCAATGGAAGTGTAATGCATAATGCATAAATGTAATGAATCAAAAACACAGTTTGAACAGTGTATTCTGATTTCCGAAACGAATGGCTCGTATACAGTTGTCCCAAATAGAACAACTGTAAAAAAATGTTTAAGTATAATCAACTTTGTTTAATGTTTAAGTCATTTTAACTTAAATTACATTAAAGATAAATTTTATAATTTATTTTAAAAAAGAAAAAAAATGCTTAACCTATTTTGATAATAGGCTTTAATATAATGATAATAACAATGTAAAAACATGTCATAACTTACTGATCATATCATTTTTTACAGTGTATATTTATACTTAAGCTACAGTTAAAATGTATGAATGTCTTAAAATGTTTGAATTAAACCATATTTTACAGTAATATAGGACAAAAACACTATTCAAGCAAAACTTTTGGGTCTACAGTACACGACTACCACAGCAACAGCAATAATAATAATAACAACAATAATTATATTAAAACAATAAAACAACATTTTATCTATTTTATTTCTGAAACATTTCTCAAACAAATTACTTTCGTGAGCTGTTTCTTTTTAGTAAATCAAAAACTCAGTTTAAATGGCTTATACAGTGTGTGGTTAGCAATGAAACTGAAAAAAAAAATGTTAAATTTTTTTCAAACTAGTCAAAAATCTCTGTCAGTGCAGAACACAATCCTTCATTTTGTCTTCTCCACAGAACTTGAAGGGTTTCATGGACCTTTTTTTATTTATAGCAGGTCCTTCAGCTCTTTTACTGTGTGAGGGATTGTTTATGTGTTTGTGGTGTGTGTCTTTGTTTCTACACAATGAAATACTCATTTAAGACTTTCCATTCTCTAGAAGGGACACATTAGACAGACACACTCTCTCGCGGTAGTTGAAAGTGATAGCAGTAGTTGGGTGAGGTGAGGAAGGTTGTGATAACATTCAGGTTTGCTGATGCAGAGAGAGGAGAGAGCTGGCTCAGCAGAGCCGCAGGTGTGGTCACCATCCAGTAGACTGCCTTCACCCGTGCAGCTGTTCAAACACACACACACACACACACACACACACACGAACGTGAGAGAATTCAAATATAGTCAGTAATTCAAACACACAATAAAATGAAAGAGAGTGTGAGTTAAAAACCACATAAGTCCAGATGTAGCACTCAATAAAAGCACAGCAGCCTTTAAATAACACCAGCCTCGACAATTAACAGACTTATTTGCTCAAATCACTTTCCTTGAAACTTTCTTTCTTTCTTGCTTTGAAAATGAAAATGTATGACAGTTTAAATTTGCATTAAATGCAATTAGTTGAACTGTTTTTTAACTTACTTAAGTAGGATTTCAGTACATATTTCATTTAAATTCATACTTATTGTCTTTGAAATATTGGTAAAGTACTGACAATTGAATTTACTGACAAGCATTTATGGTAAACTAAAATGTACTTTAATGTAAATTCTATTGAAACTTGTATTTAAATATATTTGTAATGATGATGAAGTTGCATTTTTGTACATGCAAAACAAAAGATTATTAAAGCATAAAGATTTAAAATGTACTTTGTGATAATGTCAAATTAAAAAAAATTGTTTTAAAGTACACTTTTTCTAAGTGTGTTCATGAAAGTGTACTCTGTGTAACTTTCATTTCATTGATTGTGTGCACATTCAATACAGTTGAGCACACATTTTCTTGCTTGCTTTCTTTCTAAATCCCTTTCTAAATCTGCATTCATAACTCATAAAATCCCAGTCTGAAACATCTGTGTAACAAATTTTTCTAATAATCGAGACTTGTTTCAAGATGTCTGCCTCTCACAAGAACTTGTGTATAAATATCGTCACGAAACAAAAGTTTTTCTCCACCATTAAAACATGTCCTCTATTTTTGACATGCCACATCAGAGCAGTCCCTTGCTCTTTTCTCAGTTCTTCTTTTGTCTCTTTGTGTGGAAAATCAGAGAACCATCTTGTTTTTCACATGATTTTGATACTTTGTCATTCACAGATGGTATTATCAAAAATGTTTGTGTTTTCACTCGTTTCCTCCTTTATTACCTCTCCTCTCCTCTCCTCTCCTCTCCTCTCCTCTCCTCTCCTCTCCTCTCCTCTCCTCTCCTCTCCTCTCCTCTCCTCTCCTCTCCTCTCCTCTCCTCTCCTCCACTGGATGTAATTAGGCGGAAGGCTGCTGGTTGTTTTTAAACTCTGCACTCTTGTGGGTAGCCACATAGTTATATTTAGCTAGAGTCTGGACGACCGCCTGAAAATCACTAAGTTGACTAACGCTGGCTGTGCCACGAAACTTACATCTTGAAAAATGCTGGTCACCCTTATACACAAACAGCTCAGAAACCTGCTGCATGTTAGTTTGTGTTTGTGTGAATTTTAATAAGAAATATGGACAGTTTTCAGATAGATATTGTGGTAGCTTTTTCCTTAAACCTAACTATGTGTTTATACTCGAGTCTACAGCTACTACAGCTGAGTTCCCTAACTATAACTTGCTCCCCTAATCTAACTTGCTTCCTGCGCAGGAATAATCGACAAACAGACTTAAGCAAATTTTGTCTAATGCTTTAATCACGGCCGGGAGAGTACTCGAGCAGTTCTCAGAGCATCTCTCCCAAGAAGAAGCAAGGCCGGAGGCTCTCAGACAAATCTCATAGAGAATCCCACCAGTAAACACAAATACAACCGTTTTTATAGAATAGAGACAGACACAATCATCGTGACTAACATGTCACCTTCTATCAATATGATTGGTTCAATTTGTAAAGCAAGCCCCCACCTTTTTTCCCTCTGTTACTGGCATAAGCAAAATTATCTCGAATCATAGAAAGTTTTAAGAGTTCAGTTGATTACTCAATATATCATGACATACTACAGACAGTATATTTTTGATATTGTCATGGTCAGCACTTCAGAATTTTCCATAGACACAAATAGAAAAAACAGAACGTTTGGTACATTTCGTTTCAAGGTGTTCGAATATTATTCCAAAAAGAGAAGTAATGTTTAGATGTTAGAATGGTTAGTTTAAAAGATAGTTTAATATCTTATCTATTCAAAATCCACCACAATATACATCTTCAAATTGAAGGGGTTATACTGGGGTCCCTAAAAAGTATTTGGAAACTTAAGCTCCACTTAAAATATATATTTTGTTATACTGTATAACAAAATATTGAACCATACTACCTTTATTTTACTTAAATATAGAACAAACAAATTATTCAAGCAACACTTTTGGGTCCACTGTACATAACTCTAACTGAATTTTAATTTATTCCTCTATTGGCAAAGCTGAATTTTCAGCATGATTACTCTTCAGTGTCACATGATCCTTCAGAAATCATTCTAATATGATGATTTTCTGCTCAGGAAACATTTCTTATTATTATTGGTGATTTGTTATCATTTGTTATTATTTCTTTTTTTAATTCTTTGATAAATAGAAAGTTAAAGAAAGCAGAGTTTATTTGAAAATTTTAATTTTGTTTAACATTTCATCAATTTTATTTTTTTTACTGTTTTGGTCATTGCTGAAATTTATTTAAAAACATGTTACTGACCCAAAGGCTTGTGTTTAACTGTCCTATCTCTTTCTCACTCATGTCTAGCACGGAGGCCTTCAGTCCAGACAGAGGAGCAAGGGAAGGGGCCACTAAAGTGATGATAGTCGTGACAGATGGAGAGTCCCATGATGGGGAAGACCTTCCTGAGGCTCTGGTTGAATGTGAGAAACGTAACATCACCAGATATGCCATCGCTGTGAGTACAAATACACATTCATACCATAATTAAACCTGACCCCTGATGTAGGCTGGAAAAACCTACAACCCCTCCTAAAAAAACAGCGAGCAGCAGAGTCTATGCCTGAATATCAGATCTCCACTTAAACTGACCATAATTGGCACTGCTCTATTTTCAGTGTCTCTGCTCAGCTCCACCCGGTTATCTCACTCTCTGTCTGCTTGAATGATAAAACTGTCTTCCCTCATTTTTTAAACAATCATAACCACGTTATTGCTGCTCAGAAATAGACTTAAAACGGGGTTCCTCACCATCAGAGGAATGAACCACACCCTAAAACCTCTCTACACTGACACCCTGCCCCTCTTGTTGGGTCAGTAGGCAGACTGCGCCCCTTTACTGCCACCCTAAACCATAATAGCACAAGAAAGAGACAAAGCAAAGCTGCCTCCACCAGAACCTGGGATGTCAGTGTAGCCAAAATGGCTTTCTCCCCTTTAGTAATCTATTTATCTAAATCTTAAAGAACACAAATACATACTAGCAAACTTAAAGGGTGAATTTGTCCTCACAATTTTCTGCCTATTTTCATGAGCTCACAATCATGACCTGTTAATTATGGACTGTGGGGTCTATTTTGCATTAATTCAAAATTTATTACATAAACAATATAGGATCTGACTTCTTAGAGGGTCTTAGATGATATTTAAAATGTACATTTTCTGAAGAATGTAAGTGGTGCTTGCCATGGCAAAACTCGGCACTAGGCAGTTGCTTGGGTCTTTTACGTGATTGCTAGAAAGCTCGCTCTCAAATCTGTGCAATATTCTGATCAGGGGCGGCGCTATGACAGATTGACAGCTTGCCCACCCTGTCAGATCCGTGGAAATAAATTATTTTTAATTGTCTTAATGATTAACGTTATTTTAAATGTGATTTATTTTGTCATGCATTAGAACTCTATCCTAATATTATATAGGGCTGCCAATTCCCACGCATTCAGCGTGACTCGTTCTCTCAAGCCAGACTTATATTTTCTATCTCGGGTTACGACTGTAACTCTTGTTCCCTGAGAAAGGGAACGAGAACTGTGTCGAATGACACTTTGGGGGAACACCCCTCAGCGTAGCGCCTCTGAAGTATTAATTAAACTAAACCAATCTTGATTGGTGTTGCGTCATGACGTAACGCAGGACGGCATAAGCGGAAGCTACAAAAGGACGCCGGCACACAACAGTGTTAGCTTCTGTGATGAAGCAAGCGCTCCCAGGCAGGGGAAGGTGTGGCGAAGGGACACAGTTCTCGTTCCCTTTTTCCGGGAACAAGGGTTACAGTCGTAACCCGAGACATTCCCTTTCGAGGGAACTCGAACTGCGTAGAATGACATTTTGGGGGAACGAGTACCCACTATGCCACAACGCGCCCTGCTTGTCCTAGTGTGAAGCTGCTCACAGGCACACTTAGGACGAGAGCGCAAGAGTGCCAGGTGTAGACGGAATGTCCAGGCTATAAAACCTAATAAAGGTTTGAGGGGTGGCCCATCCAGCTGCATCACAGATTTCCTGGATCGGGTCCCCCGAGAGGAGGGCTCTAGAGGATGCCATGCCTCTGGTTGAGTGAGCCCTCATGGCCAAGGTTATAGCTTGGACGATCCTGTTGCTGATGGTCTGTTTAGAGGCGGGAAGCCCCTTCTTGGGTGACCTGAAACACACCACCAACTGGTCCGACTTCCGCCATGAAGAGGACCTCTGAATATATAATTTAAGAGCTCTGACAGGGACAGAGCAAATGAAGTCTCTCCTCATCCGCCATCACGTGAGGTGGAGGATGGAAAGCCTGCTGAACCATGTAACCATGGTATGTAAGATGGCCTTAATGTTGCCTGGAGCAAACTCCAGGCACCCATTGGATATAGAGAGCGCCTGGAGATCTACTACCCTCCTTAGAGAAGTAATGGCCAACAAAAAGACCACCTTCAACGAAAGGTTCTTGGCCTCAGACGACTCCAGCGGTTCGAAGGGGGTCTCGGCCAGCCCTTAATTTGAGAACCACTGCCTGGTGGGAACCTGTGGGAACCCTGGTATGAGCCGCAGGTCTCATCCTCCAAGCCCCAGTAATAATCGTGCTCCCAAGATGTTACTATAATTGAGAACAGGGGGGTTGGACACACGTGAGGAATGTGTTCTGTTCCTTACACAATTCGTTGTGTAAATCGGGAAAGAACGGTAAACCCAGATGTTGAGGTTGTTCTCTGTGCTGCAGGAAGCGCTAACTTGCTTTTCGCCAGCGGGCCACAGCTTATTGAGACGGGCCACAGCACGAGAAACAACCTCTACCAGCTCCTCATATGCGGGGACATGGGGTGGCGAGTCATCCCCAAAATCCTCGCCCTCGATGCTGAGAACATCTACTTCCTCTGAAGCAGACAGCTCAAGCTTTGGGTTCTCCATTTGTGTGGAAGAAGCCGCGGGGCGGGCTTCTGCACGAGGAGGGAGAACATCGGAAATGTCAGAAGAATCCCGAGAATGTGCCTCAGCAGTCTCGAGATCCCCTGACAGATCCATCTGCGAGCCCCATGAAGAGCGTTGCCACCACGGGGCTCGCGAACCTGGCCATCCTCATCAAAAATGGCCAGGCGAGAGTGCAGCACACAGATTGAAAGGGCTTCACAATCCTCGCAAGCAGCCCCCTCGAGAGCTGCCTGCGCATGCTGCACTCCCAAACAGTGTCCCCAGCCGTGATGTAACGAGGGCAGGGATGCACACACTGTCTGAAACTTGTGCTTGCCATTTCTTTAATATATATATATATTTGTTGCTTGTGTGACAGACAACACCAAAAAAGACGAACAAGACAGAGAGCGCTTGCTGAAGAACAGAAAGCTAACACTGTTGTGTGCCGGCGTCCTTTTGTAGCTTCCGCTTATGCCGTCACACGTTACGTCATGACGCAACACCAATCAAGATTGGCTTAGTTTTATTCATACTTCAGAGGCACTACGCTGTCAGGGGCGTTCCCCCAGAGTGTAATTCTACGCAGTTCGAGTTCCCTCGAAAGGGAACAACATTGCGGAGCATAGAGAACACTGACAACACACCGACAAACAAGACAGAGTAGGCCACTTTTGAAATGAAACAAACTTTCAAATTATGTACATTTTATTATGAAATACAAACAATGAATGTGTTTTTTGCGCTCTTTATTGTGTGGTGACAGATCGCTGTAGCGTCTCAGTTCAAGTGGCATGTGTCCTATTTTACTACTTACTACAAATAAACATGAATGAACATCAAAAGGTATTTTGAAACTTTACAAATGTATCATGTAATTGCCCAATCAGCTGCAGGAAGAAGTCAATAAAACAGCTTGTAAACAATGTCAGATGCTATATAATACATATACAGGCAGATAGCAAAGTTGAAGAGTCATTTTAAAGAGGATATGGAATCATGTGAGAAATCAGCTATATTACAAAGTGAGACATGGGTAAATTTTTAGTCTGGCAAGCCGTGGCATGGTTATGCAATATTTGCATAATGTGTACATAGGGAATGTACATAGGTCACATACAGTGTATGTACTGTATTCGCAATGGTAGGTTGTCGATACAGGATTCAGACATTGTGATTTTGCTTACTTGTAATATAGTGGTTTCGGCACTCGGGTTTGATCTCGATCTTCTCCTGG
Source organism: Semotilus atromaculatus (assembly GCA_031834385.1). NCBI lineage: Eukaryota > Metazoa > Chordata > Actinopteri > Cypriniformes > Leuciscidae > Semotilus > Semotilus atromaculatus. The sequence continues at coordinate 19,311,171 of JAULUF010000014.1, read as the reverse complement.
TTTGTTTTTGTTTTAATTTTTCGGCTATTTAATGGACTGCAGTGAAAAGCTCGAGGCTTCTCTGTAATTCTGAGAGCCCATGAGGTTGAGTGTCCAAGACTCAGCCTCATGTATTTCTTAAAATGTTGGGTTTGCATTTCTCTTATCCTAGAGCATTCGATGTTATTGTATTGATTATCTTTGAACTGATTGTGAAATTGGCATGATACTTATCCCGACATAATAAATTGTTACATTTGATTATTCTAATTGACTTTGACATTGTTCATTTAGCTAATGGTTACAAGGAATAGTCAAACACTCGCTCACATTTAATGATGCACAGATATCATTAAAACCCTTTTATATATGGAGTCAGATGAAATTACGAGTTAATATATGAGAAAAGTGTATTGCATTTAATCCAAAATCCCTTTAGCCTGGAAAGGACGGAACATGCGCGAGACCTTCGCCGCTGATCGAATGCCGCCATTGGTTCGATTTAGCGGGGACTTACAGGTTTCTGTTACGACTATGCTTAGAAACCAAAAACCAATAGCATGCCTCATGCTTTGGACAGTCATGGAAACAGCACAGCGTTTGAGGGGGGGAAATGTCACGGTAACAAAAACGTGACAATTGACCCTTCGCGTGGAGCTTGATTGACAGGTAATCTGACCAATCATACTTCACCATCCGCCATTTTGTCCAACAAAGCAGTCAGGAGAGATAGTAGATTAACATAGGAGGATTTGAACTTGAAAAACGGAGTGTACAGACGACTTTCCGCGGTTAAAACAACATTCCTTCTTATGTTCATTCATGTTTATTTGATGCTATAAATGAACTAGAAGGAAGAGATGATCGGATCACGAGCAGCTTTAACTGATGCTCTACATCGATCTGTCACGACACATTAAAGAGCCACAAAACGGTATTTATTGTTTAAATTTCTTTTACAAAATGACCAAATTTGAAAGGTGAGACTTTGTTTAATATGTTTAACATCAAAAATAACCGAAAAATAACCTGGTCTGTCCTGTCTGTCAGCGTGTTGTCAGTCTCCTCTCTGCTCCGCGATGTATTTTTCACTGCGTGAGAACATGAGAGCGGCGTAGCTTGTCGGACATAGCGACAGTAACTAAGGGGGGCGGGTCTTTGCGAAGGGTCAATTGGAGTGAAAAAGAGACAGTTTCAAGAGGCAACATACGAATACCAAGGATTAATTGTTAGCCATTGTTAGCAATGGGAAACGTAATTCAAGATAACTCTATTTTAAGTGTGAAAATCCCTTTTGTCTGGACACTCGGACACCCCTTTAGACTCAGGCTTGTTTGTGGATATGACTCGGGACTCAGCGGCCCAAATGTTTGAGTTGATTAATAAAGCATTGTTGATTTTAATTCCTCGCTCTCTGTTGCAGAACCTGACAGTGCTTAAGTCATAGGAGTTTATAGTGCCTCACAGGCAGCGGTCTGACAATTTTTTTTTCTCTCAAATTAAGGCAATTGAATTATTCCTGCCCACCCACACTTTTAGAGGCCCATCTATCATCTACTGTCTGCGTCCGCCACTGGTTCTGGTGTTGAGATATGGCATGTTCAAGTTGCTATACTGTTGCTAGGGTGCTTTAAATGGTTAAAAACCTAACCCCTGTGTCTCTATGATGTTGTGGTACTGCTGTTGTATGCTTATTTATGCTGCCGTACAGTTGCTAAGATGCTGTAAATGGTTGCTGGGGTGTGGATAGACAGTTACCAGGGTGAAACTAATAGACTGGATGTCAGCCTGAATCAAAAGAGCCTTCCTCTTGTCTTAATGATAATCTGGTGCTTTAAGTGGTTGCTAAGGCGTGGCTATGAAGTTTAAATATCACTATTTATTGGCTGCTTGCTAAACTGAGTCTAATGAGCCCACCATCAAAACACTACACATCCTGATGCGAAGATAAGATGTCACAAAAATCTGTCCAATGTTAAGTCTAACAGATTTTTCGCCCGATTCTTCGCCCGCTGTCAAACGTCATAGCACACTTCTCAATAAGCTGCATGATTTGACACCTTGTTCATGGGTCTACAACAAGCAGTGCAGGAGTTACGCGCCAAAGTTTATACGGAAAAAAGAATAATACGCAGATGAGATGGTAGTAGTGATGCTTTGTTTCGCAAGCACCACTAATAACATCTACAACACCTATATCATACAGAGCATATTCAGATATTCACATTGACTCAACCAATTGGTGTAGGGTTAACTGCCTGTCTAACCAATTGAGGGCGGGTTATTTTAAACTCGCAGGCTTGAAAGCAGTTTTTATTTTAGCATTTCTGTTTGGTGTCACTAGTGGTTCTGAAATTAGACACTTTAAAATAGTCTGACAGTGAAACTTATGATTAACAGATATTGGTTTCCTTTCATCAGGCTGTTCATAATTGCAGTCATATCTTGTAATGTCTCAAGGCAAACAAGTTTTCTTTTTTTTTCTTTTTTCTACAATCAGAGATCAGTCCAACAGAACCTATTTTTCACAGGAGGAAAGCTGATAGTTTGGTCTAACTCATGGAGGATTCATGGAGAGCTCTTGCATATTTTAATTGTGGTATTTGTAATAAGACCATGGTAACCACATGTAAAACTCCCCTTTTGCTCATCATTACCAGGAATAGATGGGACTAAGTTTCTAAAAAAAAACAACAATGACATGTGTTATTAAAAAAAGAGTAGGTCAGAATGTATAAATACAAGTACCAATAAATGTTGTTCTGTTATTTTAGTATTATTTACTGTATATACTCTCACAATCAGGCCTATATACCAATATTTTTAATTAGCTTTTTTTCAGTTTTCATTCTCATTTTAGTTTATATTAATAGTAGTATATTTTATATTAAGAGTAATTTTATGTGCTTTTGTAATTTGTATTCGTTTTTTATTTCTATTTAGCTTAATTATTTTATTTCAGTTAGTTGCCAACTTTTCATTTCTATTTAATTTATTTTATTTCTACTTTATTTCAATTAACGGAAACAAATTCTTTTTTCAAGTTTTAGTTAACAGCATTGAGTCTGTTATGAGCTGACACTGAGAATAATGAATTCTTATTCTCTCATATTCCCTCATTTCCATATTAAATGGTAAAAAAATGAAAACAAAACAATCATATTAATAATATTATAATATACCCATATTTGGGTATATACCCATATATATGTTTTACCCATAAGCCACAGTCATTGACAGCAGATAATCAAAAAGAATGGTACAATTTTGATCGTTCCCCAGTACGATCTCTAACCAAATTTAATATTAAAACCCATTGGATATACAGTGCAGCTAACCCACTTGAAAGAGTCCAAAGAATTAAAAAACGATAATAAATGTCAGACTGTCTCAAAGTTTTCAATTTTAAATACCCCTGAACGATTCAACATTTCTACTGTACTCATTGGAACGGAGGAGAGCATGTAAACCTGCTCCTGAATAAGCCCATGTTTTCCTCTCTTGCACAAACAGTGCCAGAATGGTGTCCGGATTTGCAGAGTCATCTGGGTAATATGTATTTTTGCATCTCCTCAGGGGAACTGTGGAATAAAATGATGACAGCTGGTTTTAATGCTCCGCCAGCCAATGCATAGCTTTCATGTTTTGATGTGTTTTATGTTCTCCCTTTCTCCTTTAGAACTAGGGAACGGATGGAAAAGTAAAGCACTCGCGGGAGTGTAGAGAAACAACCTCACTGTATTGGTCGTGTGGCTCAGCCAGGATATGTTTTAGACATTACAGGATAGAGATGCTGGGAATGTGAGCAGGGTGGGTGGGGAAGTGGGTGGAAGTTCAGAACAAGATACTAGGAATGTGCAACAATTACCACGGCAAAATAAAGCAGATTAGTACTAAAATACATTAAATATTATAGGTTTGATTGCTAAATGATTACTTATTAACTCAAATACTGTAAACCAATTACTAGTTGGGACTGGAAACATGCTTGGAAAGTTTCCACCAATTGCTGTCTGATTGTTTTTGAGTACAGGAATGAACCCCAGCCTCAGATGAGACCCAAATAAGAAATCCTCAGATCTCTGTCCAGGGTGCTGAGCCATCATCTCTTGACAGAATGAACACTCCTACCTTCCAAGGCGTCAAGGTTTGGCTGGGTAGCATGGATCAATTCGCCCTTGTTGGTAGATGCTGTAACTGCACCAATTTGTGGGCAAATCCTTCTCTTTTGACGGGCATTTAAATGTAGCTGTGTATTCCGACAAAATATTTTTTACGATAATTTTATTTACCTTTTTGCCTTTATTGGGATGGGTCAGAATAGAGAATTGACAGGAAGCAAAGTGGGAATGAGAGGGGACAGGATCAGGAAAGGACCACAACTCAGGTCGGCTGAATAGCAACTGAGCTACATGTTATAGCGCTTTCCATGAGGCTGTCGGCACTGACAAATAATATAGTAAATTTGGCAGATTATTGTGAGGGCTCTTAAAACTTTGCAAACTGTAAACTACGAGAGATAAAGTCACATTGACATAAGATTTAAAGTCATTTTGCGATATATAAAGTTAAAATTGTGAGATATAGTCAATTTGTGAGATATAAAGTCAAACTGAGACACTCTAACACACTAAACTCACGCTTAGATATAAAATCACACTGTGAGATATAAAGTCACACTAATTGTGAGGTATAAAATCACACTCTGAGATATAAAGTCACACAGTGAGAAAAAGTCATATTGTGAGAGTATTATCCTTATTAGTATCCCAATAGGTCCAGACCTTGTTCATAAATTTGAAAGATGATGACCAATACATGACTGGACAAACAAAATCTGATTTCTCTTATTGATTAGTTGGAGTTTATCAGGTCAGCATATCCAACCAATGGTCTTGTTGGAAAAGATATAAGTACATGTCAATAGAGAGTGAACTCATGATCTGGCACCAATGGTTTTCAAGGCTTGTCATGAGTGGTGTGCTGCCAGTGGGTGTGAGTGATATTCTCTCTGTTTCCTCTGCGTAGGTGTTTTGTTTCTAGGATGAGTTTCCTCTGAGTCCTGTATCCCTTCATTAATCGATCTGTCAGATCATCTGCTTTCACCCCAATGGTGTGGAGGAGGTGTTGGCTCTCCGGATGAGAAAATCTCTGTTGTTATTCCTCTCCCTCTACTATGTGACTTGTCTCAAACATGACTCTGAGGAATCAACATTTCTGATTAATTTTCAATAAACGAGTGACTCTCTCTCTTCAACAGGTATTAGGTCACTACATCCGCAGACAGCAGGATCCAGAGTCCTTTATCAAAGAGATTAAGTACATTGCCAGTGACCCAGATGAGAAATACTTCTTCAATGTGACGGATGAAGCTGCTCTAAATGACATTGTAGATGCATTGGGTGATCGCATTTTTAGTCTAGAGGGTAAGAACATTCATTCTCAATGGCCAGAAAAAAAAACACAACAGATATCCTTCCCTTGAAGAACACTCGTGGTAATGTAAAGTTGAATAGTTTCAAAAAAATACCACCATGTTTCGGCTTAAGAGCCTTCCTTAGGGTATACAACAGAAAAAATACATGAACATTTTAGGAAAACATCTCCATATTAAGTTACCCACAAGCTCCACTCAAGGGATGTCTTGGGTCTTAACACTGATTGGTTAAAAAGGTTAGTTATGAAATGAAACAATCACCCAATCAGAATATGAACTCAACAAATTTAACCAATCAGTGTGACATCTTGAGTGGAGCCTTGTCAGCTGTTGTTCATTTTCTTTGTATGAGTTACTTAATATGGAGATGTTTTCCTAAAATGTTCATGTATTGTGTGACTGTTCTATACCCTGGCCTGAGGAAGAATCTTATGCTGGGTACACACCAAAAGATTTCTTACATCTTTTATAAGATTTAAAAAATGTGATAGACCACAAACATGAGGACAAAAAATCCTACATTTAACCGTTTTGCTCCTATAGTGTGTGGTGTGCCATGATGTGAGTCTCGACTGTGAACACAGGAAATCTTGTGAGACAATAAGCATGGTGGAAGATGTGCAGGTTTTTACACGACACGTTGTACAAACATTTGTGCTGTTGCCACAAATCAACAAGCTGATCCTGCATCTCTGCTGTCCACATCAATTTCAAATTTGTGCTGCGCCATGACTGCGTTTGTTATGCTTCCGTCTTCCATCTCGCTTTCAGATTGGTTATTGTTTCGTTTCACGTGAAAATCGCCAGAGCGTGCGCGCGTTTGTCCTCGGTGTTCCCCCCACACATCAGGATTTCTGATCGTAAATATTCCACATGTTGAATATTTACGATTCACGACTACGTCGTTCTTCCGAGCAGGTTCGGACACTCTTAACACACCTCACACCAAGGGAAAATCTGATAAGATAATCTGTAGAGCCATCAAGATATTCGGGACATAGCTAGGATTGTCGGAAGGGGGAAAATTGGCCCAAAATCAGCCCGAGTTGTTTTTTAAAAACTATTAAACTTCCCCTTACCATGAGTGTTGCTGGATTCCCCTTTGTACATTTTATATTGTCTGCTTCCACGCACCCTGTGAGCTGGTAAAGTTGAGCCAGATCTAACCTTACTGGTACTTCCCTTGAAGAGCAACAGTGGTTCTTTGACCTAAAAAAGAACAGAAATATCAGATTTCCTTTTCATAAAGGATGTTGATTTTGTTGTTTCTTCAACAGATTTAGACACTTTTATGACACTTGACAATGTATGCAAGTACACAAGCGGCATTTATTTAATTCATACATTTTATGTGTGTCTCAAGTCCCCAAATACTTTTGGGGCTATTGCATAACATCTGATAGCAGAACTGATATTTACCATGGTCCAATTTTTTTGTCACTCATTTAGACATAAAGTGCCTATGAACCTTGCATTATATGAATGAATATGCTGTGAGATATTTTACCAAAAAATGTAATGTAATTGGTGACATAGACATCACAAAAAATAGGGAAAAAGACAGGACAGGATGTTTTTTCATAAAAATAATTTCGATAAGAACAGGGTGTGATGCTTGTGCCATCTAGATTCTGAGGAAAGCCATGCAGGAAGGGCGGAAGTGAGGAGATGAATGACCTTAAAGTTGGCACAGCTGTGGATCCACAGGACACATAGGTTAGATGAACAGGAAGAAATATGATTAGCCAAGGCTATGCACTAACTAGAATTCACATTGCAAGTAGGCCTACAGTATATTGTACTGCCATCCTGTATTGATAATGTTTACCTTGGCAATTTTTAGCTATGGTTTAGACATTTTTAAGACGAGTTTCCCAGTGTACTCTTTTCTTGAACTTGTATTGTCCAGTTCAACAGATTTCTGCACAATTACAGATTTTTTGTAATGTTTTTGAAAGAAGACTCTTAAGCCCGGCACACACCAAGCCCACTGTGTTGTCGCCTCTCGTCGGCTGCATCTCAGTGAAAAAGCGCGCTTGAACACACCAAAAGACCTAAAGGCGACTGTCACCTAGCACATGTGTTCTGCGCCTGTGTGCAAGGAAACAGCATGTATCAATAGTCCATTTTCTTTATTCAAAAAGGGAATCCGAAACTATAGGACTTCAGATATACAAATAATAAACAAACCAGCTCTTGCTTACCATTGTGAATATCAATCACGCTTATCACTTTCTTCGTTCCAGTCGGCTCATGTTATTAAAGGTGCCCTAGAATGTGAAATTGAATTTATTTTGGCATAGTTAAATAACAAGAGTTCAGTACATGGACATGACATACAGTGAGTCTCAAACACCATTGTTTTCTCCTTCTTACTTAAATCTCGTTTTTGAAAAACACCCCTGACAAACAGGCGAATCTCCACATAATACCAACTGTGACGCAACAGTCGGGATCATTAATATGTACGACTCCAAAAATTTGCATATGCCAGCCCATGTTCAATGACAGGCGGAACTGCGCAGCCGAAGCATGGCAGTTGTTCAGTGTTTGGATGTACAAATGAACACAAAGGTATTTAGTTCCTTCATCCGAGCCTCTGAAGAAACAATGGGTTAATTTTATTTTCTCTGGAAATTTCCAAACATTTCACCGACGAGACCGTTTCCTCAACTTGGGCCAATACAGAGCTGGCCTCGATGTCTGAAAATATATCGATCGAGCTACCAAGCAACACTTTCTGAATGTGTAATTGTTCAAGGTCAGACAGTTCTCTCAAAATCGTTCAATACTATATTTACATCATCGTGTTTGCATTGGTGAAAGCATTAGAGAGAGTGCAGAAACTGCGTTGCAATGATAAGATCTTTATTCTCGCGATCAACACACTGTCATCTGTTTGCTCAATGCTCATCACGGCAACATTTTATGTGATGGGAATAGATCTAAATACTTTAAAAACATCTCACGATTCGTTAATCTCGATAGCTGTAATAGTAAAAACGTATAATATCTGTAGTAAAATTATTCGAGAGAGTTTCACATGTAATACGAAGCTATTTCATATGCAAGCATGTCAGCCAATCACAGCAGAGGCCGGTTACACACAGCAGACACGCCCCTTGAAACAGAGCGTTTGGGCTCAGGGCTAAAATCAGGCTAGGAAAAATGCCTTTTATTTCTAAATTATGACTATTTTTCATCTAAAAAACATACTAACATTATAAGGGCAACCCAGAAAACATTATACAATAAAAATAAAAACCATTCTAGGGCACCTTTAAGAAAATATTTGTGTATTGTGAATGCTCAGGTAAAATGACGTAAAATTATAACATATAATTTTATATATTTTATAAAATTATAACTTTTGCTTTTATACTCATTCTAAGCTGAACAGTCAATCAGAGTGCTTTCTATCACCAAGGGCCCAGAGCCGATTCAACATGCTGAATCGGTCCAAAAAAACCTTGACTTGACATTTATTTAATGAAAAATACCATAGAAATGGTAATAATGTGAAATAGATTACAATTTCAAATAACTAGTTTCTGTTTTAATATAATTTCAAATGCAATTTATTCTTGTGATGAAAAAGCTGCCAGGTAGATTTCAGTGTCACATGATCCTTCAGAAATCATAATATGCCGACTTGCTGCTCAAGAAACCTTTCTGATTATTATCAATGTTGAATAGAATAGAAAGTTAGAAAGAACAGCATTTATTTGAAAGAAAACTTTTGCAACATTATAAGTGTCTTTACCGACACTTTTGATCAATTGATTGCTTCCTATTAATTTACAGTGTGTAATTCAATGATAACGTGTTGTGCTGTTACAGGGACCCTGGGATACAATGAAAGTGCCTTTCTCATGGAGATGTCTCAGATTGGTTTTTCGACACACATTTTGGATGTGAGTCTAAATGAACTTTATGTCCACGTGTAATTAAGCCTATTCAAATATTTGAAATGACAAACTGAGTATAGAACATGCAATCGTGCTATAATGTGCTATATAATTTTGGACTGTAGGATGGCATCTTGTTTGGCATGGTGGGAGCATATGACTGGGAGGGAGGCATCCTGAAGGAGAGCAAAGAAGGGCAGATTAGGCCCTCACGAGAGGCCTTCGAGGAAGAGTTCCCACTGGAGCTGAAGAACCATGCAGCTTACCTAGGTAATGTTTCACTTCACAAAAAAACCCACCGAATAATCAATCCTTCAAGGTTTTACCTTAAAATAACATTTGCAGCAATGAATGAATATTTAGTGATGGTCAGATTCTCTGAATGTACATCTGTTGCAGGTTACACTGTGTCATCGGTGGTTGTAGGTGACTGGACGAGGTTGTATGTTGCTGGTGCGCCCAGATTCAAGCACAAAGGAAAGGTCATCTTGTTTGACCTCACCCCTAAAGGCGATGTCATAATCACACAGGCCTTAAATGGAGAACAGGTGGCGATCTCTCCTTCATCGCTCTATTTATTTACACTGACACCCTCCCCCTTGACACACATTGTCTCTGGTACAGCACAGAATAGATCTCTATCAAACCCTTGCTTTTCTTAGTTGATCTTTAATTGCTTTTCCTCTCTCTGCCCTTCTTCTTTTACACCACATTCCTGCTCTCTCACAATTAATGAGTTTATTTTTATATTAAACAAAAGCAAACAGGTTTCATTTTCTCAGGCCGCTCCTAAAATCAAAGTGATTCTCAGAACAAAACCCAGAGTCAGGGTTCCCACAGTCATGGAAAACCTGGATAAATCAGGGGACGTTTAAATTGAGTTTCTAGGCCTGGAAAAGTCAGAAATGAATCAAATCTTCTAGTACCAGTACATTTCTATAATATACATTTGTCTTAAATATTTCATCAGCCAGATGCTGCTTTTCTTTAGAGCTTTTGTAGAGTAAAACTTCCTTGCTAACTTTAATTTGTGAAAGATTTGTTGTTGTTGAGTCGGTTCTTTTCGCTATATCATTCAAATGGGTTCACATATTAGCTTTTCAGTCACAAATGAGTAGAAGGTCAATGAATATTAGGGATGCACAATATATTTGTGCATATTCCGATTTTTCATTTTCTATCTATATTGTTAATATCTACCAGACAATACAGTATTGGATTTTAGTGTGCATGCTTATTTCCTCTGTTTTTAAATTTAGATAACCTTTTAAATGTAATCTTTATCAGATCTCAAAAGGAATTTTTAAAAGGAAATTGAAATTATAATGCTGAAATATTACAATTTGAAGTAACTGTTTTTTTTATTTGTATATATTTAAATATATTCTATTCTATTTAAAATGTAATTTTTTCCTGTAATGGCAAAGTTACATTTTCAGCACCATTACTCCAGTCTTCAGTGTCACATGATCCTTAGGAAATCATTCTAATATGCTGATTTCAAATTATTATAAGTGTTGAAAGCTATAGTGTTTTGTAAACTGTGATATATATTTTCAGGATTTTTGATGAGTAAAAAGTTCAAAAGAACAACGTTTATTTGTAATAGAAATCTTTTGTAACATTATAAATGTCTTTACGGTTCAGTCTTTACATATTTCAATTAATACATCCTTGCTGAATAAAAGTATGCACTCACCCCAAACTTTGAACAGTGTATATTTCAATTTATGTCATTTTTCAGTTATTGACCATTACATCAAAATAATTATTGCCTTATTATATCCACCAGAGTTTTAATATCGGTGTATCCCTGATGAAAATACATTCAAGAAAGGGGGGACATCTTCAGATTGCCTTACATCTTTTCTCTCTCTTTCCAGATTGGCTCATATTTTGGCAGTGAGGTGTGCGTGGTGGATGTGGATCAGGACGGAATAACAGATATCCTGCTTATAGCTGCTCCCATGTTTCTGGGAGCAGGAAACAAAGAAACAGGCAAAGTGTATATCTACTGTCTAGATGGGGTGAGAACCACAGTGGCAGTACTGCTTGTGTGATATATAGATGTGAATGTGAGAAACATACAGAGAGAAAGATTAAATATCAAGGGTATTGTCATGATCAATAGTATTGTCATGATCAAGGGTATTGTCTGTGTTCCCCTGGTCTTGTGTTGACTTTTCCTGTCCCCCTCCACACAGTCCACACAAGACCAGGGGAACACAGGCTGGGATCATGACAGATATTCACCAGGGCAAATCCCCTACATGCTAAACAATTTATTCCTCTCTTTAGTTTTTAACTTATACCTTAATTAAATATATATATTTACCTTATTTATTTGTCTAGTTTGAATTCTATATCTGTAACTCTCACTCTTCCTTTCTCTACCAGGATGGTTTTGCACCTAATGGTACGCTGCGTTCTCAGCAGAAGGCACAGGACGCACGCTTTGGTTATGCTATGGCCGTAGCCACTGACTTAAACCATGATGGATACTCTGACCTGCTTGTGGGAGCTCCGCTAGAGGATGACCACCAGGGAGCTCTTTACATCTACCATGGCGACGAATACTACATCATACCACAGTACAAACAAGTAAATATACCACTATTTCATGTGTAAGTCCACTGAAAAAAGAATACTCCTAAATAAACAAAATTTTAGGGTCAGATTTACTAAACAGGGCAAATTAGCGTGAAAGCGCAATTCCAAAAAAGAGCCGATGGGAGTGGAAAGTTCTGCGCGTGATCTACTGACGACGCACAAATTAAAGAACACGTTCAGATGCAGCCGGATCATTTCCATAATAATCAACGCAATCTAACAGGTAGCGTCTGGTTTAAGATGTGCTTTTTGTACATTGACGAGCGCAAATCTTAGTAAATCACCATGCATGGTTAATTTAAATACTCTCCTCCGCCTGAAAGGGAAACTCCTACTTATTGCAGGATTGCATATGCAATAAGGTCAACCACAAAAATAACTATGCCCGCGTCTTTTCAGCGCTAATTTTTCACTGCGTGTCTTTAGTAAATCCTGACAGTAGTTTTTTTAACGTTAGTAAATCTGGCCCTTAATAAATAAAATGAAAAAAATAAAATAATAATAATAATAGACTTGATTTTTCTATTAACCTCTGCAATGAAATTGTTCTGATAAGCATTTAATTTGAAATAAAAAAAAATATTTTGAGAATGTATTCTAACATTCAAAAGTTTGCAGTTGGTAAGATTTATTTGTGATTTATTTGTTGATAAGATTTATATTTAATCAAAAATATTTTATCAAGAAATATTATGTGTTTTCAGTTTCAATTTTCATTAATCCAGTCTTCAGTGTCACATGATCCTTCAGAAATCATTCTAAGGCCTCGTTTACACTGTCAGTGAAATGTGACCCAATTCCGATTTTTTGCGCATATGTGACACAGATCGGATGTGTTCTATGACAGTGTAAACAGGATAAAAACGCATGCATTCGGATATTTCGAGATCGTTTCAGGCCTCGTTCATATGTGGAAATAAATCAGATATAAATCAGATATGTGCCAATGCAACTGTCATGTAAACAGACTGATCGGATTTTCTGAGGCATTAGGCAACGTCTCCGCGGTTTAATGACGATAGCAACCCCGACACGCATCTGCGAAACGTCGTGATGTCGTATGAGAGGAATATGGACACATGTTGACACAACATATCAAAGGTTGGCTTGCTCATCCTAAAATTACAGACCCACTGCTCCTCGTTAAAGCCCGCCACGGTCTCATGAAAGTGCGTATCTATAGCACCAATTTTATTTCTCGTGCCATTTATGCCAAAAATTGTTTTTGCGTGCATATGATATAAATGAATGACGCATTTATATAGCGCTTTCAATAATCAATTGTAATTTCAATAATATGCACTTTATGGCGTGTAATACGCACGCACTCCACATCCCTAATCCTACCCAAGGGCTTTACAGTGTGTATCATGCACGCAAAAACTATTTTCTCTTTCGTCTCGTACACAATAACTGAAGCGTATGCGCAGGCTGCAATGATGGTCCTTTTCGTCCTCCTTCGCCTCAAAATGATGGTGATGTTTGGCGAACTTCGCTTATATCGCAAAGCTAGCATCAACCATATAACGTGTTCGTCCATATGTCCAAGAACCCCCTTTAAGCATGCGCGATGTTTCAGATAGAATGTCAAGTGTAAACACATGAATCGGATATGGGTCACAATTGAAAGAAAGTGTAAACGGACGATCAAAAAAAATCAGATGTAGGCAACAAATCAGAATTGGGCATCAAGACCTGCAGTGTAAATATGATGATTTACTGCTCAAGAAACATTTCTGATTATTATTAATGTTGAAAACAGTTGTGCTGCTTGAATTTTGTGGATACTCTGATACATTTTCTATTAATTGTTTGATTAATAGAAAGTACAAAAGAACTTTTAAATCTTTTTTAACATCATAAATGTCTTTACTGTCTCTTCTGATCAAGTTAATCCATCCTTGCTTATCTTACATTTTACTGACCACATTTTTTTTGAATGGTTGTGTTAATCTAGTGACCACTTTTATTAGTGGTCTTAGACTTTTAGACCCCATATTACTTCACACACTAATAAATCTCTCTTTTTCTCTCTGTAGCGTATCCCAGGCTCCTCTCTCTCTGCAGGGCTGCAGTATTTTGGCCGTAGCTTGAGCGCTCTGCTGGATCTGGATGGGGATGAGTTACTGGATCTTGCTGTGGGAGCACAGGGCACTGCCGTCCTGCTGAAGTACTCTATGCCTCATTACATGCTTGTGTTTTTATGCATCGTCTAAATGCTACCGTCATACAAGTCAACAATTCGTCAAATTAAATTGTCAAACAGTAGTAAAGTCAGGTCTGATTATGACCCGTGGTGACCTCTGTCTGTACAGATCCCGCAGTATAGTGCAGATCAACGTCAGCCTGTCCTTTCAGCCACACTCCATAAATGTGATCCAGAAGAACTGCCACAGGGCTGGCCGAGACTCCGCATGCCTTAACGCCACGGTTTGCTTCCTGGCCCTGTCTCGCTCTCCTGGCTCCTATGGCACATATTTTGGTAAAGTGTCACGTAACCTTTTTTCTTTTTCATTTTACTCTTTCATTGCTGTACTAAATTCCGCTTATGTACGGTAGCTCTATTAATAGCAACTCGTTACACTTCCTAAAGTTCCACATCTGCTTATTTGTATAGATATGCAGATGGGGGCCATGCTGGATGACAGAAAGATCTCGGCTCGTGCTCTATTCGACTACAACTCCCAGCGGCAGACCCTAATGGGCGTCAGTGTTCGTGTGGGGCAGACTATGTGCTACACTTTACCATTTCATGTCTTTGTAAGTTCAAATGTCTTTCAAAAATCAATAAAGCAAAGGATAATGCCCAATTAGCTGGTCGATATTGCAAAAAGGGGGTTGTTTTGCACTAATGGTTGGCTCACTGTGCATCATCCTTCTCATTACATGACTACTTACTGATTGTTTTGAAGGAAAATTGTTTTTCTCTCTCTTTTTCACACTTCCTTTGTACATCTAGGATACAGCTGATTACATCCGACCAATCAGCTTCACTTTGCGCTTCAAAATCAATGACACAGAGAGCGGCCCGGTATTGGACGAAGGCTGGCCAACAACGTTCAAGAAGTCTGTGAGTACTATTAAAAAGCACTATTCCTTTTTGAAAATTGGAATATAAATGAATGTTGCATGTACAGGGTGGAGTCAGGTTTTTCCCTTCATACAGATGGTTTTTAACAGATTTTTTGAAATTTTTTTTTTTACCTTTAGATTTCATTCTTCAAAGACTGTGGGGAGGATGATGTATGTGTAACTGATCTGGTTTTACAGGCCCATATGGACATTTCCGGAACAAGGTAACAGAGAAATTGTCCTGCTTTTGGCATGTATGGAATAAGCACAACTAAAGTCATGGGATTCACAACTACTGTGACTATGACTATACATTTGAACATACTGGTAGAACTAGTTAGTTCAATCCCTAGTGCTATAGTATTTATTATAAAAAGTTTAGAGTAGCTGACTACTAAACCTGAAACGGTGATTGAAATAGCATGTGTTGTGCATGTAACTTCAATGTTGCTCTTATCTGTTCTTGTAGGCAACAACCGTATGTTATACGCAGTCCCCGGCGTCGGCTTGCAGTAGAAGTGCAGCTCCAAAACCGACTGGAAAATGCTTATAACACTAGTCTCACTCTTCATTACTCCAAAAACCTGCATTTCAGCAGCCTGAGTATACGGGTACCTACATGAACTCTCCTCTTAAAACATAAAAGCTTATTCGGACAATTATTTATCATTTACTAATAAAGATCATAATTCTGTATACAAAATATACATTAACGTTCAATCGTTTAGGAATCAGAAAGTTGTTTGAAAGAAATTATGCATTATGCATTGAATTGATCAAAAGTGAGAATATAGACATTTATAATGTGACAAAAGATTTCCATTTCAAATAAATGCACAGCATTTATTTAAGAATCTTGAAAAAAAAATGGATTTCTACAAAAATATGAACTGTTTTCAATATTGATAATAAGTGGAAATGTTTCTTGAGCAGCAAATCAGCATATTAGAAGGATTTCTGAAGGATCATGTGACACTGAAAAATAGAGTAATAGAGTAAATACAGCTTTGCTATCACAGGAATAAATTACAATTTACAATATATTAAAATAGAAAACAGTCATTTTAAATTGTAATGTATAATATGTAATATATCTGGTTTACTGTGTTTTCGATCAAAAAGTTGCAGCCTCGGTGAGCATAAGAGACTTCTTTCAAAAAACATTAAAATACCCCAAACTTTTGAATGGTAGTGTAATTATTTAAACAAAATATTTCTAGTTATACATATAATTTATAGAAAAGTACAGTGTATTCTCATAAACTGTGTTTTGTCTGGCCTCTTCATTTCTCTTTCTGCCTCATGTTTGTCTCATTCTCTCTCTGTAGGAAGACGCCCAGTTTAAGATTGAATGCACGGCTCTAAGCTCAAACAGTCACTCCTGTAATGTCAGTTACCCAGTGTTCCGCTCTCACACGAAGGTAAGGCTCGAAGAAGAAAGATTTGTCGTCATGATTCATTACAACAGTCACTGAGCCGGTTTGGGTCATTGACCAGTGTTTCTCCCAACTGACTCGTTTTTCTCAGGTGAACTTCATGTTGGAATTTGAGTTCAGTTGTACGTCTCTCATCAGTAAGGTTCAGATGAGGCTCAATGCTTCCAGGTACACACAAACACACACAACTTAATCCATTAGCAAATGGTACTATCCAGGGATGTCATGCACATATGTTTTTGAGGGGGGCACCAGGGTGGTCCTGGCTCACTTGGTGCCCTAGACAATATAAGACATGACCAAAGAAAAAAAAAACATGTTGTTTGGGCAGCAATCAAGTTTAGTTTACAAATCAAGGAGAAGTTTTGTATTATATAATTTGACAGTCACTAATCACCATGCATTTTATCTAAGCGCAAGTGTGCAACTTAATTATCCGTTTTTGGCATGACACTTCTGTGCTTTTCTGCGCACAGTGCACCAATATCCGCATACAATATTTGACAATTAACATTCAAAGATGTAAATAAAGGTATCTGCTGATATGTTAAGATGTATATGTGTATCTGTGTGTTGCCACAGTGACAGTGTGGAGAATGAAGGCACATTGTCGGACAACCGTGTGCAGTTACAGAGTATTGTACAATATGAGCCTGATCTCTTCATCACAAGGTGAGATGAACTTTGAGACTTTTAAAGATTTTTAATGTTTGTCTTCAATAGTATAGTTATAGGAGCACACATCTTTAATAATATCAATCATAATTATTATAATCATATTTTTTTTACTGTTATTATTATTATTATTATTCAAGTTCACATTAGTTGGTGACAATTTAAGAGAGGCCATCTGAGATGTTTATTATTATCATTATCATTATGGAAAAAATACAATAATAAATAATATAAAATAAATATAATACATAATTTTAATAACAAGGTTTTGTTAGTATTAGCATTATTTTCATTATTATATTAAAACAAAAATAATAATGAAAATACTACAAAAACTATTACTATTACTACTAATAATAATTATTATTATATTATTATTATATTTATTTATATTTAAATATTATTATTATTATTATTATTATATAATTTTAACAGAAGTTTAGTTAGTATTAGCATTATTTTCATTATTATTATTATTATACTAAAACAAAAATTATAATGAAACTACTACTACTATTATTATATTACAAATTATTATTGCTATCATTATAACAAAATGTATTGTTGGTATTACTATTATTTTTGTTATTATAATTTTTGGTTAAAAAAAAGAAAAAATACCACAACTACTACTACTACTACTACTACTGCTACTACTACTAATAATAATAATAATATTTATAATAATAATAATTATACTTTTATTATATTATTATTATAACAAAAACAATAACAAAAATACTATTACTACTACATGTTATTTCCTTTATATATATTTACCAACATCACCTTTTACACCTAATTACAACCTCAAAACTGTATGCATGTTCAGTGTACAATATCCATATGTGCTGGTCTTATTTCGGCTCAATTCACTACAGTGACTCCAACCTGAACCGCTATGAGGTCCATCCAACCAGGACAGTGTCAGAGGGGACAGGACCTGAGTTCTTCACACAATTCAGGGTGGGTGAAACTAAACCTGATAGGCTCATCAGCCTGTTTAAAATCAAACCAGAAAGCTCCTGACTACATGAGTATGTTTGTTATCAGGTGCAGAATCTGGGCTGTTACGTCGTCAGTAATGTGGAGCTGAGCGTACACTTGCCCTCCGTGGCTTCAGGAGACAGAGTGTTCGCCACTGTGGTTGATGCATTCTCTCATAATGTTAGTATCTCACTGCAAGTCTTTCTGTAATTCTTATACGCCTTTGTGTGCTTGATGTTTTTGTCTGCTTTTATTTGTAGGCTTCAGGTGTGAACTGCAGTGTAGTCAGTGATCTTTCAAAGTTGAAGTCCAGTCAGAGAGATGTACGTCCACTTCACCCGGAAGACATGAAGAAAACTGAACTATTGGTGAGAATACAGACACTATGTTCGCACACGGTATGATTATGAAAGAAATTGAAAAACGAACAAATGAAGTTCTGTTCAGTTGGTTTGAGTTCACTACGGCCTACGTGACTATACTGTATGCCTTATCTCAGCAACGGTACACAGTGGAGAAATATCCACCAACACGGAATGGTACAGTCATTAATCAAGCATGGGTTTACATGGGATGTATACTTTCTTGGTATATGGGATTAAAGATGTTCTTTTTTTTTCTTTTCTTTTTTTAAATAGACTAATTGGCAGCACGCCACCATTTAAAAGTCAAAAGATTTGATAATTAATTGTGGCAAGCGAATAAAAGTGCCTTGGAAAGTGCCCAAAAATGCACTTATTGGGTAATGGGTTGAAAACAGGTTGTAAGAAACAGTATAAGAATGAGAATTTGTAAGGAGATCACGGCTTTGTTGACTGGACCGATGAAGCCTAATCCTTTGTTATCTGGTGCTTCTTGATTTCTTGCTAAGAGGGAAAGACTTCATTATTCTACGACATAGTCAACCTCTTTTTGTCTGGTGAGACAAAACTCTTGTTAAGTGTATGGTTGGAGAAAAAAAAAAAGAAAAAAAAAAACGAACCAAAGAGTTTTGGCTGCATATCTAAGAGGGTGAAAGCAGCTGCCTGCAATAGAAAGACACTATACAACATTTTTAAATGTAATACTGTCATATTAGATTATGATTACAGGCATTACTCAAGGCTATGAGAAGGGAATTGACCCCCAAATAGTATCATCCTTTTGCGGGGGACACCATCCTAAAATTTTAAAGGCATCTATATAGTTTATTGTATGAAAATTCCATTTATACTGTGAATAATGTATATTATAGATATATCTTAAATTTTATTTGGAAAAAAGTTACATTATTATGTTTTTTAGTAAGGTATTTTTCATTAATTTGTTTATTTGTATCTTATTTGTATTATTTCTTTTTGCACTTTTTATACTTTCTCTGTAAACATTTCCACAGACCCCTTATTGATTTCATTGCAGACCCTAAATTGAAACCCCTGATCTAAAGTACAATGGCTGTAACCACCATAAGAAGATGCATTAAATGTTTCCTAAAAATAATTTTGTTTTAATTTTTAGAATTGCACTTCTTCATGGTGTGTGGAGGTCGTGTGTCACATCCAGCAGCTACTGAAGGGAGAGGCAGCCTTGATCCGCATCACCAGGAGAATACACGACAACTTCTTCAGACAGGTGACATCTCTCACACTTGACATCTCGCTTATAAAAAAACCTGTCTGGCAACATGCTTTTTCAAACGGTATTCACACACACTTTAGTACGTGCTGGCAGATGGTTGCAGAGGTCAATAGAAAGACATAACACACAAAATATGCACTGGGATCTGTTTGTGTGTCAGTCTCTAACCTCTAACTCCTGTGTGCTCCTACCAGGCCAAGTTTAAAGCAGTAACAATTGTGGGCTCTTACCAGCTGTCTGCTCGGGAGTCCAATCTGATTACAATGGGAAATGCTGCCCTCGTGAGGGAGGTGAGAGAACTGACAGGACATAAACACACACACAAAAAAAAGAGTAGGATTTACATGATTTAATTATATGCATCTGTCCAACATGAATCATTTAAGTTAAACAAACATAATTAGTTCACGTAATTTCAACATCACAGAATTAGTCATTTTTAAGTGACCCAATAAAGTAGTACCAATGTGATTTTAAATGGCTCCCTGTCAGGATTAATTCAGGGGGGTCAGTTTTTAGAGATACAACTCTTTACATTCGATTATCATGAAAACGCATCCCTTAGAACGATCGACTCTGTAACCATGTGTTAATTACCCCTAGGTTTTTCACCGGAATTGTCCTTTAAGTTTATGAGTGCAGCCATAAGATTGTACTAGTTAGATTACAAACTATTGACTAGCTGTAGCACATATTAGCATGCTAAGTGTTAAGTATTATTCATTCGTTGAGCAAAGCAGAAATGGCATTAGTTGTACCAGTCCACATTTAAATGGTTCTAATAATTTACATTAAACATTACTACACAATTAACATTAAACATTATCAAATCTCCTCCTTTTCTCATCTTACCCAAAAACACTTAAAATAACACTTAATTTCAACATTTTACTCTCCACATTTAGTTCCAAGCAAAGCATGCTGGGATTGGAACCAGAAAAATTATTTTTGAGTACTTGATTCACATTACCCCTAATTGAATCTAATGTAATTCTCTAAAATGTGCAATCTATTAATCAAAGCAAAAAAAAAATCAAGATTAGAAGAGAAACAATTTTGTTGCATTGACCACAAGTAATATGATATATGATTTCCTGTTTTTCAGCATTTGCAGAAAGTAGTTATGTACAGAGGGTCCAAAAGTGTGAGACCACTCGTGAAATGTTTCCATTTTACTTTTTTTTAAGTCAATTTAGTCAAGTTTTCCTTTAAAAAAATTCACGATCACAAATTTACTCAGTGACCTAAAAATTAGATTTTTTTAAAAATACTACAGCTTTATTTCCAGGTTTAAATTACATTTTGAGTATAAGATTTTAACCTTTTAGAAAGCCCACTGTACATAAAATCATGTTTGCACATTACTAATGTAATTTATATAGTGTTAGTTGTTTTTTCATTGAATTGCAGGAAATAAATGTTTTTTTCTTGACAAAAAAAGAAATCCTTATCTCCACTAACATGCACCTGTAAACTCTCTCGATGTCTCTGTATCTGTGTGTATAGACAGTTTTGGAAGTGCTGAAGGGGCGTTCGATCCCGATTTCTCTCTGGATTCTGATTGGCAGCATCATTGGAGGACTGCTGCTTCTTGCACTCTTAGTTTTCATTCTTTGGAAGGTATGGAACACAACAGCTTTAAACATAAGCAGGTGTACAGCAGAGTGGTTGCATCTGAAGTGAATTAGTACTCAAAACACTGAAAAAACACTTTATATATACTAAATACTAGCACTCTGCAGTCTTAACCAACGTGTTGAATGTTTCTTCACAGATGGGGTTTTTCACAAGGAAACAGAGGAAGGACGAGGATGAGAAGGATGACAACTGACACTCCAGCACAGATTGAACGGAGTTTCCTTTACAAGAAGGAAATATGCCTTTTGCAGCCATTACTTCCCCTTTGAGACATGACACTTCTGCTCCAGGACCACAGACCATCCATTATCAGGTCCAGCTGGAAACTACAGACTTCTTTTTGTGTGCTGATTTTGTGGGAAAATCGGCAGAATGGATTTATACCGGATACAATATTTTACATGGAGCTAAGAGCACTAAACAAACGTGCCAAAATAATAAACATGCAAAGGGGTGCAGGATGCGTAAAACTTGATGAATGACGGTTCTTGCGGTTCAGTTGAGTCTATTATTCTTTCACGCTCTGCTGGGTCATAGGGTCTCACACCTAACATTTTATTTGGATTCTATTGAGGCAAAAACAACACATGAATTCAAGCATATCAGTTATCTGGGAGATTCTTTGGCTTCACAGAGACAGATAATTTACAATTGCATTGACGGACCGGAAAACAAGCGAATGCACTATTTGTAAAAAATAATGAAATGTGTATTTAAGTTGAAAACATATGGACCTTGAAAACCAAGGTCACTGTGATTTTGCCAAGTAAGACATGTTCCTGGATTAACATGTTTTGTTGATCCTGGAACATTTCTGTCTGAAAATGTAGTCCTAAACCTAACCCTACCCATAAGTTATTCCTAAAATCAGAGGGAAATGACAGGTGAATAACACTGATGTAGAAGCACCTAACCCTGGTTATAAGCCTAAACTGGACATAAACTTTAAACTTGTCCCTCAAATCTGACTGGTTGATTGGAATGAAGTTCCAGGATCAACAAAGACATTGATCCAGAAAAAGGTTGTACTTGGTGAAATGGCGTTCACCATAATACAACAATCAGTTGATTTAATTTTTGTTTCCTTAACAGAAAATCACAATGTTTTAGTCGTCACAGACAATGCACAGGTTTGAAAATTGTTTTTCATTTTTTGACAAATTATTAAATAAAAATGTGTAAACCATTATAAAAAGAATTCCATCTTTATTTTCCCCGTTGAAAACAGAAATAAAATTGCATTCACAGCTCCACAAAACACTCACACTGTTAAATACAAATCAGTTCTTATTGCAAATGAAACATCTGTTTGAAAATAGCATGAATCTCAAAATAATAGCTCCATCGACTCTTCTTTATCCACCTTTTTTTACACAAACATGTGTACAAACATCTTGAACTAGCCTAAAGTTGTAAAATAACTGTCAACGAGAGGCCTGTGTAGAGGTAATGTAGGATTCCAGAAGAAATATGGTCTCATCCACCTGGTTTTCACTGGAATCCAACCTGCCCCCATGAGCACAGAGAGAAGAAACGAGATTAATGATTGGCTGAACATGAATCACATGACTCTGATCCATGTGTAGAGAGTAATTGGTCTGTATAGTACTTGTTAATGTGGTGTCGCAGGGACTCGAGTTGCTGTCTTTCTGGAGCTGTGATCATCTCCTCCACCTCCGTCAGTTGTGTCGTCTCCGCCCCTGTGGCCTGCAAGGATGCCAGGATGGCCTCAATTCGCTGAGACTTTTCCAAAAGTCGCCTGTCAAAAACAATGAACGGCTTAATGACATAATCAAAAACGACTACTAAGATGAAATGTTTCGTATTGTCAAAAAAGGAGGGACTTGCTTGTTCTCTTTGGTCTCGTACAGCCGCCTCTCGATCAGGTTCCCAACTGTCTGTATGGTGTCCACATACAAATATATATATCAAAATGTTATAAAAAGCATTTAACAAGGATGCTAATGTGAGCTCTGTACCTTGTAGCAGTGTTGCAGCAGCAGTCTGGCGGTGGGCAGCTGAGTAACGGTGTAAAGGTAGAAGGTGCGGGAAGGGGCGTGGTCTGGCGTTTTTGGAATTTCCTTCACATACAATACACAAAGAGTGATATGAAGCCTGATCATGATAAAAAGAGACCCCGTGTACACTTGGTACTAACATCCATTTCAGATGGTCTAATCACAAGTGGACAGTGCTTTTAAGAGTTGTAAATAATGTCCAAAATGTTTTGTGATCACTCACAAATACTTTTGGCGGTAGTCCAAAAAAACATGAATAAATCGCATTGTAGTATAAATGCAAATCCATCCTGAAGCATCCCAGTCAAGGACCTCCTACTCACCTGCCAATCATCAACTGTGCTAAAACAAGGTGGTTACATGTAGCTTTAAATTAAAACAACCATCCATTCACATATCTTTTTATTAAATCTAATCAGCACATCCTTGAGTTGCGCTGGGGTCAGACAGATCAGTCCACAACCTGATAAAGTACTAACTATGTCTGTTTTTGAAGAAATTGATAGCAAAATTTTGGAAGAAACTGTACAGCACCTTAAAACATCAACCTGCGCCCTTGACGCACTTCCCACATCTTTTTTCAAAAGTGTGTTAAACTGTTTAGAAGCAGTTCCCTATCAAGGCTACGGAACTTCGACATTACGAATGTCGTATATGGGAACTCCTCCCCTTTTCCACTTCTGCTGAAATCTTATAGGCTAACGCCAGCCAAGCTGGCCAATTGACGTGAAATATGCAAATACTGAACACGTTGCAGTATTAAAGCAGATGCAGCGTCAATATTCATCAGAATCTCTCTCTTCACGCTCAAATCGTGTGCTAGAAAGCTGATACTACAACCTACAATCTACATCTACGTTACTAAGGAATTATCGCCGTCGTCGAAGGTGTGCCGAAGATACGTTTACTGTCTTCTGCATCCGATGGCGACTATCTGCAACTTGTGCTCGGGCCCCATCGAGCCCCCGGACACGCACCTGTTCTGCATCGCGTGCATGGGGCTGGCCCACGGCGAGTCGGCCCTCAAGGACGGCGGGTTCGCTTCAATGGATTTAAAGGACACGTACTTTCATATCCAGATAGTAAAGCATCACAGGCGATTCCTGAGGTTCGCGTTCAAGAATGCGGTGTACCAGTACACAGTGCTTCCGTTCAGTCTAGCCCTCGCGCCCCAAACTGACTGCGCGATGGCCGAAAGTTTGCCTCTATGCTTTTCCTCCGGTGAAAATTCTGCCCATGGTGTTGTGCAAAATCAGGGAGGAGAGGGCGGCGGTGACTCTGGTAGCTCCGAACTGGCCGAATCAGCCATGGTTCGCGGACTTGGTGGAGTTACTGACAGGGCGGCCATGGGAGATCCCGCTCAGGAAGGACCTGCTGTCTCAGATGAACGGATCAATCTGGCATCCCAGCCCCGAGCTGTGGAGCCTCCATGTGAGGCCATTGCAGGGTCGCTGAGCGAGCTGGACGCGCTGCACTCGCGAGCATTGAGCACCATCGCGGAAGCGCGAGCCCCGTCCACCAGGCGCCTGTATGCCCTGAAGTGGGGAGTTTTTTCGAAATGGTGTCAGGAAGTCGGTATCGACCCAAGGAGTTGTTCTGTGTCGGATATCCTGCGCTTTCTTCAATACAGGATGGACGAGGGGAGCCTTCCATCCACTCTGAAAGTGTATGTGGCCGCTATCGCCGCGTTTCATCCCCCTGTTGACGGGCAGTCTATTCGTAGACATGCGTCGGTGATCTGGTTCCTCAAAGGAGCCAGGAGGTTATGTCCCGCACGGCCGCCTTCGGTGCCACCGTGGGATTTGGCTTTGCTTTTGGAGGCGCTGGCGCGTCCGCCGCTCGAGCCTTTGGCTTCGATCGCCATTAAAGAGCTCTCTGTAAAGACGGCTCTGCTTCTCGCGCTTGCATCAGCGAAGCGGGTTGGGGATTTATAGGCCTTCTCTGTAAGTGAAGATTGTATTCGCTTTGGACCGGGAAACTGTAATGTGAATTATGTGTAATGTGTCTGCCCTGTCCACCGAGCCATCAACTTCTCAGGTTTCGGATGCGCAGAGTGCTGTGTGTCCGGTCAGAGCGCTCCGGGAATATATTTTTCCCTCGGCCGCTTTTCGACAATTGGACCAGCTGTTTGTCTGCTTTGGTGGTTGCAACAAGGGACGGGGGGTCTCAAAACAGAG
The DNA here is from genome assembly GCA_031834385.1 of Semotilus atromaculatus. Taxonomy (NCBI): domain Eukaryota; kingdom Metazoa; phylum Chordata; class Actinopteri; order Cypriniformes; family Leuciscidae; genus Semotilus; species Semotilus atromaculatus. The sequence goes on along the minus strand of JAULUF010000014.1, from coordinate 19,285,617 downwards.
GCTTGCTCACTGGATTGTGGACACTATTGTTTTGGCTTATGATTGCCTAGGGCAGGAATGCCCCCTTAACATTAAGGCCCATTCGACGAGGGCGATTTCCTCTTCGCCGTGTTCGCTATTTATTTTAGCGTTTGTTCGATTCTGATGAATATTGACGCTGCATCTGCTTTAATACTGCAACGTGTTCAGTATTTGCATATTTCACGTCAATTGGCCAGCTTGGCTGGCGTTAGCCTATAAGATTTCAGCAGAAGTGGAGAAGGGGAGGAGTTCCCATATACGACATTCGTAATGTCGAAGTTCCTTGCCTCTCAGGGAACCGAGGTTATGAAAGTAACCAGAGACGATCTTCTAGAAGTGGTGAATGCCTGGCTTCTCTCTGGGAGTTTTCCAAACTCCCTGAAAACTGCAGTTGTCAAACCCCTCCTGAAAAAGAGCAATCTGGATAAGACCATATTAAGCAACTATAGACCGATCTCAAATCTTCCTTTCATAGGCACAAATTCTTAAGCTCGAATGGATATTTTGACAATTTTCAATCTGGTTTCCGATCGCATCACAGCACAGAGACAGCGCTCATAAAGATAATAAACAATATTCGCTTGAATACTAATAAAGGCAAATTATCAGTGCTGGTACTGATACAAATTATCAGTGCTGGTTTATTCTAAACTGTTTTAATTATTCTTATTTCTTTTATTTACATTTCTTCTATGTAAAGCACTTTGAATCACCATTGTGTATGAAATGTGCTGTATAAATAAACTTGCCTTGCCTAATCGAACATTGACCTTTTTTAATTAAATTTTGTATTAGTGGAGTCAATAATTAAGAAATTTTTTATTAAAAGTATATTTGTTAGAAATAGTTCAAATACTATTTTCCTACTGCATGGTATGTAAACAAAAGTACGCCAAAAGAGTAGTATGTCCGAATGCATAGTATTCAAGGAACAGACAGTGAATAGGACCTACTACTTCCGCCAAGATTCTGAAGTGTGTGTTCGATGGACACTTTACTATCCCATGATGAGGCCACAGGAGAACAGTTATGAATAGCAGGTAAGCGACCCAACTGACAAAGAGTGCGTCACATGACTAAGCCAACAGATTACTTTCATAGAGACTACAATGCAGAAATAAGCTATTCCCTGTGAACTTGTGAGACTTTAGGTTCAATATCCACTATAGCTAAACTATAAGCATACAAAGAGCAATACATGGTAAAACTAAATGTGCCACAAACCGGTCTGTTTATGATTACAATCATTTGAACTAAAATGGTAAATGGACTGCATTTATATAGCGCTTTCAACAGACCCATGGCCACCAAAGAACTTTACATATTGCCTCACAAATGGGTATTCAGGCTGTTTTTGTACAACTAAAATAACTGGAAGCAGCTGACACCGGCCTTGCACATGAGGTGAAAATAGAGCTCTGCTCTTCTGTTCAAAATAAGCTTAATCTAACATACTTGTTTAATGGTCGTAAAATAAGTCTGCCATCAAATGTAGTACTTCATGATCTTTTGACATGAGATCACAGCCATAGCCATAGCAAAAAAGACCACAACAATCCACTAAATTCCCAACAGACAAAAACAAGACCTGCCCTACATTTGTTCTTGTTCAAGAACCCACTTCTTTCGGATATACGTCACAATGGGGAAGAAAAACTATCGCAACTTCCGTTTCATGCTGACTTTAAAACCAGGTGTAAACTGGGTCAAAAGGACAAGCAGACATAGAACAAGAACGAAGAAATATTGTATATATATATATACAATATATATATATATACACAAGACCTGTGAGTGTATTACCTGTAGCTGGACCAAGTTCTCAGATAGGAGTGTGTACAGCATGTCTTTGGCCTCTTTGGCTGGAATCATGGCAAAATCCTCCACCTGCTTCTGTTCTAGGTGTCTTTTCCGCAGTAACAGACGAAAGATGCGTGCTGAACGGGAACCAAACCTGACGTAAAGCAAATAATCTAAGAACAAAACCAAAAGAAGATTTCAGCAAGCTAAAACACTGAGTCTACTAACCTCTCTTGGACCACAGACTCCAGGGTAGCTCTGGCCAGGTTAGCCAGTGCACGGTGTAGATCTGACCACAGGGTCAAGGGTCAACCAATCCATTACAAGATTTCTACTATTTTGTTATAAGATTATTAGATATATACCATTCAAAGTTGAATTGGTCATATTTTTTCAATTGTCTCCATTGCTCACCAAGGCTGCATTTGATCAAAATACAGTACAAACATTAATATTGTGAAATATTATTACAATTTCAAATAACTTTTTTATTTTAATATATTTGATTAACTTTTAACTTAATATTTTTAATCACTTTTGAATGGCAGAGTAAATAATACATAAATAAATTATAATAAAAATTATTTGCTGTTAGACAGTTTGCTGTTTGTCTTTCAGGTGGTGTTTCAAAGGGATACTGACGACATACATTCCTCCTCCACTGTCACCTGTCTTCCCCACAAATTCCATCTAGACGAAAAAGCAAAGATATTAAAGTAATTTAATCCCTGGATAAATAGAATGGACAAATATAAAGTAGTGTGTATTTGTGTATGTATTGCTTTACCGGATCGTCAACCAGGAGAGAGAGGTATTGGTCTAAAATTGGCCTGGCGATGTTGTAATTAGATGGAAGAGCTCGGAAAATCTGATGGGAAACAAGGCTTTGATCACACTTCATGACAATCTGATTTAGTTTTCTCAGTAAGGGTTGTAAGAAAACAAAAATGTGCATGTTCATCCATTATTACCTCGTTTGCTGAAAGAGCTTGTGTGAAAGCAGCGTTAGCCGGCGTTGTAACTTCACTCATCCGTAACATTGTTCTAACTATCTCACTGCTAGTCTACAGGGGAGAGAGAGAAAGAAATTTAGCCGGTAAAGACCTACATTCCACCGACTTACTATTTCCCTTGAGGAGAAAGCCTAAATGTGAGAATCCAGAACGTTCTGTCTCAGATTCACGAGTGAAAGAATATTCAGTCCACAGCCTAATTATATCTCACAGCACATCTTAGATTATATGATGTTTATAGTCACCTGATCAAGTTTACAGGAAACAGCATTAATGATGGCCTGATCCCTGAAGTGCAAGTGAAAGCGTTCAAAATTCACCTGCCAAAAGATCCCTTCATCCCCACACTAGAGAAAGAGAGATAAAAACAGCTGTAAAAGACATGAAAAACTCAACTAATGAAAGAGTCATGTGTGATGTCATCATCTCGATCGTAATACCTCATTGTCGTCTGTTTTGGCTTTCTTTGCTGCAGGCTGGTCAGCTTCACCATCCTCACTTGAGCGTCTGCGTTTTCCTTTACCTGGATGAACACACAATTTAACCGCTTAAATTTTAGTCTCAATGTGTTTAACAATTTCTAGCTGAGAAAATATAATCTAGCAATGTGCCATTTGGTGCCCCCAAAAATTTTTATTATTATTATAATATATTATTTAACTCAAATAAATTACTGAAGCAAGTGAAATTGCGTCTTTAATGTAATTTACGTCACAGAGTTAGATGATCTCAGAAGTCAGGACTCGGGAATTTATCACACTGACTGAGCATCTATTTATATTCTCGGAAGAATCGGAAGTTGTATGGTATCTCAATGTGGTCCTGTTTGGATTTACAACCTGACTTGTCCAAAATGTAAACAAGCTCTGTGCTGTTGTACTGTACACATACTATATACACTGTTAATTCAGAATTTTTTTTTTTTTACTGTAATGTTTTTGCTTCATGAGTGGTTTGAATTGGACTCCTTATATCATTTGGTAATATGGTGCCCTATAATAAGTCTCCAAGTGTCCTTTTTTGGAAAGACACCTACATTTACATTGAAAAAAGCTTGCAGAAAATACAGTTTTATGAGAATCACCATTCAATCTGATGGTTTACTTTGTTGGATATAGCAAATGATGACAAAATTAATGTGTTAAACAAGATAAGTAATGTCTGCTTAATTGCAACTAAAAATGTTATTCTATTGACAGCCCTAATATATATATTAGTGTTGTCACGATAACAAAATTATTGTTTCGATACTGATACCAAGTCAAGAATTGCGATTTCGATAGTTTTCCTGAAAAGGGAGAAACACTCTCAAATAACATTGCTGTGCTTTATTTTAAAACTTGGACAACATTCTAATCATATAATACACTAATAAATGAATATATGAACAGCAGATATTAAACATTTGAACAAAATATGAAATATAAAAATATAAAAAATAAATTAGAGCAATGACATTCAAGGTAAAAAAAAAGTATAAATTTAGCAGCATTATCTCAGCTTGCAAATTATTAACGTTATCTATGAAAGTTGCGTTTTCAGAGATGTTGAATTATTGGTTAGCCATGATGAGGATAACGCCCGCAGAGCTGCCGACTCTCACGCATTGGCCTTGAGACACACGCATTTGATTGGTTTCACACCCCCCCGATTTCTCACGTTGAAGTGTCAACCCGAACGGTCAAATGCTGAAAACTGAAAGATCAGTTTGTCTATAGATCTCCCTGTTGAGCCACTCGTGATCGACTAGATATACCGCAAATGAGTTTAAATCCCCCGGAGTCTAGAGCGAGCGCGCGAGACAGAGACTGCTCCACAGAGCGTAGCGTAGCGCGCGCACGGCAGGGAGGGGGAGCGAGCGAGAGACCTTGCGTGTGCAGAGAGCATCCTGATCTACAAACAGGACCCCCGTTGGAGAATGTCATCCTTTTGTAAAGGGTTTTAAAACACAGACGTCCATAGGGAGGCACTGGAAGCGTGCGTTGCACACACCAACATGAAATACGTCTTTTACAAATCTGGAACGCGGTCATTCTTAGAAGTATCGATACTAATAAATTTAGGTATCCTGACGTTTTTAATTTCTGAGAATCGCGATACTTTTGAAGTATCGGTGCATCGTGCAACACTAATATATATATATATACTCATATAAAATACATAAATATTCCTTATATTACCATCCCCCAGCCCACAACATAATCGGTCTACTGACATCATTTTAAACCTTTATTGGATTAGCTAAACTTTTGACTGGCACTCTATACACCATATGGGTTGACCACAAAAAGGTTGCTTTAGTATGGGATTTGTGTTTTGACAGCAGTAACTGACCGGTGAGATTGATATAGGGTACTCTGTAGCAGTCTGGGTGGTTCTCTGGTTCAGAGGGTGTTACAGCTGGAGGAGGAGGGTCAACCGCTCCTGAGTTTGATGGTCCTGCTGAGGCCACAGGAGGACAGCGCTGAAGGAAATGAGTCTCCACCAACTGGGAAAATGCAGAGACAACCTCACTGTAGTCCATACTCTGACCCTCTGGTACAAAAAAAAAGTTGAAATAGGTAACGTAAGTTTCAAATGGAAAGACACAAGAGGTTGGGTTGAGCTCAAAACTCAAAAACCAAAATATCACATTTTTTGAATGTAGGCTCAGATATATTTTTGGTCTTTATCTATTTTTCAAGAGTAATTATCATGAAACCAATCCAACTTGAATATTCTTATGATATAGTATTAATGATTAGGCTATTATTACTATATTGAATGTTAGAGCACAATTATTAAAAGTAACATGTTAATTAAAGGTCAATTTAAATGTTCACATTTTTACCTGCCCTTCTAAAATGCACAAAGCAGTTATTGTTTTCATTGTTGTTTTACCCATGTAACATTCAAGCATGAAAGACTTCAAAGACCTTTGAGTTTATATATACTGTAAGTTTACATATACTGTAAAAATATTTACAAAAAAAGGTTTATCTTTTTTTAAATCCTGTTTTGTTTACATCTGTGAATTAGCCCTTCAGTCTGCTTATGTTCTTACCTGGCATATTGTGAGTCAGCCTGTCTGCTACAGTCTTGACTGTGCTGCTCATAGTCATCTGGCCTCTCTGCAGTATCTCCTCAACAATGAGCTCGCCTGTGTCCCCATAAAGACTCTTGGCAGTGTAGATGTAGCGGGGATAACGAAGCATGTGTATGATGCGCTCACAACTGATGCGATATTCCACAGGTCCCGCTGGACCACGACGCCCTGCACCAAATGTACACATCCCATGCTGCACCAGCACACACAGAGATTTCTTGACCTAGCAGGAGTGTGTGTGTGTTAAAGAGGGAAAATGAATACAGAGAGAATACGAACAAGATAGTGAAACATGGTATGTGATGATAACAGAGAGACCCAAGAACAAGACATTACCAGGTCAAGAGCAAGTTTGGTCTCATGAGCAAGAGCTCGCAAGTTCAGAACTCCACTGCGGATGAGATGAGTGCCCACTTTCTCCACCACATCTCCAAAGTGCTCCTGCAGAAGCAGCCCACACAATCGCACCTCCTGTGTTGTCATCTTAAGAAAAGAGAGGACCAACCAAATCATTGTCGAACATATGTGTTTTATCTGTCATTAGAACGAGGTTTCCACCCCGAGAGCGACAACATATAGCTTTCAAGACAGACCATATAAGCTCTGAGGTAGTTAAGTTATGGTATACCTGCTGAATCTGATAGCCAGTTGCTTTAAAACGTTCCCATGTAAGCGGCGCTGTTTGTAAAGCATCAAAGGTTTCTATTTACAACTTGTTTTACAGCGTTGAGCTTTGTAGCAAATCCCAGACATATCTGTTGAGCGAATGAACACAATGGCCAATCAGATTTATGAAGTCAGAATCTGCTCAACAAAGCTCAAAACGCCGGAGGTTTTGTTCAGCATGAGTTGTGCATGCTCGCAAATCCTTTCATTATTATAACCAACCAAATATAAAAACAATGTCAATAAGAGATTATTGCACAATGTAGACGGCTTCATTGATTATAACCGGAGTTTTTGCACAAGTGCAGCTTTGTGTACATCGTGTTGACCTGAAGTAATTGACAGCGTCAGTGATTATAATGGCAGCAATCTTTGCTCACTTTCTGTATATATTTTTCATGCTGCTAACTACACTGCAAAGTTTCTAGATTGACAACCATATTTAGTCTAAATGCGTGATTGCCCGATTGACAGTGAAAGCAATGGACAAAAAAAAACACATCTGATACAGTATGTCAAATGATGTGTGCATTAAGCCTTGGAGTGTACATGCAAAATAATAGACCTGTCACTTTTTATTATATGTTTACAATGTGTTACTTAGTGGTTCATTTTATTACTAACTTCAAATCAGTCACTCAGTGATGAATGATACCACATACCTTGGTTTAAAACAAAATACAATAGTGACTTACTACAGCTATTATTACTAACATATAATCCTAATATAAATATGATATTGGTATATTCTTACAACTTACATATCAATTATTTTGAATTATTTTTTTTACAGGTATACACAAACACATGGAAAAAAAACACATAACCATTTAGTCGGGTAGTCTGACCATAAGTGGACTTTAATTTAATAGATTTGCTTCACTTCTGCTGTCACATCATACCATGTTGTATGGTGTAGCTAAAAGCGGCATACTGAAATCACTTTAAGAGCATCCTCTTCACAATACAGGAATAATCATTTAAGTTTTGAGTAATGCGCATTAACTTAAACAAACTAACACACGTACGCAGCGTTAATTGTTTTCTGGCCTTTCTACAATACATCTCACGTAACGTAACGTTAGCCTAACATTGCACAAAAAGTCACATTCATGCACATACACAAAAATGAGCCTACCTCTAAAAAGTATGTAGCTGTACGTTTTTAGAGTTAAGATGAGTTTATTCTCACATGTGTTGTTCAGGGCTCAGGCGGTGTGTAATGATGATCAGCACTGACGAATTTCCGTGGTAAGGTCATGTGGGGCTCAATTGATGTGTGAACAAATCATTGATACGAACCGATTCTTTGTAATGATTCAAAAGAACCAAATGTGAATCACTCGACTATAAATGTTTTGATATGTTATGATAAATCATAAATTGGGAACACAAGCATAATAATATACAGCAGTGTTTAAAAAATATTTATTTTGCAAAAAAAAAAAACATATATTGAGACACTATTAGGAAAACTTCTGGCGCCAATACTAGTGATATTTCATCAGTATTATGGATGGATTGTTTAATTTCATATTCCAATCATCATTATTGCAAATAAATCACTCTCTTTATTTTAACTTTTTCTTTATTTAAATTTTACATTGTTTCTTTAAAAAAGCACAGTCTGGGGATTGTACAAAGCACATTTCTCTGCCTCTGTATTCTGTAACAGTTCATTTCAATGAACTGCCCGAGTGAATCGACTCGGAATCGGACTTCCGAATGCTGATGTCAGAGTGCTTCCCTCTGCAGTGGGGGCGGACCGACGGCCAGCGTTGCTGCTGCTGTTTGGGACACAGACAGTCTCACGGAAAACATGGCGGAGGCTGCGGCGGTCCCTCCGCATCGCTTCTTCTGTCACTGTTGTAAAGGTGAAGTGAGCCCCAAACTGCCGGTGAGTCCGCGTCGCCTGTAACACACAGTCGGTTCATCTTAGTGGGATTCTGTAGTTCCGTTGTCGGTCTCACAGGTATCGCTGTTGTGCTAAAATTAGCATGTTAGCAATGTATCAACCTGATGTAGGCGAAGGGCCTGCCATGGCTTGTTGTTTGTATATAAACACTACACATATATGGATTTATCGATGACCAGTATTATACCTACTAAACGTAATACTGAGGCTCGTGCACGTACTTAAAGAGAAAACTAACGTATTTTGCCTTCAACACAAATGCTACACTCGTGTCTTGTGTTTTTGTTGGTACTGTTACAGCTTTCGTTTAAATAATGACTTTTTAATACATATTAGACAATAACAAATGTTCCGTTCATGCTGTTACCGTTCAGAAATGTTTAACGTTACAGAATGTATTTAAATGTACTCAACACTGAACTCTTATCAAAAGCGAAACTGGAATATTAAATGTTTCTGTTTCTACTTAACTTATTTGTAATGTCGCAGATCACATAACTGTCAATGACTATTTAATTTCAGCACTTGTCGGTCAGTGTGTCAGTAAGTCAATCCATCATGAGCTGTCCCGATGAGGATGAGTTATGTGTAATCCCTTGTTTACTGCCCATTTCACTTAGTAAACGTCTTACTGTACTCCGAAGGTGAATCATAACTGGTTCATGCTTAATGTATATAACAGTTAGTGTGAATGAGGCTGAACAGCGTTCTGACTTGTATTACATATCAAGATAAGCAGTCATTGTCCTTCTTTTGTTGGAGACCCACAGGATGACATGTCTTGACCTCTTCAAATCAGAGTAAAAATAGGGAAGCAACCTCTTGAATCAGCCAGCAATTGTTATGACACGCATTACAGGGAGTGTCTCTCATTATACAGGACTATTTGCTTTAAAATTCAAATAAATGTGTGTTGTAGTGCGATGCAAATGTGCGTGTCCTCACAAAACCACAGCTATCCCTTTGTTTATTTATAGTGTTGAGGTCAACTGTGTGATTTTTCTGTATTCTGATTGTCATTTTGCTTGCATTTAGGAGTATATCTGTCCCAGATGTGACTCGGGCTTCATCGAGGAGGTTACAGAAGACTCCAGGTGAGTTTCTCAATGGCTGCACTTCCTCATTCATTGTCTCTTATGGCATGTTGTAACTCCTGCACTGCTAGATTACCATGGCGGCTCTTTCAGGGCCTTCTGGTGTATGTAAATAAGTCTATTGTATCACCGGATTCAAAGCACCACCAAACGGGCATGAGAACAAAAAGCTGTCAAAATAGGTTCCTATGATGTTTGTTTTTTTGTATTGATAAATCAAGCATATGATCATTCATAGTTTGTGTCACCATTCTGCCAGCGGAACATCAATGATATAAGTTAATTGCATTTAATTCCAGCTCAGTTTAAGTTTAATTTGTATTATATTGGAATTTATTGGGGAAAAGTTTTAGATCATTGGTTCTCAATCCTTGTCTTAGATCACTGCAGCACTGCACATTGTGGATCTCCTTTATTAAGACAATTTATTTATATGATTAGGTCTTTAGTAGACGTGCTGTGTCCGAAATCATGTACTTTTTACAGTGTGCACTAAATATCAGAACCTCATTAACATTGATTGAAATTCTTTGGAATGGTGTTAAGACATTGCTGAACATATATGACATATCTCATGTCGCAATTGTCCACTGACTCTGTTCGTTTGCTTATGATGTACTAACAGCAACCGTGAAAATAATTTGCTTGAGTTGTACAAGTAATTTCAAATAACTAAGTACCTACAACACTTAGGTTAATGAGCCAATCTATTAATTTATTTGAAAATACAATGAAAATGCAATTTTCAAAAATGCCTACAATAATTTGAATAAACATTAAATAGTTTGGTGTAATCTTTTAGTATTTCCTAGAAGCATAAGCAATGAAATTTTTTTTTATTAAATTATAAATACTTGAAAAACTGAATGAAAGTCATGTGGTGCAACTGATCTGATGTGCATGGAAAAAACAATATCATGGACCCTGCAGACCTTCATGACTGTGTGTCAAGGTCAAAACATCTCTTAAAATATCAGATAATTTGACCATTTTCTTACATGACAAGGTTAGTTCAAGTTGTGAAATGTTACATGTGCTACAACCCTCCCAAAAACGGATGTAATAAGTAAGGGATAATCCACAGTTAGCTGTGCAATTAAACTATTTTAATGCATGGCGTGGAGGTAAAGAACCTCCTGTTGTGAAGCGATTCAAATCGTTTAATTCTCTGCTCGCTGTGGATTATCCAGCATATTCCATGGTCATTTGACAGCATTGACAACTTAAAGCTGTTATTGATGCTTACAGTGCAATATTTGGCTGGAAGGGTAAAAATGACAGTTATTTTAGTCAGTTACAGCTCGTTAGATCTAGCATTCTGTCCGCCTTGAGTAAGACGCAGAGATATGGTGCTGCTGTAAGATTACATTTATCTGAATGAATTATATTTGAATTATATATGAATTTATTTGAATGAATTATCAAGGGAGAGGGAGGGAGGGAGAGAGATGAGGTGTGTGTGTGTGTGTTCAGCGTCTCTGTCTAATAACAATGAAGCTGTGAGTTCAATTACTTCAAAAATAGCGGTGTTATCCCTCTTTGCTGAGAAATATAATGTAGTGATTCATTTTTATTTATTAATAAAATCAGTGGTGTGTGTGTGTGCTTCAGTGAAAACCACACATTAATATAGAACGGCGATTAAACTGAGTGAAACTACCTGTGCATTAAACGGTTTTAATGCACACCACCCGGCCATATAGAAACGAAGTATTCAGACAGACCATGGTATAAGTAGTCATATTTCTGATTTAATAATTCATGATGCTATTTGCTTAAATAAATAAGGTGTGTGCATTTAAATGTTCATAATGTAAATAAATGTTGTCTTTACTTTTCTTAATGGTTACACCACAAAACATTTTAGGGTCACTCAATTGTAAATTGTATTTTTGAAACCATCATATGAAAACAATAAGTTAATTTCTAATAACTTGGAACATGAGTTTTAAACTAGATTTATAAAATTGATTTTTATTCTTTACATCTTTATCCTGGGCACCCTTATTTGCCAATTGCCATTGACCTTTCACTTGAAAAGAGTCACTCAACTCACAGATCTCTCTTCAATTTATTATTTTTCAACTTTTCAAATCTGATGGCTCCTTGTGGCATTGGTTGAACACAATGTCAGCTGATGCAGTAGGTTATTTGGGTATTGGTCATGTTTCATGTTTTATATACTGCTTTTTGCATAGTATGTAGCAGGGATGTACTGGTCAGCTTTTAAAGGCAAAATAGATGCCTGTGATATTCCACAGTCCTGTTTGTGTAGTTCAGCTGTTAAATGTAAATGTTATCTGATGCAGTGATTTAAGAACATTAGTCATCTAATATTTGATTGGTTACTGGTCATAACTAAAGTTCACAAAAAAGACTAGTTTACTTAGGAGCTGCCTTTGTACTAAAATGCTTTTGTCATTGACTGTCCGGGCACTGTGGAATAGCAAGGCAGCTGTCTTAGCTTTCTGACGCAGTCCTCAAATGGGTGAGACATCCAAAATGTGCATTTCGGGATTGAGAAGCACGTGTTTAGATCCCTCACTGTGACAATCAGCTGTACTGCAGTTTATGTTGCCAAGTTCCATGAAACAGCAATATGTTCCCTGGCTATCTCAGTAGCCAGGTCTGACATGAATGTGATTGTTTACTCCTCAGTCTTCTGGACAGTAGTTCAAATAGCCTTGATGACGCAGCTTCACAGTTTGCTGAGGTATGTGGACCCCTTCCTTCCACAACATCTTCCCTGTCTTGTGTAGCTGTTGATAAGGAGTTTTTGGATGCGTTTGAATGAGGTACATTGTAATGCTCATTCATAACTCTCTCTTTCACTCCCTCTTTTTCTGTAGCTATGGCAGCTGTTGTTCGTGGAGAGGCCGTTCAGTCTGGATCTAGAAAGTCCTGACTCTGAGCGGGTCCCTGGAGGGGGCAGTGGGTCTGGGAGTCTCGGAGCTGGACCGTTCGGCGGTTCTGTCCCAGGTGGGCTTAGTGGGTCTCTGGGTGGCCCTCTAAATGTAGCAGAGCACTGGGGTCCTGGTCGTCCTCCTCGCCTGCACACTCAGAGGAGGTACCGATCCAGAGGAAGCAGTCGACCGGATCGCTCTCCCGCTGTCGAGGGGTAAGATATATATCGTAGTTTTTCACTCGGTCATGGTCTGTATTCCAAATCTGTGGATGTGTTTATTCTTTTACATTTTTTGCAGGTTGCTCTTTTATCTCTCTTAGTTTCTCTTTTGCATTTTAACTATAATTCGGACAGCACGAATAGTCAGCATGCTAAATGAAGACCAAATTATCTCTGATACAGTGGATAGTGCTGATCTACAAATGCATATTTAGCTGAAAGTCAGACAGCAGTGTGTACACATATACTGTATATATACAGTATCTCACTAAAGTGAGTACACCCCTCACATTTCAGCAAACATTTTAGTATATCTTCTCAAGGGACAATACTATAGAAATGAAACTTGGATATATTTTAGAGTAGTCAATGTGCTGCCTTTATAGCAGTATATATTTACTGTCCTCTGAAAATAACTCAACATACAGCCGTTATTGTCAAAATAGCTGGCAACAAAAGTGAATACACCTTAAGTGATATAGCTGTACGTTATTTAACCATGCAAATTTCTCCTATCATGTAGGAGTATATATTTACCATTAGGGCTGCACAATGTTGGGAAACAATGGCATTGCGATATGTTTTATTTTCTGCGATATATATTGCGATATTTGTCATATTTCACCAGATTAAAGTGAATCGGTTCAAAGGAGTCATTCGTTCGTGAATCGGATGTGTCATTAGTAGACGTGTAGCCTACGGCGGGCGTTGTGTGATTATCTCGGCAGTTTAGGACATCGCACAAGATTTGTGTCAACATAGAAAAAATTTCATCGCTGGAAAGGTTTTTTCGTTTAGTGAAATTGTGGTTTATGTTGAGTGGTTTATGCTGACTTAATTTTGAATGTTCCTGTCCGTCAAGCTCGGAGAGAAAGAGCACTGAACTCTGTGTCTGCCCAGCTCTGTGTGCATACACTTCTTGCGCTTGATGTTTAAAGTAAGGACTTAAAAACACATGTAAACGATAAACTTTCACTCTATGATGGTTAAACTTTGCAATTAATCTGTGAATCACAAGCGTTACGGGCCAGGAAGCAGCTGATCATGAATCACGGATCAACTATCGCGCATCTTGCGATGTGACTATCGTGGATGCGCACATCGCAATATCGATGCTGAAATGATATATCGTGCAGCCCTATTTACCATAAAACTTCAAATAATAGCCCGGGCTTTTATTTTCCAAAATCGCCGAACTGCACCGGCTTGTATTTGAGACAGGCTTCTATATGAGACAGGCCTTCAATTTAGTGTTGAGATGTTGTTCATTGAGTGTAAGCCTAGAGATAACAATCCAAATAGCATTTGTAAATAGGATCCAATAGGAGGTTACCACATTATATTAAGTTTTATTTAAAATTCGAATGTGTTCAACAAATCAGTTAATGTAAGAATTAGCCTACTATATTACCGTATGTCTAAAGGGGGTCGCACACCGGACGAGAAGCGCAGCGCCACACCGCGTCGCGGACAGCTCGAGGTATCGCACACCTGATGCGCACTTTGTCAGCGTATGGCCAGCAATATTGTTATGTTTAAGGACATTATGAAATTTAGATAATGTCTGTACTATGTTGTGATTGTACTCTGTACAATTAAATACAATCGTTGCTAAGATTGCAGTCTGAACACTTTACCTCAGACCGCCCGTTAACTGAAGGAATTGAGAATATCATCATACCTCGAGTTGTCATAGACGCGGCGCTGCACTTCACGTCCGGTGTGTGACAGCCATGGGCTGAACAATACAAGTTACCGGTAATATCCATCGTTGCCCGAAACAAATCAACAAGAAAGAATGAAGGCTACCCTGTAAAACAACTGCAATCATGTGATACAACATGACCCTATTCATCACTATCATCATCATCATCACCGCGATGCTCAACTACATTCATAGTTCATTGTACTACAAGTTCATTGGCGAATTCCTCCTCCCCGTTGCTCTCCTCCACTTCTCCCTCTCTGGCCTCCGCTAACTCTCCCTGCCTTGCTTGCGCTAACAGCTCCCACCCAGATGCGCAGGGCTCTCTTGCGTGCGCAATCTGCTAAATAGAACTGGCTTAAACAGACGATCTGACGGGTTTTAGAAGATTAAATACAACCCGAAACTAAAAAAAACAGACCAGGCCTCTATTTGAGACCGACCTTTATTTATCCAAACCTGTTGCCACACCAGGCGTGTAAAAGAGAAATGCGTCTATTTGGGACTTGGCTATTATTCTAAATTTTACGGTACTGTCCTCTGAAAATAACTCAGCATACAGCCATTATTGTCAAAATAGCTGGCAACAAAAGTGAGTACACCCTAAGTGAACATGTCAAAACTGTGTCCAAAGTGTCAATATTTTGTGTGAGCACCATTGTTATCTAGCACCGCCTTAATCCTCCTGGACATGGAGTTCACCAGAGCTGCACAGGTTGTTGCTGGGATCCTCTTCCACTCCTCCATAATGACATCATGGAGCTGCTGGATATTAGACACATGGTGCTTCTCCACCTTCCGCTTGAGGACGCCCCACAGGTGCTCAATAGGGTTCAGGTGCCGGTTGCACCAGCTGTGCCTAAGTTACAACTTAACCTAGTTTTGATGTAAATGGGCACTAAGTTACAACTTACGCACTACTAAATATTTTTACATTGCACCATTAAACTTAGTTTAAACGTAAATCTACGCTCCAACTAAATATTTATGGCAGCCTACCATCACGAGTAACGGTTGGAATAAAATATCAGACAGACTGAACTGCATCAATAAGCTCTTCTTTTACCTGACAGACTTCAATTCTTTAGACATCTTAAGTCTTAAGTCGCACGGGTATATTTGTGGCAATAGCCAACAAAACACTGTATGGGTCAAAATTATAGATTTTTCTTTTATGCCAAAAATCATTAGGATATTAAGTAAAGATCATGATCCATGAAGATATTTAGTAAATTTCCTACCTTAAATTTATAAAAACATTATGCGAAAAGATTACTTTGTTAGCGGCTCTTTAACACAAACCTGTCCTAAACAGCGCATCGCTGTGTGCATGTTGTGCATGTCAAATATCAGTCATAATCAATAAATGTAATTTCTTATGTTTTTTGTATCAATATTTATTGATCCATATTAATTTCATTTCAAATACAGTTTCTGAATGTTATTTACATATAACAACACTTATGTTATTCATGATCAAGTATCGTATTTAATGAAAACTTACTTTTACTGTTAGTAACGTGAAGCAAAAGTAAAACTAAAATTCACGGCATTTCAACACAACTTCTGTTCACGTATTTGAAGGCTGCTATTGGATCATCGAGGCTAAACATCATATTATGCGACTACGCATTACTTTACGGAGAGTTTACCACCTACTAGCCACGTTCTACCTTACGAACAAATGGTGTAACAGAATAAAGTACAGTTAGTTACAAACTAGCTATTAGTTACTAAGCCTCTAGTGTGGACTTTACGTTCGAATTTAAGAAAGAACTTACGAACGGCTGGTGCAACCCTACCCAGGTCTTGAGAAATACTTAGCTACTCCATCACCTTCAGCTTCCTCAGCAAGGCAGTTGTCATCTTGACGGTGCGTTGGGGGTCATTATCATGCCATTTGGCCCAGTTTCTGAAGGGAGGGCATCATGTTCTGCTTCAGAATGTCACAGTACATGTTGGAATCCATGTTTCCCTCAATAAAGCTCAGCTCCCCAGTACCAGCAGCACTCATGCAGCCCCCGACCATGATGTTACCTCCACCTTTCTTGGTACTCCTTACCAGGGTGCCGCCACACATTCTGGACACATCAAGCTGACCTTCTGCAACCTCTAGTCTAAAGCAATGCTGGCTGCACTCATGCGTCTGTTTTTTTTTAAGCCAGCTTCTGCACCTAACACACAGCACGAGGACTCAACTTCTTTGATTGACCCTTGTGAGGCCCGTCTTGGAAAACCTCTGTATGACCCTGGCCTGTACTGTAACTCAGTTTCAGGGTGTTACCAATCTTCTTATAGCCTAGGCCATCTTTGTGCCATGTTGAACACCCAGTGGTCAGCATGAGAGAATTGTACTCAAAGCACAAATTTGAACTGCTCTAATACAAGATACACAAATTTGTATGGTCCTGTCAAGCAGAAAAAAACATGAACATGATGAATAGGACATGTGACTTTGCATGGTTAAACGACGTACAGCTATATTAAAGGTGGGGTATGTGATTCTCTTTTTTGTCCATTTTTTCAAAATCACTTGAAATTCTATTCATAACCCACTTACAGCCACTGAGTTAGAAGCACTGAAATGAAAATTAAGCAATTTAATCATCTGTGGAACGGGCAGGACTCGAAAAACTCTGCCAATAATTTCCAAGACCACCTAGAATCATTGGACAGTAAGTCCGTCAATCAAACGGTCGTTTGAGAAAGATTACCTGTCTGAACTTGGAACAATTACACATTCAGAAAGTTTTGCTTGGTAGCTCGATCGATCGAGGCCAGCTCTGTATTGGCCCAAGTTGAGGAAACAGTCTCGTCGGTGAAATGTTTGGAAATTTCCAGAGAAAATAAAATTAACCCATTGTTTCTTCAGAGGCTCGGATGAAGGAACTAAATACCTTTGTGTTCATTTGTACATCCAAACACTGAGCAACTGTCATGCTTCGGCTGCGCAGTTCCGCCTGTCATTGAACATGGGCTGGCATATGCAAATTTTTGGAGTCGTACATATTAATGATCCCGACTGTTGCGTCACAGTCGGTGTTATGTGGAGATTCGCCTGTTTTTCAGGGGTGTTTTTCAAAAACGAGATTTAAGTAAGAAGGAGAAAACAATGGTGTTTGAGACTCACTGTATGTCATGTCCATGTACTGAACTCTTGTTATTTAACTATGCCAAAATAAATTCAATTTCACATTCTAGGGCACCTTTAAGGTGTATTCACTTTTGTTGCCAGCTATTTTGACAATAATGGCTTTATGTTGAGTTATTTTCAGAGGACAGTAAATATATACTGCTATAAAGGCAGCACATTGACTACTCTAAAATACATCCAAGTTTCATTTCCATAGTATTGTCCCTTGAGAAGGGACATGTTTGAGATACTAAAATGTTTGCTGAAATGTGAGGGGTGTACTCGCTTTTGTGAGATACTGTTTATACACACACACACACACACACACACACACACACACACACACATATATATATATACACATACAGACTCTCACACACACATGTATATTACAATGTTTTCTCCAATCTACATGCTTGCAGAGACACATTTTGCATTTTTAATGCCATGATAATAACACAAACTTAATTATGAACATGGAGAAAAAACACTAGTTGAAACAAAATAAATTGCATTTAATTGCATGGTTTATGTCCCAGTGAGACTCTTCTTCTCAAGTGCAATGTATAAAACTGTTTTGTTCTACAATATATGTAGTGCTACTTGTTTTTTAGTTTTTTTTTATAAGTTACTGGCAATATTTACATGTAATGTATTTGAGTCCGATTACTGATTATAACGGCTCATTTTTTATGTCAGTAAACAAAAAAAATAAGGAAGTATTTCTTAGTATCTTTCTTAGTATTAGTATCCCCAGTACTAATATCAGTTCCTCACTGATGTCTCCGCTCTCCTTCTAGAATTGTACAGCAGTTTCTCGCAGGCCTTTTTGCCAATTCAGGAGTACCAGGCTCTCCTCCGCTGTCATGGTAAAGAAAACATTTTCATTCAATATTTATGTAACTAAGTAATTTACTGTGTGTGTACACACATACTGACAGCAAATTACAGCGATGTATACTACAATGCCCAATCTCAGTTTAAATATGGTAAAGCATCTTGGTGTGTGCAATATATATTTTTTATTTACTTACTTTCGATATAAGTAAATTAGCTTTTAAAGTGGAAGTGTGTAATTTTTTGTTGTAACAATGTTTTCTCCGATCTCAGTTTAAATAATGGTAAAGCTGGTCATCTTGATGTTTGTGTGTGTGTGTTAGGACGGGCATGCTGCACTCAAGCCCCGGGGACTACGCCTGGGGACAGGGAGGTCTGGATGCAGTCATCACACAGGTAGTTGAGCAGGATGATGTGTGTGCATGTTACCTGATCCGTCCCTCGGTGCAAACAAGCTGATCATCTCTGTGTCTCTCTCATTCAGTTACTGGGTCAGTTTGAGAACACTGGTCCTCCTCCTGCTGAAAAAGAGAAAATATCCTCCCTCCCCACTGTTATCATCACTCAGGAACACACTGGTTAGTCTCTCCTCTCTCTTCCCTTTTCTTTGAAATGCTTGTCGTTTTTCTCTTCTGGTCTTTGAGGAACACTGTGTCATTTTATGCCTGGTTCAGATTACACGATTTTGGCCCGATCTGTTTGACGTAGGGTGTCGTGGGAATTTGTGAACGACAACGGGCGTCGGGATGCAAGATTCGATCGTATCATCTCGTATAGTGTGTCATAGTGGGCGACAACCTACGTCTGCGATGCTTCACGACAAAAAGACTAGCATGTTTAATTTTTTCAACGGTCGTCCACGACGGGTCTCGTCACATGTATGAGGTTTTAACAGTCTGTTTTTGTAATATGTTATCGTTGTGGCAAGCTAGCAACATTATTTTACTTGTACTACTGGCTAAAAGTAAAAATATATAAGAAAACAATATTTTACCTCAAGTTTTCTTTTGGAAGATTGACAGCCCATACTGTCCTCTTCGAGCAATCCAGGAACTGTGTCTGTTTTTTTAGTTTTTTTAACGTTTTTCTGAACACAGGACAGCCAATACAACACTCACCGCTTCATCCATTGTTTGTTTAC
The DNA here is from genome assembly GCA_031834385.1 of Semotilus atromaculatus. Lineage (NCBI taxonomy): Eukaryota > Metazoa > Chordata > Actinopteri > Cypriniformes > Leuciscidae > Semotilus > Semotilus atromaculatus. The sequence continues at coordinate 19,266,083 of JAULUF010000014.1, read as the reverse complement.
GTTCGTTTCCGGAAGTCACTCACTAATAGTTTCGCCTTCTCGATGACATCACGCGCGTCGTTAAAGACGGCACGAGATGACTGGTCAGGAAGCAACGTGTTGTCTGACATGTTTCTTGTCCACGACACGACAAGATTTTAGGAGTCTAAATCGCGTAATCTGACACAGTGACTATCGTAACAGACAAAAAAAAATCGTGTAATCTGAACCAGGCATTAGTTGTGATTTAAGGCTCACAGACTCAGTGGGGGTCATTGACCTACCAGTATGAGCCTTGTATGGTGATGAATTATAATTCCTATTTAAGGCAACGCTCGTCTACCGAAATCTCATTATTCTCACCCTCTGCATGCTATCTCTCCCTCTCTCTCCTTCTCCTTGTCTCTTCTAGACTGCAATATGGAGTGCCCTGTATGTAAGGAAGACTATACGGTCGGTGAGCCGGTCCGGCAGCTGCCCTGTAACCACTTCTTCCATAGTGACTGCATCGTGCCCTGGCTTGAACTGGTGAGAGAAACAATAGAGAGGAAGGAACGAGACAAAAGGGAAAGAATGAGGAAAAGACATAGGAAAAAGTTCAGGAAAGAATTTATATTAGAGAATCTTTTGAAGTAGGAAAACAAATGATGCGGTTATGGAAATGTTCCTAGATACCTAGTAAGAATTTTATGTGTATAATAATCTGATAAATAGAATGAAAAAAGTTGTCACCCTTCAAAATTATAAATGTAAAAACATCTGGAACATTTTAGTAGTGTTGTATTAAGAGACTCGTCTCGACCGCATTTGTGCTTGTTTTTGTCTCAGTCTCAGACTAAGAGGACTCAGGATTTAATTTCATGACCAGTCAAGACCACAAGTGGGGATAATGCTAAATTGCTGGTGCATTTATTTATTACCATCACTAATGTGATTTGATGTAAAACCTCCTGCTTTAAATGCTATTAATAACAAATCTAATTAGATTATTTTTGTTACTGTAGTGCTGGGTCATAAGTTAATGGGGAATTGTCAAAAATGTCACCAAAATTAATACAAATGCCCACAAAATTCTAAATATGATTGCAAAAAATTTACTTCTAACTTTTTTATTATAAAATAGGCTTATGATATAATTAAGCAATATAAGAGCAAAAGAGCTGTTTCACGAAAATGAGCACGATTGTAAGGTGTTCAACAAGAACCAATCATTCTTATGGGAACTGGGATACCTTTTTTCAAGATTCTTTGAGGAATAGATGGTTCTAAAGCACAGCTTTTTATTTGAAATAGTAAAGACATTTATTTAATGTGACCTTGTGGAGTAAAAGTATTATGTAGTAAAGTATTTTATTATTATTTAAAAAGACAGCGTTGTTTGTTTAATTAAATGATTGGCTTATATGTTGTTATTGTTCTAAAGCCAATGCAAATTAAGTAAATATTATCTGGAAAATATTTACTTTTGTATTAAGTTGACTGGTGGTGTAAGTGTGTTCCCGATGCAAATGCTGTTCGAAGAGGTAGACAGAAAAAAATATTCAAAATATGCTAATAATAAGTTGTAGCCAATTGTGTTATTAAATTGTAGGATAATCCTTTGTGGAAAATACAATCCCAGAATGCATTGTTATGAGTTCACAGATACCAAGATAGTGGACAGTGTTGTGGGTTGAAAGTAATTATTTTTTGTTCAGAAGTGGAAAGTGTATTTTTGTTGTTGTTGTTGTTGTGCTTATTAGATCCAATCTAACGTCAGACTCTGTTGGAATAAAGTTTTTAGTCACTTGACAGGTTCCAGTTTGAGTTTCAAACTGTATTTTCATTATTACAAATATTCACTGACACACACTTCTCTCTTCTTCCTCCCTGAAGCACGACACGTGTCCTGTGTGCAGGAAGAGCCTGAATGGGGATGAAAGCGGCACTCAGTCCTCGTCAGAGCCTTCCTCCTTAAACACTGATCCTCGCACACCGGAGAGATGGTCCTTCTGAAACACACACACACACACACACACGTCCGCCCGTCTCATCCGAGCTCTGTCTTAACCCAAGCTTGTTTGTCTGTCTTTCCTTTTTGTCAATACTTTGTGTTCATCCTACCATGATGGTATATTTTTACTATGGTTTATTACTTATTTTCTCTAACACAGTCCTTCTTAGTTGTGTCTATGCCAATGTATCTATATCTTCACAATTTTTTTCAGACGTCTTTGATTCCTTCCAGTTTTCTGCACAGCATTTCCTTTAGTTTATCCATTCTTATTCCTATCCCGGGTGAACAAACAAACATTGCAGGATGAGGGTAGGGTCGGGCACATATTGTTGCTTTTAGCAGCACAACTCCCAACCCACATTTAGATCGTACAGTGTTTGGTTTCCCAGAGACGAGCTGTACTCCCCAGATAGCGCCTCTTACCGTTCAATGTGAATTCTCTTTGGGATGGGGTGGCGTCTTTGCAGTTTATAAACGTCGCTTTACGTCCACGGGCCTTTCGTTGTTCTTGCATCCTTCTTTTTTTCCTCCACTTGTCCAGGGGATCATGAAGTTTTGTCTCTCTCCCCTTCCATCTCTGGTGTGTATATATCACAAACCCATCAATGTCATTGTTTAATTTGATTTAGTTCTTTTCACTCATTTCTATTACAGGTTTTTTTCTAATGTAAATAATTTTAGTTGGAAAACTCATTTAAGACAAAAAAACATTGATGAAAATGACAATGAATCGCTAAATATTAAAGTATATAAATATATATTATATGATGTGTATGACCACGATGTATTAATAAAAAAACTGAATAAAAAACAGGAAACATGTTGATCTTGCAGTGACACAGACAAACAACAAAAGCTTTCAGACCTTCATATTGATTTTGTGTATTCTCAGAAAAAAAAGGCTGTGATAAGTTGTATTTGATTCTTTTTAATTCATAATATCTTCAGTGCAAGAAATTTTATACATCAAGTTTTTTTCCAGGGATTACTTAGTTTTTGTTAAAACATGACCCAACAACATCATGCTTTTTATTGCCTCTAAAACTTAGAAATTACTATTGACTATTGAAATTATTTCTTTGTAACCGTAGTGCTGCAGTTATTTGAAATGTTAAAGGCTTTAAAGCATGACTGAAATGATTTGAGTTAATCATTAAGGTGCATATGTGGGTTATTGACCCAGCCAGTCAACGTCTGCTCCACAGCAGTGTGAGGATGGAGTGAGGTGAAGCACTTCCTGGTAAAAAGCCCAGTGTTTGATCCCAAACTTCAAACTGCACCTCCTCATCAGACCTGCAGTTTCAGAAACATTTTATATCAAACTGAATTCATGTAATGACTGCTACATAACACCACCAGTTGAGTGTAAATGATGAAATCCCAGTCTTGTACCTGTTGAGAATGATGAATACTGCTGAGGAATCAGGTCTGATGTAAGCAGATATTTCCAGGACCGTGTGTTGACTGAAGGACACGCCCACTCTCTGTGACCCCTCCCACAAGAACTTGCTGTCAGTTTTAAAAGCACAAAAACTTAGAAGTTGAGACCCAGTTCAGCATATTCTATTGAAAAATGCTGTATTTGGATTATATGATTCAGATTGATAAAATATTGTGTCAAATATGATACAAAAAAGTAAAGTGCCTACTTCCATGTTTGCAATTAAATTACGGCATTGGCAACAATTAATAGCCAAATTAGCTTTTTTGTGCAAGAGTTGAATTCTGAGTGAACGGTGAATCAAACCTGAAGTGGGCCATGCTGTAGAAGGTGGGCTGCTTGTAGAAGACATCTTTACTTGGGTCTACAATAATGGGGCTGTCAACAAAGTTCTTAACCCAGTTTGGCCCTCCATCCTGATTAAGGGCCAAGTTCCAGTCTGTCCAACCTGTCACATAGTTATTCATGTCCTAATTAAAGAGAAAAGGTGCATTATATAATACTTTTTAAATAATTACATTTAAAAATGTCTATATATTATATTGCAGCCAATTAGTATATTAGTGGCAGTGCAGCCTCAACAAAATTTTGCCTGAAATATTTTAATCTAGGTTTTATAATGAAATAAAAAAAGATGCGGAAGGAAAAGGCTTAACTATTCAACGTTAAATATACTCTACAGGTAAGCCTTTACTAAATAATACTAACAATATGTTTTTAATATGTAAATCCTCAATCAAGATTATGTTGTTATATAGTATATCATAATTTTTATCTACATTGATCAAGCACCTGTATGATGTCATGTGCATAGTCCTCTGCTCTGTCCCAGCTGCCCAGACGCACACCATGATCCCTCGGTTCCCATCCAGAGCACGCCTCGGTTGCAAACAGGAAGTACTCAGGGTAGAGGTGGTGTGTGGTTGACAGGGTGATGTCAGGTGGTGCAAAACTGTCCATGTACCAGTGAACACCAATGCCGTGGACATAACGTGCTGCTTGCACATCACTCAGAATCTACAACAGGGAAGAGAGGTCGACTCCATCATCTGCATCTTAATCAACATCTTCCTATCCCTCTTTTTGTCCACCCAACACTTACCACTTTTGCCCAGTGTGGAAGCAGAAGTCGGTTGTCATCCAGGATTATAAGGCGGGTCTTGGGAAAGGATGAGGAATGGAGTGCTGGACCCAAATCCAGGGCAATCCAGTCACGCTGTGTCTCCGGAGTAAAACCCAAAGCCTGAAAACTGTAATTTGTAATTTGGCCTGCAGTGGGCTCGTTCCCTGACGTCAACCCCCAGAATGAAAGATTATATTTCCCATACTCCTCTAGAAATCTGAAAAGGGCATATAAAAGCTATTAATAAAAAGAACAAAATCTGAACATTTCTATAATGAAAAACAATATTACAGTCCATTTAGTTTAGATATTTGTATTTAAATGCACCTAATGTAGTACTGAGCCCAGGTCTTATACTCTTTGCCTCCTGGGTCGCCTTTGAGTGAGCCCTTCCCAGTCAGTGCGCCATTGGTCTTCAGCCAGGCGGGGGCGCTCCAGGCACTGGCAAACAGATTGAGAGGCTGAGCAGAGAGAGCCTGTGCCCGCTGCAGCAGGGGAATCTGGGGGAGAAAGATCCAGTTAATCAGAATATGACAGTGGTGTTGTGATTATGTATTGTCTACAGTAATTTTGTGCTTGTTGTTTTAACGATGTGCAAGCAGACATTATTGAGTCAAAATCGCACCTTGAGCGTCCAAGCATTTACTGCGTGACGTAGCCTATTAGAATCCATTTACAATGCCAATGAAAATAGTTAAACAGAAACGCTGCTCATCTCAAAGCAACACACAGTGGTGTACATTACTGAATTAATCTATGTTTTTGAATTAATCGATTGAGTGAATGATTCAATAAATCACTTATAAAGCACATGCTTCTTTTCCAAATTAGTCAGTCATTTTGAAATGATCAATTGAATTAATGATTTAATGAGCATTTGATTTTTTCAGAGTACCAATGTCAATAACAAATTTAGTGAAAGCCTATTTTGGAGATTTGCAATTTAGTTTCTCAACTACAAAATTCAGCACTGCATGGCAATGCTTAGAGGTTGGAATAATGGCAGGATGCACAATTTCTCCACTGGCTTTTACCATGGCAATGGAAGTAATCATTAGGGCATCAAGATGGGTAGTAGGAGGAGAGCGCTTGGCTTCTGGGTTGCGACTACCACCAATCAGAGCATACATGGATGACATGACAACCATGACTACAACAGTAGCCTGCACTAATCGGTTATTGGGGAAGTTAACAGATAATATTGAATGGGCACGAATGCAATTTAAGCCCTCTAAATCAAGGAGCATCTCCATAGTTAAAGGAAAGGTAGTAGATAAAACATTCTTCATTAATGGTGAGGCAATACCAACAGTTTCTGAGAAGCCAGTGAAAAGTCTTGGGAGATGGTGCGATGGAGATCTAAAGGACACAGTTCGAGTGGGAGAAGTTAGACGACAAGCAGTGGAAGGGTTGAAGAGCATAAACAGCTGTGCTCTACCAGGCAAACTAAAACTCTGGTGCTTTCAGTTTGGTCTACTGCCGAGGTTGCTGTGGCCACTGACTGTGTACGAGGTTTCTTTGACAACAGTGGATAAGCTGGAAGCGTTAATAAGTTCATACATCAGGAAATGGTTGGGAGTTCCACGCTGCCTCAGCAGAGTGGGACTTTATAGTAAAGGAATATTGCAGCTGCCAGTCTCTGCTTTAACCGAGGAGTTTAAGTGTGCCAAGGTCAGACTGGAAATGACATTAGTAGAGTCACGTGACAAATGTGTAAGGGAGGCAGCCCCTGTGTTAAAAACTGGTAGAAAGTGGTCAGCAAAGAAATCAGTAGTAGAGGCAAAGGCTGACCTTCAAATAGGGGATATCGTGGGACAGGTACAGCATGGAAGAGGGGGTTTTGGGCTCAGTTTAGCTCCTCCTAAATGGCACAAGGCAGGCCCAGCTCAAAGGAGGAAGCTGGTAGTCAACGAGGTGCGAAAGCAGGAGGAGAGGATGAGGAGTATAAAGGCCATTTCCCAGGCCAAGCAGGGAGAGTGGATGAGATGGGAGAGTGTGGAACAACGCAAAATGGGCTGGCAAGACCTTTGGTCAATGGAAGAGAGTAGGATCAGTTTCCTTATTAGGTCAACATATGATGTTCTCCCATCACCGCAGAACCTAAACCTCTGGGTAGGAGAGGATCCCTCTTGTCCTTTGTGTTCATCACCTGCCACATTAAGGCACATTTTGACAGGATGTAAGGTGGCTCTTAGCCAAGGTCGGTTTACTTGGCGCCATGACCAAGTACTGAGATGTTTGGCTTTAGCATTGGAAGGCAAGCGTAGTATGACCAATAAGTTGCCGCATGTTCTAGCAAAACATTACACGCAGAAGACAACATTCCTCCGCCCAGGCGAGCAACCACCAAGAAAAGGTGTTAACACCAATTCTCGGCCAGGACAACTGGAAGTTGCTAGGGACTGGAAGATGCTGGCTGATCTTGATCAACGGCTTATTTTTCCACCTGAGATTGCCACCACTAACCTACGACCAGACATTGTTTTGTGGTCTGGATCAGCACGCATTGTTCAACTGATAGAGTTGACAGTGCCATGGGAGGATGCTGTAGATGAGGCATATGAGAGGAAGAAACTGCGGTATGCTCATTTGGCCACTGAAGCAGAACAGCAAGGATGGAGAGTCCAGGTTTATCCAGTGGAAGTGGGTTGTCGAGGTTTTGTGGCACACTCTACAACCCGGTTCCTCAGAGACGTCGGATTCAGCGGCCAAGAGTTGCGTCGCACAGTAAAGAACTTATCTGAAGCAGCAGAAAGGAGCAGCAACTGGCTGTGGTTGAGACGGAAAGATTCTAGCTGGCAAGGTACAGGCCGCCACGCTACGGTTTCGTAGAATTCTTGAAAAACTTGAAGAGTCTGTTGGTTTATTTGTATAGGTTGTATAGTATAGGTTGTATAGTATACTATACAATTTGTATAGGTTGTATAGTATAGAATGACGGGTGGTTGGGCAGATATTGTGTTTTGCGGTAGGTGGTATGCCATACGGAACCGTTGCCACTGTAACTGCTTTAACGCACCAGTGGGGCTCGACAGCCTTAGTCAATCGGGTTGGCGCGTATGGTTGGGTTGCGGAGAGATAGTGAGATTGTGGTTAGGTCTCAGCAGCAGGAGGGATGTAGAGGTCAGTAAGCTGGGCTGAGTAGAGTGGGGGACGGAGGGGGGTGACTCTGGGACGCCAGAGTCACTGTCGAGCCCTCTTGAGGTGTCGTGGGCTAGTCGACGAAACACTGAGGACGGAAGGTGCCCACTTGAAGACCCTAGAGATGTCCCCTACTCTGCTCAATCCAGACGGTTGTCGTGTTGGTCCACTAGGGAGACCACACTGTAGTTGCAGCCGTCGTGTGTGCTGACGCGCCAAGTACACTGCAGCCGTTAACGCCGGACAGAAGGGGAGTCACACCCTCATATGGAAAGAAGCGTAAATGGATGGAGAAGCATAGTTTACTGTAAAGCTACGTCTTAGTGTTGCTTATCTTGGCGAAAGCCGAGTACAAATCAGCATGAAGTTTTAACATCTACTCTCGTGTAATGGAAATCACTCAATCTTTAAGACAGGGACTACTGGTTGTTTTAGGGTAATAATACACAACAACGATGTAACACAAACGAAAGACAAAATGTCCTTGTTTTTTTTTTTTGCGTACAGACAGCAACGTTTTCAAACTGATACGGATTCACATGGATCTAGCGGAAACTACTAAAAGCGCTGTATTATGCAGCCAGGCCAGTAGTTGACGATGTCACTTTATAAAAAAAACACTATGCACCTATAGACTGCACATGTAATAAGCATGTGCATGATGTCACCGTTTTCGCAAAATTTATTTTTGTAGTTTACACAGCCCTTAGGGGCCATTTACACAACAGCATTTTCAGCTAAAACCGGAAAACTTTTTATATGGTTTGGCCGTTCATTTACACGCAACAATGTTTTGGGGCAACAATTAAACTTTTGAAAACTTGTCAAAGTGCAAGTTTTTTTTTTGTTCTTGTTTTGTTTTTGTTTCTATACAAAGTCACATTGCCAACTACTAAAAACATAGAGGAAAAATTGTTCCATTTTTAATGCATCATTGTTGTGCAAACGTACCTTTAGTTTCATATTTTAAAATATCAATACATTTGTAATACTTTTTTATTTCAATATTTTAAAAAAATATTTTAAACACTATAGTCTTATCCTGATTCAAATGATTGATTAAAGGTAAGAATTTAACAAAAGATGACATTTCATAATTTTAGAAATAAAGGACTTGCTGCCTTGTTACTAGCAGCAAGTAACTACTAGAGATACTAGCGGTTTTAGTTTCATATTAAAAAAATATCAATACATTTTTTACATTTTTAAAACACTTTAAGTTCTTATTACTCTAACTGAATTATTTTATTAAATATAAGAATTTAGCATAAAATGTACCTTTCATAATTTTAGAAATAAATTGCTATTATATAGGTAAAAGAAAATCACATGAATGATTTTGTGAGACGACAGGCCAAGGTTCTCGCCCAGCACAAAAAAAACAATCCACAAATTTCGAGTTGTTATTTTTTGTCAAAGTAGTAGCACACCCAAAATTTGTGATGGTGTATGTCTGTTTGTGTATGATACCTTCATGTGAATATCCTCTTCGGCCAGGGTGAAGTTCTGGAGAGCGTAGTCCCCTGGCGTGTCAGCGTATGTGTAGAGGCGAGTTGAAAAATCACAGCTGGCCACTGGCACTCGCACGAAACGGTACTCTATACCTGTGACAGACAGTGATGTGCACCATTCAGAACTAAGAATGCTGAACACATTTTCATTCTCTGTCACTCTCACCATCTGGGGAGAAGTACTGTCTGAGCAGCTGGTCCTGAGCTCCAGAGGAAAGAGACAGAATATTCATAGCTGCCGCATCTGTCATGGCTCCCCCAAATCCTTTAATGCGCTGGTACTTTTGACTGGGATTCAGGGTGATTCTGAGAGCTAAGATTCAGAAGAGAATGAAGAGAGGGGTTCAGCATTTGACATAATATTAAATAAATATATTTATATATTTAATACTTCTTTCTCTACTTGGCATTTCTCTCTTTGCTTAAAATCAAAACTGACAATTCTTCTTATTTTTTTTATGGAATATTGCAGTATTTATTATAAATTATTCATCTATCAATTCAGTCATTCCAAACCCATAAGACTTATGTTCATCTTTAAGGCACAAAATTCTCATATTTTTTGTCCATCCACTGAAAGTCCAAGCAAGCAAAACTTCCATTCACATATAAAAATTGAATGCAAATAATGCATTATGCATTTCGGTTGAGCTTCAGTGTTTAACATTTTTGATTAAAGGAGAACTCCGGTCAATTTTAACATTGAGCTCATTTTTTTGTACATTTGGAGTGCTGTCAGTACAGAGAACAACGACAAAAATCGGTGTTGCCTACACCGTGTTATCATCTTTTTAAAATGTACACCCTGTTGACTTCAATAGGGCAAGTTTTAAACCTGCTTTTAGCCTCTTAACATCCTTCATATGTCATTACAAGTGCACAGCCATGAGAGTGGTGTTATTAAGAGTGAACACGGTCAATCTGACTGCAGTAGATGTGAAAGATATTAATAAAATATAACTATAATAACTATATGTTTACATGTGAATTAATTAATTAAATCTGTTTACTGTATAAAGTGATCATGAATCTTCAGAAGTATCTTCATATGGATTACTTTTACAATCTCTTTTTGCACTTTTTGATGCGTGAAAGTTGCGTGTGGACTCTTAATGGATGGAAAAATATCCTCATTTGTGTTACAAAGATGAATGGAAGACTTGTAAATCGATGGGAAAAATAGAAATCACTTATAATAAGTGCTGCAATATTTAGAATTGTCCCGTTTGGTTTCATTGTGACTGTAAGAGCACTCACCTGCACCTGTGCTGTTTTTCTGGAACTGGCCTTGACTGTTCACGAGTCTACTGCCAGTTTTACTGCTGACATATGACAAGAACTGACCGGGATCTGGCAACACAACCCGGCCCACCGAGTCGCAGTTTGTCGCATTGCACGCGCACACAACCGAACCATGACCGAAATTCAGTGCTTGACAGTCATCATTACTGTCAGCTGGACAGAGTGGCACAAACAAGCAGATACATGATAAAGATTGCAGTAGTTTAACATACATCACTAATCTATTTTTAGATAATAAACTCACCTCTTGCTGTAATGATTAATCCAGTAAGCAGAATGAAAATAGCTGTTTCTCTCATTCTGTCGAGATGCTGCGGAGATTCTTGTTAACTTAGCTGTAGCCTAACTAAACAACAACAACGCCTATTAAAATATTTCATCGGGCTCTCGCGACCTATGTCAACCCCCTCTGTGTATTTAAAGTTCGTTCTTATCCTAAAAACGGAAATATTAATATAATTACTGTCCTCTAAATGTTGTTTAAAAGACCACTTTCTTCACTTTTTATACGGTTTCTGAGCTGTAAACAGTATCACGCACTATGCGACTGAGTTCCGGGTGAGGCTGCGGCCACATGCTTATCTCCCTCACCACGTGACTTCCAACAACAACGTTTTTCATGAGAGCCATTTCAAGATACTTGTAAAAATATATATAAAGAAAGGGTTGTAAAGGTTTTCCAGGTTTTTATTCCACATTTTTTATTATGAAAAAGTGTGCATGCTTATAAATTTATTGAATTCACATGATATACAGATCCATGAGACACAAATGTGCATTACAAGAAGGCACACAATCGTTCCAGGATAGATGGATTTTTGTTGCTGAGAAAGATGAGCTCTTTCTTTCCTTCTTCAGATAGACCTGTTGGTAACATAAGAGATACTGAAAATGAGGTTTGTAACATATATAATAGGTTATTTTGACTTCCAAGTCATGTCAGAATGATCTTAATTCATGAGATGACCAGACATGAACATGGCTTTTTAGATTATCTGTTTTATAAAGGCATTTTTTGGTACTGTGGATATAAAATAGCTATAAAGCTTGTCAGAAAATACTACTCATTTAGACATTGAAAACCTTTTCTTTTGTATGCCAAAAACCCCAAATTTTATCGTACTTGTTCAAGGGACCCCCATGCTAAGATTTAAAAGGATATGTGTGTGTGAAATTATAAATAAGTCTAAATATTATTCTGAAAATATTAGTTACTATTAAGCTATATAATTGAGTGTTTTCAACTAATAGTACTGTGCTGTTATAGTACTGTTTTTATTTATTTTACCTATTTATTTTAATCTAATTGTATTTATTTTAATATGTTACTATTTACATTTTTTCTCTAAACATTTACATTTCTTTCTCTAAAGACTTCCTTGCACCCCCCCTGGGGATCCCCCGACCCCAATTTGAAAACTCCAGATTTAGACAACAGAGAGAATGCATAAATAAAACAATTACACACCAAATGTAAATCGTTTGCTGTTCACCATGTAGCATTAATACTAAACAAGCTTCCTACTTTTCCAGGAAGTGAAAAAAAACACAAAAAAACAAAAAAAACATTGCCTGTCCTTTCATTTTATTCAGTCCAAAAATCACTTGAATGCACATTAAAGGGACAATGTGTAGCTTTTTAAATTACAAGCTTTTTTTCATTGCTTGGTCGCTTCTCTGCCTTTGGAAACTTTCAATTCTATCAAACATCCATTTGTCAAGTTGCAGTTTGTTTGAAATAACAAACCTGTTCACCCGGAGGAAAACTCGATGAAGTGCTATAGAAGACATCCTGTCATAGATTTTTGGTACATAACGGCTACTGTAGAAGCAACGCACATTTGAAAAAGCGAGGCGCTATAGAACACTATTCGTTTGAATGCGAAATACAATTTCACCACTAGATGGGAGAAATTCCTACACAATGTCCCTTTAAATCACAATTATGACTTGAAAACCTGTAAGTACTAACTTTATTTTATATGACCACATTATTCTCTTTACATACAGCGCTGCCAGTTGCCACTGATTGCACTCCAGACACACAAATACACAAACTTACTGTGCTGATGCTGCAGCCAGTTACGGTCTAAATAATACAGATAACAGCTCTCAAACTCCTTCTCATTGTAGATGGGTACAGAAACTGGCACAAAAGGTTCCATTTTATCAAACCCCTCCTGATAGATAGAAATAGGGGAAATCAAGAGAGTGAGAAGAGAAAATACATTAAGATCTAGAATCTAGATGAACAAATCTAGACGATACATGCAGCAGCCTCTAAAGTTTTGCAAATGCTTCAAAGTCTATTGTTAAAGTAAAAAGCAAAGCTCTGTTAACTTAGTGCATTTACTCTGCAGTTTAATGGGAAAAAAAGGCATAATGAGCTTTTGTGTGTGAGGGATGCTGACCTCTCCTAGTAACTCATTAGGACGGTAAGCAGACCGTGGCTTGAACAGGGACCCAGTCTGAGACAGTGCTGTGAGAATGGCACCTCCACTCTATAACAGAGAGCAATATAAAGTGAAAGTAAAAGCACATTCGCACCTAGAAAGATAACTAAAGCGATAACGATAAAGAGTTAGTTCTAAGAATTATATTTATATTCTAAATATAAAAGAACAGCAGAGTCCACACCACACCTAAAACGATAATGACAGTGAAACGATATAGTTGAAATAACTTTCAGTAGGACTTTTTCCAGCTGATGAACGATAAAAACATCGACATCCGTTCAGAATCCATCCTGCTTTAAGAGCTCGAACATTTAAAGCAGCAAACTTATAAACAGAACGATATTATCAGCTGGTGTGGACGCTAATATAGTTATCATATAGCCTAGTTTTACTTTCTTGGTGTGAACAGGCCTTAAACTGAAAGTAAACAACTCACTGAGAGTTCAATCTGTATTATAATATTAAGTGAGAGGTTTTTTTTTTTACCCAATCGTTTTTCATCATCTTCCTCAGATTATGAATCAGAGTCAGTTCCTCTGGCTCACACTGCATAAAATGAATGATACTCATTATTAAATAACATTAATATAATCATCTTTTTAAAAAATTTATGAATTAATAAATATTTAATACTGGCTAATTTATGCCAACGTACCATAGTCTTGTCTTCCTTTTTTAGAGACGTTTGTCCCCACAGAGCATTTACTCCATCCACAGCCACGGCCAGTTTAAAGGCCCCCTCGCCATCAGTGGCGCCCCCTGCCTGAAGCCTAAGCTCTCGCAGCACTGCACCCACCACATCACTGCTGCTCTTCATGCGATTCACACCCTGTTCAAATTAAAATCATTCATTAAAAATAAAAAAAATAAACATGAAATAATTCATGCATATACAAGAATAAAATAATAAAACAAGGTGACAAAGACAAAGTTTATGATATCCTCAATTTAAAGGTGGGTATGTGATTCTCTTTTTTGTCCATTTTTTCAAAATCACTTGAAATCCTGTTCATAACCCACTTACAGCGACTGAGTTAGAAGCACTGAAATGAAAATTAAGCAATTTAATCATCTGTGGAATGGGCAGGACTCGAAAAACTCCAGCCAATCATTTCCAAGACCACCTAGAATCACTGGACAGTAAGTCCGTCAATCAATCGGTCGTACCAGACCCCCCTCCCCCATCACCCTCACGCGAATCAGGGCCAGCATTTGAGGAAAGAAGGTAGGACCATTTGAGTTGTGTATTTTCAAAATCTGCCGGCTGTTTTGCAAATCACATACCCGACATTTAAGGTAGTAGAAATCGGGAATGTTTTGATGAAGAAAACTCACCTGATCAACAAGCTCCCCTAAAGGCTGCCCCTTCTCAGTACTTTCTCTCTTTGTCCACACATATCGCTGTGTTGTCTTTATCTGTCAATTGATCAGACTGATATCAGAGCAGCTCGATAAAAGATACAAATATTTAACCAAAAAACTAAATAGCCTAAGTGATCAATAAAATCTCCTCACATACACACGGAGGGAGATAGAGTATATATTATGACATTTTCTACTTTTTTCATATTTTTACATTAGACAACTTCAGCAAATCCATATTTAAAATTAAAAAAAGAATATATATATATATATATATATATATATATATATATTAGTGATGGGCCGTTATCGGCGTTAACGTGCTGCGTTAACGTGAGACTCTTATCGCGCGATAAAAAAAATATCGCCGTTAATCTAAGTTGGGTTGGGATCATAAATAGCTTTTTCGAATATCGTTATTTTCGCGCAATTCTAATGTGTAGTATGACATACATACTTGACGCCGCGGCCGCGCCTACTGTCACAGATCGCGCAGCAGGGGTATTTTCCTGTCAGGGACACAAGGTGTACTTACTTTGTTATGTTGGGCGACGTTCCTCTCGTTACTTTATTTTAATGCAATACGTTGTTAAACGAGTTTATTCCAAGCGCGCTGTATCCTTTGTATGGGCATGAGCGATGCTCATTTACAAATGAATCACTCTTTTGAGTCGTTTCTGTTCAAAGACTTCATCAAACAAGTTGTCAAATCTGTCTAAATCGGTTCGCGAATCAGTTGATCTGTTCAGTTCCCCACGCACTGAATCGTCTGAAGCGCTTTCAATTCACACTCGAGGAGTCGTAAATAACAGGAAGATTTAAGAACATCAAGAGCGTTGGATGAAGTGGCCGTGGATCTACAGTTTAGTCTAGTGAAAGCAAATCTGCAAATGCATCATATCTTTGCCAGCGATGAAGATCTTTATTAGTTGAACATCTTCGTATGCTGTCTGTGAATGAATGATTCTACAGGACGATACATTCGAGTTCATTTCATTCAGGTAATACATTTTACAACCAAACAGATTATTACGCCACGATAGCACTACTAAAAAGTATGACATTATCCGGTTTTTGGACATACATTAATTTATAGGCTACAAAAAAAACCGCTTCAGAGAGTCGGCGCACTGGCAAAGGTTAACAGGTTTAAATAAGCTGCCATTGTCCACAGTTTATGAAATGAACACCCGCCATCCCGCGGTAATGTATGTGCATTGCGCAGTGGCATAATCACACGAATAGTTTACATTGATTGAAACTAATTTGTTTAAAAAGGAGGCTATTGCAGTAACAAGGCAGGTTCACATAAAATCATTATGACATATGATGACATTATTTTTTGATCTAACGAGCATTGGCGATGCAAAAACGGACTGTGGTGCGTATTGTTTTTTTTCTTCTTCCAATTAACGTTACTGTTAAAAAAACCGAAGAAAACATGTTACTTGTTCAATTAATAAACAGTTTGTTTGATGACAAATCGCTAAAGATGAAATTGGCCTCCCTTTCTGTCATTGCGGGTTTTGTTTTTAACGATATTCGACTTTTGATCCTCGATTGTCGAATGGCATTTTTGCCAGAAATGCACATCCCTATGCGAGGCGAACTATTCTCAAAGACTTACTTTTAGTCATTATTTGGGTATCACACATATTCTGAATGCCTTCGGGAGAATTCAAATGAGCCATTTTAATCTAGATTAATCTAGATTAATTTTAAAATTAATCTAGATTAATCTAGATTAAAAAAATTAATCTATGCCCACCTCTAATATATATATATATATTACATACACATATATATATATTACATACACATATATATACACACGCACACCGTAAAACTTCAAATAATAGCCCAGGCTTTTATTTTCCCAAATTGCCGAACTGCACCAGCTTGTATTTGAGACAGGCTTCTATATGAGACAGGCCTTCAATTTAGTGTTGAGATGTTGTTCATTGAGTGTAAGCCTAGAGATCCAAATAGCATAGGCTGATAGATGGAAAGCATAACAGTTGGAGGTTACCACATTATATTATGTTTTATTTATAATTCGAATGTGTTTAACAAATCAGTTAATGTAAGAATTAGCCTACTATATTACCGTATGTCTAAAGAGGGTCGCACACCGGACGAGAAGCGCAGCGCCACACCGCGTCGCGGACAGCTCGAGGTATCGCACACCGGATGCGCACTTTCTCAGCTTATGGCAAGCAATGTTGTTATGTTTAAGGGCATAAATTAAGATAATGTTTGTACTATGTTATTATTCTTGTACTGTACAATGAAATTAGGGCTGCAGCTATCGATTCTTTTTGTAATCGATTAATCTAGCACTTAATCGGTCAATTAATCGATGAATCGGATAAAAAATATTTCGGTGTTTTTAAACAATCAAAACAAATAATACATAACGAAAATGTGGCTGTAAAATGATCAAGCATTTGGCTTTTATTTCTAAAAAAAAACAAAAAAACACAGGAGGTATTTATTCCAACTAGAGTTGGGCGGTATCCAAATTTTCATACCGTCAAACCTCCTCCCTATTTTACCGCGGTATACGGTATTACCGCTTGACTAATTAAAAATTATGACATAAGGCTCGACGGCATCACCAAACTGTTGGTTTGTGCAGAGATGAGTCACGATTTTCGAATATTCAATTATTTGATTTTATTATAGAATCTGGAATAGGTTGTGATTGTCTATAAAAAAATCCCCATGTTTTCCGTTTTGATGCGGTGGTGACACGTTCAACCAGAGGGTGGCAATGCCTAAAAGCTGTCAATCAACTCTCAGACAACAGGAGAAGATACACTTTGTCTCACACCAGAGAATGTGAGCGGAGTGGTAATATTTCCTCCAGAGCGGAGAGCGCATTTCAGATCACGCGCCGCTCGCTCAGAATGCCCGCAGTGACATGCTGGTTAGAAAATATGTGAAATAAGTAGGGCTGCCGTGCAAGACTAAAGTTTTTTTTTTCTAGTTGAATTGAAGTAGTTCATTAAAAACATTAGTCTAATCACATATTTATATTGATTTAATTACTTAAATATATATGGGAGAGAATGCTAAATACATGAGCGTTTTCGTAATATATTGCCTATTCTGCATCTCAACGCACGCATAAAGCTTGCCACAAAGAACCGGCAAAAGTCATTATTATGCATGAAATATTTGAATTGTTTATTAATAAACTGGTGTTTTCTATGTCAGTGGCTGCAAAGATAAAGTTGACGATGCAGACTCGCATCTTCGCATAGTGAACGCGCCTATAGTGAGAAATACACACTTCATAAGAATTAGCCTACATTAGCAGAGAGCAGCCCATTTCTTGTCGTTTTTAATTGTTTTGTTTAAAAGTAAACATTTCAAGCTTTCTATATATAGCCTACTTCTCAGTTATTTAAGGCAATTATCTTATACGCTACTGAGTTCATTTATGAGACCCGCTCCAGTTCACGCGCTGGCGCCTCCGTGACCTGATTATATTGTCGTCTACTATATTTGCTTCTTATTTATTAATCCAGACAATTCGTTGATGAAACATTGATTAAAATGAAGATACAATTTATACAAAACGAAATTCAATTTAAAGAAAGGCTTTCTACAAAACAAAACGTAATAAGTGGTCAAAATCATGTCTGACCCATCCAAATGTTTTCCGATATTGGGCATCTTATGATCTTATTCATCTTATGCAGTTCCCTTTTCATACAATCAACATAGATGAAATAATAAAAAAAATCATATTATTAAAGGTGCATTGCGCAGGTTTCTGAGTTTTTGCAGAACTACGCCCCCTCTGGCGACAAGCGAAACTGCAACCAGAGTTGTGCACGCTCATGAACCAGACGCACACGCATGCATGCACGAGCACGAGCTGTTCATATAACTAAAGGAGCATCTGCCGCACAGATCTTTGGTGTACAGCCAAAAGGTCTTCAGGGGTAATAAAGTTATAAATCTGCAAGTCATTTCAAATATATGGAAGGAAAGACATTTGAGTAAATTACTCTTATGTGTGAGGGGAAAACGGGGGTAGTAGAAAACTTTGTTTATGTGTTTACTGTATCCTATGATTGTATTGTTATGAAAACACGTTCATGAACAATATAATTGATTACTTCGCAATAGCTCAAAATAATAATCATACCGTACACGGTTGGTCAACAACGTTCACTCAAATGTCTCAAGGTAATAAACAATCAAATGTCACCATGACGTTTTCATAAAAGCAGGCAAATCCGCCGAAAGACTTGCGGGGTTCAGCCTGTTTTATTGATCTGCTAAGTAGAATATTCCAATAACAATACATCCTTTTTCTGTTAGAATTTACTCAAAATTTGTGTCTAATTATCGGTCATATTTTTCAGCATGTTATATCACACTCAAGAATCTTGAACTGTTTTGCTAATCACTAAACTACATGTAGCGCTGATTTATTTAGTAGATATTTTGACAGGGACAATACACACTGACAAACATTAATGTGAAATGTGTCAATACTTTATTTAGTAAATAGGCTAGTTAGTCTGCTAAACAGTATGAGTAAAGTAAAAATATTTACCCCTTTACCATTGTATTTCCCTTCCTGCAATGTTCAGAATAAAACATGTATTTTATCACAATACCAAAATATTTTACGTTTTCCTCGTTTTGATAGAATACGAGCTCTGACCAATTTGATGTTACTGTGGAGAGAAGCACTCGATCTCGTCTTACTCCGACGCCTGTCTGACTCCAATTTGGCCCTTTTGGTGGCACTAGACAACATTTTTCTTTTCTTTACTTTACGTGGAGTTTGCGTTGGGGTTTGGAATGGACTACAAGCCGGTCTCTTTGAATCGATCTACCTTTGACGCACGAGTTGTCTTCGCTGATGCGGAGAATGGCGGCTTATACACAAACCTGCGAGACATAGCCTGGTGAGCGTGAACGCGCATGACGTCACGCCCAGTCTCAAATTCGAGCCCGAATCCCTCTTATATATTTTACTGTACAGGATTATAGAGGCAATCTCAGTGAGCAGAGAAGGGCTCATTCAGCCCATCAGGCAGTTCTTTAAGCATGTATAGGATAGAAAACAGGTATTTTTAACATGAAAAGTTGCGCAATGCACCTTTAAACATAAATATGAAACGAATACGTTTTTTTTTTTTTTAAGTATATTTAAGCGTCACACCGCTCCGCTGTGTGGGTGTGTAGCCTATGCATGTCTGCGTGCATATGGTGGAGGGGTGCGGTTTTTGAATAATAATCGAATAATACCAGGCGATCTTCAAATATTATTTTTGCTTGAAATGCCCATCCCTGCCAAACAGCAGAAGTTGTGTTCTTCTTCGAGACCAGGTCACTCGGTGCACAACTTGCAATCTCTCCCCCTCTCTTTCTCCTCCACACTCTCACGTGATGACAACCACACATAAGCATTTTTAGGCATTAAATAAATTATATTTAATATTTAATCCTTGTCTCCTATATAATTGAATTGGATATTTTTTTAAGACGGTATGACGATATTGAAACTGATACCGTTGCTATTTTTAGATCCCGCGGTATACCATATTACCGTTTTACCGCCCAAGCCTAATTCCAACTTCAACATTTGGCTCCAAAACTAAGCCTATTTATTCCTATTTATTTATTTTTACCCATTTAATGTTTATAAGTGCCAGTGCCAACAATTATATAACAATACAGTTAAGTCAACTTACTGTAAAACACGTATAACATGTAAAACTTAGGGGTGTGACGGTTATTATATAACTGTGAGACCGACGGTTAAAGTTGAACACCGTCATTAGAACTCTATAACAGCAAAAACAGTGTTATTAAAATATCTTGCAGGTTATACTAATATTGGGGAGTATACGGAATACATGTACCGGCGTTACGTATTCAGAATACAAATTATGAGTATGAGTATATTAACTGTAGTCTCCACAGAACATAAAATAGGCCTATTCATTTTATTTTATTTTTCGTGTTCGCATTTATGAGGAAAAAACAATGTTACGGACGTGACCGCTCTGATAGCGGCACTAAAAGATGCTTTAAAACTTTCACAGAGACATCAAACAGAAAGCACAAAACCTTTCTTTAAAGTGAATTTCGTTTTGTATTAATTGTATCTTAATTTTAATCAATGTTTCATCAACCAACTGCCTGGATTTAATAAATAAGAAGTAAATATAGCAGACGATAGATAATCACGACACGGAGGTGCCGGCGCGTGAACTGGAGCTAGTCTCATAAATGAACCGAAACTCAGCGTATAAGGAAGCCTCTCTCACAGACATGTCTACTTTTAAACAGAACAATTCAAAACGAAAGAAAACAGACACAGACTGCTCTCTGCTTATGTGATCCGTATGAAATGTGCATTTCTCTCTGGCGCGTTTCACTACTGAAGATCGCGAGTCAGCATCGTCAACTTCATCTTTGCAGCCAACACAAAGAAAACACTTCTTTATTAATAAACAATTAAAATGTCTCCTTGCTATATTTTACATATTCATAATCATTACTTTTGCCGGTTCTTTGTGACAGAATGTAGGTGCTTTATTGGCAGCGCCACCCTTACGTTAGGCAACATGAACGAGTCACCACCGCACCCACCAGTAGGCCTTTTTAGACTTTAGACAATACTACTGGGGGGGGGATCTTACCGATCTAAAACTTTTGACTGGTTGTGTACATATAAATATATATTTTTTTATATATAATTTGTTTCCGTGGACTAGAAGTGACCTTCCGTGAGTAGGTGATATACTCACGTGATTTCATACCCATAAACCCTAATAAACACATCGAGATGTACCTTAGATAAAAAGCTTTCATTGGTGATTTTGAAGTTCTTCAGCCATTGGGAAGCCTGGATCGGCTGGTCAAAGCGTGAGGGGCGGGAAGAAGAGGGTAGCATCTCTTTACAGTTCTTGACCCACAGATGAGCTACAGAGAGAACATCACCAAACATCATCAAACTCCAAACTTCACCTCATCTTGCATTTTGATTGAGTGAGTGCAGCTCACCATCAGGTATGTGCAGGATCAGCCAGCCCTGAGTGTAACAGTAATGCAGGGCGTGACACAAAGACAGGGTCTTTCCAGAGCCAGTATCTCCATCTAAAGCACATTGTCAAGGAAAGTGTGAAATATGGAAGAGAAATATGCACAAAGTAAAACAGCTCACTGGGAATTTTCTGTTTGAGGATACACAGTATATAACGCAGGGGGGGATTGCTGTAATCGGCTCTTTTAAGATATGAGATAAGCTCCAGCGCCGGTGGCCTCACCATCACGCAGCCTTCATTAAATGTCTTAACCTGAAACAAGAGTACCAACATGTATAAGATATGTATAAGAGTACTAACACATCCAGGAACTTTAACCACAAACATCATGCCATTTCTATTTTAGACTATATTAAATCTATACTAAGTGCTCCACACATACAGAATACCGTTCCCAAACCTGCAACTGGAAACGTGGAGGCAGTCCATGGGGGAAGAGTTTTTGGATGTGAGCTGGGGGGATTGTGTAGTATTGACCAGTATGTGTTTCCGAATGGCATGCCTGAGGGAAAAAAATAAAATAAGAGAGAGGGTTGGCGAGGAGGACGGAATGTCACAACATAAAGTGCTATGAGCTTTCCATAACATATTTTCCATGCTGTACATTCCATAAGTGTTTAGGACATACTGGATCCTGCTCTGAAGTTCTGAAGACTGACAGCGGATTCAGCTCAGCTGATGATGTTTCTGCTACAACCGCCTCCAGCTGCCGGCCACTTCCTTGGATGTGGAGATGTCTGAATTTCTGTGTGACCTGAATATGACATAATTTATTGTTATAAGTGATATGTCCTGTAAAAATGTTTTTAACTTAAGTATAGTTTATAGGTATATATTAAAGGTTAACGAAACTTACTGTATGGCGCAATCGCGAGGACAGTTTGTGCAGATTCATATTCTGAAACGAAAGCAAATCAATTTGTATATTTAACCAGAGATGTTCTCTTAATGTAATCAGGTTGACAATCTATTCTCACAACGGTTAAGCTGATGACTTGTTATGCAAGCGTCTAATTATGGACATTAAGTTATATATTTGCCTAAATTAATTCCTATAATGTTATTCTCAGAGAGAGTCTCGTAGACCTCCATGTCTTTCACCTTGCGAGAGAAATGCTGGCTGCATGAAAGTGCATGAGGTATGATGCGACTGCTATGTACAAACAACGGAATAAGACAATGACTTACCACTAGAATAAAAAGTCGTCAGATGCTTAGAAAACAACTTGTCAGTAAAATGCTACATGTAAAGAGATAAACACGTATTGCTGATTGCTGCGAACAGTCGTACTGTCACGGGCCACGGCCGATGGAGGTCGCCATCATTGTTTCAACCAACGTCGGAAGTTACGTCATTACGCAAATGACGAAGACGTATGACCAAGAGGTCAAGGTTTGTCTGGTAAGCATCAGATGAATTATGTGAATTAAATTAATACGCAATACGTATTAGTATATGATTGGTTATGATTGAAAGCCTCTGCTGGTTAATAAATATACCATTATGCTTAATTTGTCTTCACTGACGGCCATTCGCAAGAAATAGCCTAAATCTTTCTGCATCTTTACGTCCATAGGTTTAAACCTGGTTTAAACTAATATTTAAAAAAATAAAAATGTTTGCCTTTACAAACAAAAATCCTTTACTGCATAATTGTATATTCTACCCTGTCACAGACACATTCAATCTTTGTTTAAATATGAAAATACAAAATGTTTAAACCCATTTTACATTTTGCGTCATTTTCATTTTTTGTTTGAAAGTTGATTTGAAAGTAGCCTACATGATAGCAGGAAATGAAATTTCAAAGAAGTTAAAATCGATAGAAATACCACATATTTTTATGATGCATAATTTCCCTTTTTTTTTTTTTTTGCTTTATTGAGACGTTTTGTATCATAAAGAAAATTGTGTCAATTGTCGCCAACTACTAGCGCAACAATAAGCCATAACCTTTTTTTATAGTCTATGGCCATAAACCTTGTTTTATGCAGCCTATGGCTATAACATACAATTTGTATGTTATATTTTTGCACCAATAGGTGGCGACAATTGACTGTCTGTTTGTTCATTATGAGTCATCATTAATTGATGATTATCATTATGAATTGTTCATCATTAATTTAACTGATTCGTTCAAAAACACTAATCCATTCAGGAACAAAACTGTGTGTTGCTCGAAGACCTGCAACGTGACTTTCTACAGTAAACAACTTCCATTGAAATTGTATCATCATGAGTTTCTTTTCAGAAATCCATGCACTTAGAAATATTGTATGTAATTAATCTAAACAATAGGTTTCGAGTAAATCTTATGCAATAATGACGCAGTAATCAATAAATAAAATTTGTGTTAATATCTCTACTCCATCTAACTTTGTTTTGATACATAATATATTTCCCTCTTTTGAGAAATATTTGTAGAGTTCTTCACTTTGACACAAATTAAACGTAAAGAGGTTCTAAAATTGCCCACAAACGAGGCTAAATCATGTGAAAGAAATGTGCTTTCATTTGAAACCATTGAATACAATTGCTGGTTTTGTAATTCTGAAAGTGAAACCATTGTACATTTATTTTTTTTATTGTCCCTGGTCTTCTCTCTTCTGGCCTGAGATGTCACAATTTCTGATTTTTAAAATTAAATTTAAAGTAGCCCTTAAATCTATCAGAATTTTTACTTCACCAGTTATTAGGAAATTTTCATAGCAAGTGGAGTGACTTCAAACCCTATTTTCTTCGTTTGCAAACAGCCCCTGAAATACATTTTTGAAATCCCCACAAAAAAAAAATAGGCCTAATAACATGTTTGTGATGCCCGTTTTTAAAAAAAAATGTCTTGAGAACTTAATTGTTGGAATTGAATAAAATAAATAAATAAAAGACTTCCATTGAGATGAATGGGAATGTTAACAGAAGGCATTATCCAAGAAGATTGAGACTCCAAAAGAAAGTGGAATAGATCATTCATGGTTTTAGTCTAAATACAGCTATTAAAGGGTTAATTCACTCAAAAATAAAAATCTGTCATTTATTCACCCTCATGACCTTTCAAGACTTTTGTTATATTTCATGAGAGCACCACGATGCATGCATGTTGTGTTGACGCAAGAGCAGACATTGTTTCTTGAGATCTCGTAAAGAAAGTGATTTGGTTTGCGCAAACAAAGCATTGGTTTCGCTTAATTAAATTAAGCTTCAACCACATTAATTACTTTACCTTTCTGGGGCTTGAAAGTGGTAGTTGCGTTGGCTGTCAATGGAGGGACAGAAAGCTTTGAGATTTCATTCAAAAGATCTGTGTTCTGAAGATGAATGGATGTCTTGCGGGTTTGAAATGACATGAGGGTGAGTAATTAATGACAGAATTTTCATTGTTGGGTGAACTAACCCTTTAAGTCTTCTTAAGTCATTAACTTGCAGGCCTGGTTTCACAAACAGGGTTTAGATAAGCCAGGGTTAGGCCTTAGTTCAATAAGGGCATTTAAGTAGCTTTTATAAACATGCTTTAGAAAAAAAAAATACTGGTGGTGGGCATCTTGAGACAAAACAATGGCACTGACATATTTTAAGATATGTCAGTAAAGTTGCTTTCAGTTAGAACTCAAACATGCATTTTAGTCTGGGACTAGGCTTAAGCCTTGTCTGTAAAATTGGGGGGAAATGTTTTCTGATTTGAGTTTTAAACTAACCGCATTCAAATTAGGCTAATAGCTAGCTATACGCTGTGGAGAAACTCCTTTTCCTCAATTTACTGAAGCTTATATGGGTCATTCTATGGAAATGTCAATTTTTCTGTCCCTAGCCTTTACAGAAATATTACACTTAAAAAACACTTTAGAATTACAATTTATTTACATTTTAAAATAAAACAATATGTTATTTGAACAATTACACCTTCTTGAGCCATCAAGTGGCTATATTTATTTTTTATTAATTATAAAGAATTCCAAGCACCACAGAAGTGATCGTTCCCACAGTCATGTACAGAGGGAAAATGCTTTATTTTGAGGTCAATAACAGGTTTTTAAATATTTAAAATACAATAATGTATACATAACTGTCTAATATATTATGTAAATGACATAAAAACCTAACTGCAGAATAAATATTATAAAAATGGTCCCCTGGAGTTGTGTTAAACAAAAATCTCTTATTTTGAAATAAAAATCACACTGATGACATCACTTGTCTTCCAATTTCCTGAATATCTATGAAGAAAAGCCCATAATAAATCTACTGTCTCTTTTCAGTTATCAGAAATGTTCTCATTTATCTCATGGTTTCTTATGAAGCTTCTAGTTGAAGTCACTGGTATGACTAGGGTGGCCATACGTCCGGATTTTGGCCGGACAGTCCGGATTTTAAGCCCCCTGTCCGGTGTCCGGCGCAGCATCAAGCCGGACACTCATTTGTCCTCCTTTTTGGAGTTGCGGTGAATTATTATTATTATTTTTTAAACAACCTATAAAAATCCCGCATACTGAATCTAGAGCTGCGAATGCGAGACAGAACATAGCCTACAGTATGTGGCTATGTGCGCCAAACCGTGTAGCGCGTGCGCACGGCAGAGAGAGAGAGAGCGAGAGAACTTGCGTGCGAGTTTACAGGTTGGTAAAGGTTGTTGACCCCCCCCCAACTTTTATTTAATTTTTGCAATTACAGAGGTCAAACGTTTCCTGTAGTTTTTCACCAGGTTTGCACACACTGCAGGAGGGATTTTGGCCCACTCCTCCACACAGATCTTCTCTAGATCAGTCAGGTTTCTGGGCTGTTGCTGAGAAACACAGAGTTTGAGCTCCCTCCAAAGATTCTCTATTGGGTTTAGGTCTGGAGACTGGCTAGGCCACGCCAAACCTTGATATGCTTCTTACAGAGCCACTCCTTGGTTATCCTGGCTGTGTGCTTCGGGTCATTGTCATTTTGGAAGACCCAGCCTCGACCCATCTTCAATGCTGAGGGGAGGAGGTTGTTCCCCAAAATCTCGCAATACATGGCCCCGGTCATCCTCTCCTTAATACAGTGAAGTCGCCCTGTCCCATGTGCAGAAAAACACCCCCAAGCATGATGCTACCACCCCCATGCTTCACGGATGGTGTTCTTAGGATGGTACTCCTCATTCTTCTTCCTCCAAACACGGTTAGTGGAATTATGACCAAAAAGTTCTAATTTGGTCTCATCTGACCACATGACTTTCTCCCATGACTCCTCTGGATCATCCAAATGGTCATTGGCAAACTTAAGACGGGCCTTGACATATGCTGGTTTAAGCAGGGGAAACTTCCGTGCCATGCATGATTTCAAATCATGACGTCTTAGTGTATTACCAACAGTAACCTTGGAAACGGTGGTCCCAGCTCTTTTCAGGTCATTGACCAGCTCCTCCCGTGTAGTTCTGGGCTGATTTCTCACCTTTCTTAGGATCATTGAGACCCCACGAGGTGAGATCTTGCATGGAGCCCCAGTCCGAGGGAGATTGACAGTCATGTTTAGCTTCTTCCATTTTCTAATGATTGCTCCAACAGTGGACCTTTTTTCACCAAGCTGCTTGGCAATTTCCCCGTAGCCCTTTCCAGCCTTGTGGAGGTGTACAATTTTTTCTCTAGTGTCTTTGGACAGCTCTTTGGTCTTGGCCATGTTAGTAGTTGGATTCTTACTGATTGTATGGGGTGGACAGGGGTCTTTATGCAGCTAACAACCTCAAACAGGAGCATCTAATTTAGGATAAAGTGGAGTGGAGGTGGACATTTTAAAGGCAGACTAACAGGTCTTTGAGGGTCAGAATTCTAGCTGATAGACAGGTGTTCAAATACTTATTTGCAGCTGTATCTTACAAATAAATAGTTAAAAAATCATACATTGTGATTTCTGGATTTTTTTTTTTTAGACTATGTCTCTCACAGTGGACATGCACCTACGATGACAATTTCAGACCCCTCCATGATTTCTAAGTGGGAGAACTTGCAAAATAGCAGGGTGTTCAAATACTTATTTTCCTCACTGTATAAATATACATAACAGACCGAACACCGTCAGGTCTAGAAAACTATATGTGTCAGTATACCAGGGCTCGAATTTCGGCGCGGGATTGCGGGTATTGCGCATAATTGTAATCATTCCCGCAGGTCTCCCACTTATACTGCGGGAAATTCCCGCAAACATTGATTCACTTTAGCATGTAGGTTGTATTAGTAAATTAATCCACACAGATTATAAAATAAAATCAGTCATTTTAAAACTTTCTGCGAGACGCAATTTCATTAACAGCGCGAGTGATTCAGTGGTGCTGCGTCTCTCTCGTCTAGGCTAAACTACTTGCGCGCTGTCTGAGAGATGTTTTTTTTCTGCACACATACAAGCCGCCTCACAAACAGCTCGCGGGTAACAAACGTTATTTTTCGTGGATTATATCGCTTTAACAGTCAAAAACATGTGAAAATCATGTCAATTTCGGTCTTGGTGAGTATCCTCTAAACACAGTCGGTTATGTCTTAAATAAGCATACATCGCACGTGACCGTATAATGTTGGTGGCTACAGAATCTGTGCACGAGCTCTTACAGTGACAGCAGACATATAGTCTGTCATTAATTTGGTTGTCAAAACAACAAAACATAGCTTTCATTTTAAGGAATCAAGATTAATAGCCTATGTATTTAATTTAGTCAGGACTAAAATACTACCCAAGTGTTTTTTTTTACATTTGATTACTTTATTCAGTCTCTGTAGTACTATTTCTGATAGTGTCAGACCTAGGCAAAAACTTTTCTCTTTATTTCTCATAGGTATCTTTATTCTATTGTATTTATTTGTGCTACTTTTTTCAATTTAATTCAAAGATTGAAATCAAGCTTCCTTGTGTTGCGTAAATTCTTAAGAACAAAATTACCCCATTGTAAAATGCAATGAGTTTAAATGCAAAAAATGCCGCATACTCATTCCCTCTCTCAGGGAACTGAGGTTAGTGACCGAGTAGTTAGATATATGTTTGCACATCGGTCACTCAATAATATTCCATACAACTTAAAGGTGGGGTATGTGATTTGCAAAACAGCCGGCAGATTTTGAAAATACACAACTCAAATGGTCCTACCTTCTTTCCTCAAACGCTGGCCCTGATTCGCCTGATTACTGTCCAATGATTTTAGGTGGTCTTGGAAATGATTGGCTGGAGTTTTTCGAGTCCTGCCCGTTCCACAGATGATTAAATTGCTTAATTTTCATTTCAGTGCTTCTAACTCAGTGGCTGTAAGTGATGAATAGGATTTCAAGTGATTTTGAAAAAAATGGACAAAAAAGAGAAGCACATACCCCACCTTTAATGCAGTTTTAAGATTGTCTTTATTTGTGTATTATATTAAATAAAATATTAAATATTGATAAATTCCAAAATACCGATCAATTCCAAAATATTATTTCAAATGAACGACGCAGGCTGCCTCACAATTCAATTACATCATTGCTCATCGTTACAAAGTCGGCCATCTCGGATTAGATTATTCCATATCATATTCTAGCACACACATACACAAAAACGTTAGATTTAATGATTATCGTTGCTTTGATCTTTGATAGTGTCGATAAAAACAGCATCCGCTAGGGTGATAAATGTGCGTGTCTGTTTACATTTGTTTTTTTCTCCTGTTATTGGTTGGTAAATTTAGCTCAAGTTGCAAGGATCAGCTCAGTAACCGAACATATACAGCATGGTCATTCCTCTCCTCCGTCTCCCCTCATCGGTGAACTTGGGTTGTGGCTATCTGGGTACACAATGTACGACCATGCTTTTGATGTAAAACAACTGCGCAAGAGACGGATAGAAACAGGGGGGCTGAGAGAAGAAGAAGGGGGGACGTGAGTACCGTGTGGTGTTGCACAATGTTCATCTTCATGGGTCCTTCGCTTCGCGCAATGGACACGCAACATCCCTCCATTTATCGTTTCACTTCGTTGCGCACACTTGTAAATTAGCTGCTCTTTTTCTTGCGATACATCATCTTTGCAGCTCGGGTAAGTAATTTTTCATTTCGTAAAGCAATGTGGAAATGATTGTTATTGTTTTCTTAAATCTCCGACTAATTTTAGAGAACATTTTCGGAGTGCACTACTCCCCGTTGCTTAATAAAAATGTAATTTGAAACGGGACCTTCATCTGTTAGGCCCTCGCGCATGAATACGCAAAGACACTTTTTATCTTAAACGTATCTGCGTATACGCGCGTGCAGTGCCTATCGCTTATACAATTTGAAGTATTCAAATAATAACGCTGTAATATAGATAAACAGCTCGAGCCTCGAGATAATAGATTAGAAAGCTAAGTCGCTCTCTTCCTTTTGCCACTTTCCCGAGAACTTTATATCGATTATGTCCTCGCGCTGCAGGATCGTATTGACTCGTTTTCATTTGACTGGAAAAACAATTTCTTCAAATTATATCTGCAGCGAGAGGAACAGTAACTTATTCTACCTCCTACTTAGTATGTCCCGTCAATCAAGAGTGTCCACACTGCATTGACATGCTGTGCTAGTCTTCTCAAGCGGCGAACCAACTAAAACATAAACACCTAATTAATTGACCATATCTCTGGTTCTTTTTCTTTAAATGTTCTAGTTTTCTGCTATTTTTGGAGCACCAGTCTATATCTAGGTCACAGATGAGCCTGTAGAATTGAAAAAGCTTTATTCCTTTGTATTTTAAAATTTGGCAGATGGATTTGCGATGGAAATCACGGTCAGTTCTCTGAGTTTGCCCAAGGACCCCTTAAATCTTGTCAGGGAGAAAAGCTTTGCCAAATGAAGGGCAGTGCTCAGTGATGTCATCTTGTTTGCAACTCTATTGCACTTCAGTTTGCTACTTTCACATTGCACCGATTAACAATATTTGGCTGAATCTGCTTGACAAGCGAAACAGAGGAAGAGCTTCTCAGGTCTGTTTGCCTGACAAAGGCTGGTATTAACCTGTGTATTGTTGTCTTAAAGTACATTAGAGGACAGAAGACCCCAATGGGTTGAACAGTATAAGATAACAGTTTGTAATGAGATAACATACATAACTTCTTCATTGCACTTGACACTGAAGGGTTGGATTGAAAGTACATCAAGTAAAAAAGGAATAAAAGGGAGACAATGAAATGGAAATGAGAGGAGCAGAACGAAAGGAAAAATGCAAAGTTAATTAGAGATGACAAAAAAAATTATTTTCTAGGAGATTTTCACTTGTTTGCAAAGATTTGTATCAGCAACAGCAAAAATAGAGTTTTAAGCAAGAGCATATGTTTTTGATTTACAGGGAAACAGTTAAACACTTATTTACTCAGTGTGGCCTGCTTTGAAAAGATGCCCTGATGCCTTAAATATAAATTGTAAATGAGAGAGCAAATTATATATTGAAAGAAACAGATATGAACAAAAACAGACTATCTCAGAAACAAGAGAGGTTAAGTAAAAGGAGAGAAAAAAGGCAGAGAATAGGGGAAAGGAAACCTGTGGATAGATAACGTTGATGCAGTACAAGAAAATGAATAATTATGGTAAATGTTGAAAAGTAGGCTTATGTCCCAGGGAGAGAAAGACCCTCAAACGTCCTTCTCACTTTGCTTCTGAACTGTACTACTAATAGCCACAGAGCTCCCTCTTCTGCTCTCTAACACACACACATCATTGTACTTTGCTCTCTCTCCTCTCCTCGGGCCATTTTTCTTTTCAAGCGTTCCATTGGGATTGTTTTCATAGCACCAAATCCTTAAGAAGGAGCTGAGAAGTTTGCACTTAGGAAGTGAAATGCTGTTGGATTTTGTCTTCTTAATAAGAATTGTCAAAGACTGAGACAACCTGCAAAGGGTGTTACTTTTAATAGCTAGAAACGGTCGCTAAAGCACTTCACAATATTATTCAAGAAAGACAGAGATTGAGAGATCAGTGTGGGACTCATTACCTTACAGTTAGAGTCGATTGAAGTTTTGATATTGGAAATGTTTTGACAAGAGTCATGTCAACAACCCACAGATGTCTCAGGCTACCGATCCGGGGCTTTATTAGCCTGTTCTTCCCTGGAGCCTGGAGGTCAAGCCGCTAGATTTTACGGTTCCCCTGTGCAAGTTAACGCACTGAGGTCATTATGCGGAATCTTCCATAGAATGACCTCACTCTTTGTGGGAAAGCACCTGCCTTTCAGACAACTCAAAACAGAGTTTCAGCCAGCTTTTCGAAATTGCTGGGGATTTTTATGTGGGTATGTCCCGAAGGAACTCGTATATAGAATATTGAGATGTATCATGCTGGTCATGTACGTTATTGTGGTTAAATGATCGATATTGTAGATTCAGAGTTAATTTGAAAGTAGACTCTACCTGGCTAACCTACTGACATTTACTGTAAAAGCTTCTTTTGGAGTTTACATTTTTCATCTGACACATTCATTCTTTATATTAAAGAACTAAACAGTGTTAGATAAAGCTATCTGGATTTAAAAAAAATGAATTCTTCATCTCATGCGTCATTACTCACTGAGCTGCCCTTCTATTACACCAAATTTGGAAGTATTCTGAACTGCTCTGACAGGGCAACAAATGTAGAAACCATAATACAACTGAAAATGTGCAGGTCTTAGGGGAGCAGAGAAATCATTGCATTTCTAAATCAAAAAACTCTGTTTAAAGTAGTAACTAGACATTGCTCCCTTCTTCATAAACAAACAAACAATAGGTTTCCACTTCAGGCTCCAGTTGAAAAGTTCTGTTCTGACATGTAGCGAGATTGCGCTTTGCCTGAGTTTGATTCCCAGCTCGTGGTCCTTTCCCGATCCCGCCCCCTCTCTCTCCCACTTCATTTCCGGTCCTCTCTCCATCTATACATTTATCAAAAAAAATGCAAAAAAGCCAAAAAATAAAATAAAAATACTGTCGAAGTTGTAGCAATGGGTACATTCATCACCATACACCAGTGTTTCTGAATGTGTTTGACTCCAAGGCCCCATTGTCCACAATAATATTTAACGTTAAATTGCCGGATTAAAAAAGTTTTAGGAGCTGAATGCTCTTCAGGGTTTCCACGAATTTACATAACAAAGATTAAGGATAACAATTTTTTTTTATTTTTAATTAAAACATTTTTTTTTACAAATGTTTTTTTTCTAACCGGTAAATTATTTTAGAGCTTGGCATAACCACACAAAAAGTATAATCATCAAAAAAATATTATGTGGTTTTAAGATTTTAAAATTACTTTATTAATTTGGTTTTTATATGATTTTAATGTTTTGTCTTAATTCAAATACTTTTATTGTGTAATCTTGAGGCCCCCTTGAAAGTTTGCTGAGGCCTACCATAAATATACCATAAATCAGTCAACATTGAAAGATTTTCTGTCTGGAAGTGTTAACAGTTCAATACATGAAATGTCCTTTAAATCATAGTTGAATGCTAAATTTGCAAATATTTATTATGAATATTTTACAACAAAAAGCAGAATGTTGCAACCTTAGATATTTGAATACATCTACAAATGCTTAACAGATTAATCAAAATTAATTCCTCTATATGTAAGCTTTTGTTGTTGTTGTTCGTTTGTTTTAGATCAGTAATCAGACCAATTAAATGTATGTTCTAGTATAGCATGTCACACTGCAGGATATCTACTTTCTAAAAGTATTTCATGTCCTACTCAAAAACAGATTCCATTAGCATCTGAATCGGCATGTTCAGAGCCAGCTGCACATACTTTAATAATCCATGCCTCTAAATTGAGCACTCAAGTATTTGAACTAGTCGGTCACAGTAATAGCTCAGGTAACTCGCTGGTAGAGTGTAAAGTTGCAGTCTTTTTGAGCTGGATATGTGTTTTGATCTGGGTAAAGGTTGAGCATTTTCTAATCTTCTCACTTTGTGCTGATGTTTACTGATTAAACATTTTGAGTGTGTCATACTATGTGACACACTGAGTAATCTGTGACTAATGTCTGTCTCTTTCTTGTTTTCACTTTATAGCCTCTTCCATGGTACCAGTACATCATTACTCTCTCAAGTCAAGTGAGATGATAGAAGAGTATTAAAAAAGACTGAAAAACATAACATTATCTTTTCTCATAAGCTGAACATTAATTATCAATTAAACTTTGACATTAGTCAACATACTTTTCCCATAATCATATACTACTCTGAGAGGTCAAATGGATAAGAAAAAGCAAAAGACAACACCTGCACCAAGACTGGAGAAAGAAGAGAGGACAGAAGACAGGAAGAGGATGAGAAGAAGCAAAGGGGTAGACCTAGAGGCTTCTTCAAAAAATACAAACAGCGAACTTGAGCTCCAGCAGCAGACTAGGCCTGGGGAGTTAACACATACAAAGTCCGACCAGTCAGACGGAAATGTAAGAATGAAAATAGGGGTTGGAGCAAAACGGACAAAGAAGCCTCCAAAGAGCCTCGAGAACTTCATATGTAGGCCCACAATTAGGATCTCTCAGAGGCTTGCACATGGAGATGGTCATAGTTCATGTGGAGGTGAAGTCTCCAGTTCTGAGATCAGAGTGGGCAAGCAGTCACATCGAGAAATTAAGAAAAAAGATAGCAACAATTCCATTTCTCCAAAAGGTTCCACAAGGATGAGTCTCCCACTTCCCACTTCATCCAAAAAAGGTGACTCTACATCAGACATTATGGGCTATAAAAAGGTATGTCTTACTTTTTATTTTCTTTACCGGTATTTCTTTCATGCTTTAGTTCTAAAGTTCTTTAAAAAATATTGAGACAAATGCTTGTTACTATTTCTGTCTGCATCTTGCCATTTTCAGCCACCAGCAGTTTGACATCTTTTATCTATTTTTACATCCCCTCCATTTATAACAAGCTTCTCTCTGTCTTTTTTTTGCTCACTCAGATTTAATTTTCTCGCTCGTTCTCGCTTCTTTTTGTCCCCTTCTCCCACATACTGAAAAATATCCAGTTGGAAATCTTCCATCTGTGATCTGTTATTCATTTTTGTTGGTTCTTATGACCAGAAAACAGTTACTGGAAAGCCTACAGCTAAATACATTCCTCCCATTTGTTTTATTTTGCCTCAAGTGTTATGTACCATCTCCCTCTCTCTCATTCACCCAAATTATTTTCAAATCCTCTGATCATAGTACCATGGAATGGTTACATCAAAGTAATAATTAATATAAATAATTAAAAACCTTATTTACCATTAGTGATGGGTTATTATGAAATGTCACTGAAATTAAGGCAATGTCTGTCAAAGTCTTTAAGTAATGAAGCCTGTTAGATATGTTTAAATGTATAGCTACTCCAGACTGCCTTTGATTTGATTTGAATGGATATCATAGAGTGACCTGAAATACTGAATATCTTTAAATGTTTCCTGATGAATTCTAGTCAGCACATATACTCTCTTCCAACAGACACCATCAAAAAACACAAGGAAGACTGACTCAAAGTCATTATTCCCATCAGATGGACCTTCTTATGCAGTTCAACCACAGACAGATAGCAAAGTACCACTTTCAGATAGGAAAACCTTCTCTACCTTGTTAAAGCAGACATATTCACCTCCAGCTGCCCCTTCTCCACCTCCCTCATTACAACAGAACTCCAGTCCACAAGACAGCACACAAGTTTTAAATGCTCAGAAAGAAAAGGGCAAAGATCTTATAAGTGGAGAAGTAATGGCCTCCTCCCTCAGTTCAGAAGGTTCAAAGTTTATTACTCTGAATGCTCAGACATCTCACCAGTCTTCTTCCAGTCTTGAAAATGACAGCACATCATTTCCAATATCATGTTGTGAGAATTCACTTAAACAAACTCCAAAAAAGACTTCTAGAATCAGGGAAAGTAATGTTGACAAGGTTGCAAATGAGAAAGAGGATGGAGATAGTAAATGTTCCAAGAACATGTGTAACACCATAACTAACAGTAGAAGTAAGGAAAATGGTTTATTGTATCAGGCCAGTCCCTCTATCAAGACACCTCTGCTCCTTCCTGCTTCAGATAAATCTGCTGCATCAGCAACTCCTGAGAACAGCACTTGTACGAAAGAATTACTGGAGAGCAGAGAAAGAAACAAGAAGTATAATGAAAGTGAAGTCATAGATGACACCAAAAAAATTACCATGGAAACTGCCCAAACTGTTGCTTTCCAGTCAAATGATGGCACCAGGATGGGGCATATAATTGACAAGAATAAGAAAAGAGATAGGCATAGTTCAAACCAAGAAGAAGATGTGCAGTGTTCCTCTCAAACTTCCAGCTGTACAGATTCTCAGTTTAACAGTTCTGTTCTAAGTGACGAGTCACCTTTACATCCCAAACAAAACACCATCTCACAGAAAAATCTAAAGGCTCTTCAGATGACAAAGGTGGCAAATAAAGGGGAGAAGATGGATCTTGTGAAAACTGCTAATGTTAGTTCCACTGCCTCTAAAATTATACCTCAAAAATCAAAACCTATAAAAGTTCCTTCCATGAAGTCCTCAAAGGCATTGTCATCACAGCAGGGTAAACCAAGACCAGTTGGCCGACCTCCTAAA
Organism: Semotilus atromaculatus; assembly: GCA_031834385.1. NCBI lineage: Eukaryota > Metazoa > Chordata > Actinopteri > Cypriniformes > Leuciscidae > Semotilus > Semotilus atromaculatus. The sequence goes on along the minus strand of JAULUF010000014.1, from coordinate 19,230,170 downwards.
TCGAAACAACTGCAACATCCATCACCCAGATTAGAAACCTCATCCCTTGAGCCCCCTCCCAAGAAAAGGGGCCGTCCAAAAATCATCAGGTTGGATGAGTCTCCACAGGGAAGTAAGTCTCAGAAGTCTTCTACTAAGCTCCCCATACTTGAACACTCAAATGTCCCTGATCCAGGGGATGGACTGAAACTCCCAAAGCCAACACCCAAAACACAAGTTCATCCCAAATGTTCCTTCTCTGTCCAGACAAAGAAATCTAAATCACAGGACTCATCACCTGGAAAGAAGGGTGCTGATGGAAAACGTAAACCCTCCTTGTCCAAAGCTAGAGATGCTCAAATCCGCCGCAAACGAAATAGGTTAATAATGAAGACAATTATTAAAAATATCAATAAGATGAGAGTGAAGAAGAAGGATACACAGTTTCTTTCAGGGCAAAGCCAAAGTTACACAACTGATTTTGCTCAGAAGAAGAATGAAGGTGATGCTCATTGTTCAGTTTCAGATGGTACACATGCTTTATCCTCACTTCTTACATCTTTTGGGGCAAAACTTGGTCCACAAATTAATGTCAGCAAACGTGGGACTATCTACATAGGAAAAAGGAGAGGTCGTAAACCTAAAACTCCTTCTTGCCAAGTTCTGAGTCAAAAATCTCAGCAAGTCTTGGCAGAATCTTTAAATCAGTTGAACCCTTTGTCCACCTCTGGTGAACATAGCCATTCATTTAATGGCCAATCTGCTTTGTCCAGCTCCCCCTATTCGTTTAAACATCTAGAGTCCCCTTCGCCCGCTATTAGTTCTTTCCGGAGAAAGCCTCATCCTGGCAACCATGAATATGATCAACATTCTGCTCCAAAGGCAACCATTTCCCAAAAGATTAAAGCAGTGCCTGAAGAGAAATCTAAACCTCCCACCTCTTCACAGTCAGCACTACACCCTTCGGCCAAATCCCAGTTAGGCTCTGTAAGGATTCAAGACCACAGAACAACACACCTTGCACGATCAGTATTGATGGAGCAAGAAAGACTTAAATACAAGTGCAATAGAAAAGGCCATAATTGTTTTAGCCATGATAAGACTAGGAGACATAAACACAAATGTAAGAGAAAGTATCTTCAACTCAGGGCCAAAAGGCAAGACACAGCATTTCTGGCAGAGGTTGAGGAGTTAGTGGTCAGACTTAGTGAGATTCATATTGTGCATCATATATCATCACGAGGGTGTGGGGATGAAGCGAAGTCTGGAAGGAAGAGTGGGAAAGGCAAAGCTCACGTTCTTCAGTGTCTGCCGCAAAACCTTCACCATCCGACTATGTTTCAAATCAACTTCAGTGGTTACTACTCACCTCAGTCAGACTTTTCCCGTGACTCTCTTCATTATGTTGGAATGACAGATTTGAAAAGGAACAACGGATGCCCCTCTCAATCAGGTGAACATATTGTTACACATTGTCCAGTAGTGCACAAACTTGGCTTCCCTCTGTCAGGAGGTGGTTGTTACCATTCGCCCTACAAAATGCCACTCTCTACAACTTCATTTGGTTTTGGACTTTATAGTGGATACCCTCCATCTGCAACTATATACCCTTCATCACCTTTTTTACCCTCTTTTGTGCACCCCTACTCCAAAAATCCAATTTTAAGCCCATCAAAGTTCCATAAAAGGAAGCACAAGTTTCTGAAACGTGACTCTGTACTTTGTGGCGGGAAGCCACAGGCGACGTACCCTAATGTAACATCTCATTCCTCTAGTGACTGGTTCAGTAGAAATAGCTGGCAAAGAAAAGACAGAGAGCAAGGTAGAGAAAGAAGATTTGTGGATGATAGGCTTAGAGAAAGAGAAGGAACAGAGGGTTTACTAGGACAAAGTAAGCTTAGAAAAGACCATTTCAGAAGGGGTCTGTCCTCAAATCCCCCCTGCTCTTCCTCAACACCCTTAAAACAAACAGACAAACACAAAACTTCACCACTTTCATATATAGGACCTGCACACCTGAGACCGATATCAAAAGTTAGGTGGGCAGAGCATCAGCAGCCATGGAGGTGGAGAGAGAGCTTTCAGGTAGAGCAGAGGAATAGGGGCTTAAACCAAGAAGTTGGGTCAGGGTACCCGGAGGACGATGATGAAGGGGATGAAGACCTACCATCATCTCCCCTAGTAGACAGAACAATCTGCCATCATGCTTTCCTGAGGAACCCCAACCTTGCTAGCACTGGGTACAGTCGAATGACAAGCCAAATAAATACTGATGGAGATCAGTGTGCTTCAAGAAACTTAATGAGACCTGGAAGCTCAATGATGAAGGAGTCTTGCTCAGCTGGAGGCAAAAGAACATCAGGTAAGATGGCATGAGACTATTTTATTTGTTTGTTTACATGTAACAACTGTCACTACTTGGGTGAAATTTTATGGAAGATTTCCCTCCATTTTTTGGCATTGAAAAGTTCTATTCAGTATTCATTTGTTCCTATGACCTAAGTTAGAAAATGCTTGGGAATGCTTGTAAAAATAATTACAGCCTTTGAACAGTGAAATAAGACAAATTTATTATAGGTTTAAAAGTCTATGGTCTTATTTATCTCCCACTGTTTTACTGGTGAGGTACCAAAATGGAGCTTAATTTTGTTCTGCGTGCAATTGGATACACAGATTTTCCTTGGCAGAGAATCTATTTATAAATCCAGAGAGATATATGGTACTTTTTGTGTGTAAATATTGTTATGGATTAGCTGTACACATTATGTGCTATTCTGGCATTGATGCTGCTATCATTATATAGTTGTTTTGTGTTATTTTCTCTTGGATAGTTTTAGATGGAGACTGGGAACCGCAAAATCTGTATACATTTTTAATGCCTTTATACATCTCATACTTTCACATGACGGCTTATTGTCCATAGTAGCAGCAGTTGAAAACTTGATTTATTGCCAAGTTTAATAGAATTTTATTTTTGTTCATACCACAGATATTTTTATTATGACTCTCAAACCTGAAATCAAGAAATCAGAATCAGTCTTTTTATCTTCAAGTACAAACCATTAGAGGCAAAAGCAATGCATATTTTTCTAATTAGCATTGCTGAAAACATATGGTAAGAAATAAATGCCAGCATGCGAAGAACTTCTCACAGCAGGAAGATTGAGACATTTGGTGTAGTATAGTGTGTTCTGTCTGCTTGTCTTTGTGCATGCAGCTTTTACTGTCTATTAAGAATACCTGCCCATCAGGGGCACTTTCTCAGAGAAGGAGGCTGCCACTGCTGCTGCTGCAAAAAAAAAAAATAGAATGAGAAAATAATATTATACAGTATAATAATATACAATATTATGTAACATGAGATCAGATTCCATTCATTTTTCTAAAGCAACAATTTCTAACAGCCTTCAGAGTGTCAGGGTTATGGGTCTATGTCTGTTTGTTTTCATTGTGTTTTGGTTTCCTTTTTCCCGTTTTGCCTCTGTTCCTTGGTCATTCGTTTCTGATTAATCCCGCACCTGTTTCTGTTCTGGTTAATTAACTCTCCCTGAGTATTTAAGACCTTAGGCACGGTTTCACAGACTGGGTTTAGATTAAAGGAACACTCCGACTTTTTGGGACTTTAGCCTATTCACCTTATCCCCCAGAGTTAGATAAGTCCATACATACCTTTTTCATCTCCGTGCGTGCTATAAGTCTGTTTGACGCACCCACCGCTAGCCTAGCTTAGCACAAAGACTGGATGTAAATGGTTACAGCTAGCATACTAATCCAAATAAGTGACAAAATAACGCAAACATTTTCCTATTTACATGTTGTGATTTGTATAGTCACAGAGTGTACAAAAAACAAAGTCACATGAGACACAGACATATTTTAACCGCATAAATACTGGGAACTATATTCTCTGAAGGCGAAGCACTGCTACTTGGGCGGAGTGATAACCGCAGCACCTGAGACGCGCCGTTCTGTCAACAAAACCAACGTGACTAGCTAGTAGCGAACGTGATTCGTGATCAGAGGATTTTTATTTGGTATCAAACCAAGATCCAGAACCATATCGTTTTGAGCCAGAATACACAGATGAGGAGTTACAAACTTTGGAAGCTGGTAGTAGACAAGATGCTGAACAGACTGAGGTCGAGGAGAGAATCAGAACGAACACGGACTGGTGGTGTAAATGTGGAACATGCCAACCGATGCCGATAGAAACCGAGTGCCTTTGTTGTAGTGAATGGGACCGGGTATTGCCATCGATGTCAAGGCTTGATGACAATAAAAATCTTTGCGTCATTACCACAGAAGATTTCTCTGCCCTACTACACCCGGCAGTTGTCGATTTTCTTTCCTGTTGTGACAAGATCAACTGGAAGAAACGCCCCATCCCGAGTGAACATAATGGACAGCTGTCCACCAAGTAAGTGATTTTGTAATAATCATAATGCATAGTTCAACGTAATTGTAGTATAGCCATACCATACAGTTTGTCAATACAGGAAATATGCACACATGCCAATTGACATAGCGCACCCTTGTAATAGCCTTTCATGATCACCTGTTTACTTGTAGCCTAGCTATTCATACAAAGTTTTCTGTGCTCTTAGTCACAATACAGCGAACACCCATGATTATAAACTTTGCATTTATTAGTAATTGCTGACTCTATTACTCCAACTCAAACGAACTGTCTGCTCCTCAGAACGGCGCGTCTCAGGTGCTGCGGTTATCACTCCGCCCAAGTAGCAGTGCTTCGCCTTCAGAGAATATAGTTCCCAGTATTTATACGGTTAAAATATGTCTGTGTCTCATGTGACTTTGTTTTTTGTACACTCTGTGACTATACAAATCACAACATGTAAATAGGAAAATGTTTGCGTTATTTTGTCACTTATTTGGATTAGTATGCTAGCTGTAACCATTTACATCCAGTCTTTGTGCTAAGCTAGGCTAGCGGTGGGTGCGTCAAACAGACTTATAGCACGCACGGAGATGAAAAAGGTATGTATGGACTTATCTAACTCTGGGGGATAAGGTGAATAGGCTAAAGTCCCAAAAAGTCGGAGTGTTCCTTTAAGCCAGGATTAGGCCTTAGTTCAATTATGACATTTAAGTAACTTTCATAAACGTGCCTTAGAAAAAACATTACTGATGTGCATCTTGAGAAAACCCAAGAGCAAGTTTCTTTCAGTTAAAACAGTTCAAACATGCATTTAATCTGAAACCAGTCTTAGGTCCCAGATTAAACGGTTAGTCGACTATTAGGGGCCAGCCCTAGTTTTTTCCTCCTTTTTTTGTTATGGACTTGCCTTCCGTCCAACTGCTTAACCTAGAGCAGAGGGAGCAAAAACCTGAGGACCACACCAAGGACTTTTTAGATCTGGCGTGCCTTACAAACTGTCCTGATCGCTCACTTTCTGTGTTTCATTATATCAGCCTCAGCAAGTGATCCAAGGCACCCCTGCCTGGTGTTGGTCCTCGGGTGATTTCCCAGCGTTTGTGGAGTGGGTGGTGGTGAACAACAGATCAGTGTTCTTGTGGAGTTAGTGGGCATGGAGAGGAGCCACACCCACACTCCCTTTGCTGATGGTGAGCTTCAGCTGGCCTCTACATTATATGAGGAATTGGAAAGGGATACTTCCCTGTGTCTCCTGTCTCCGTTGGTCCTGTCCCCTCTCAGTTGGTCCTATGTCTCCAAAGATCCTGCCTATCCTCCCTCTCCCACCCCCTTTGCCTATAATAGCCTGTTCCTCCTCCGCTGTTTCCCTTCAATACCTCAGTCCTCCTCTGAATCCACTCTACTGTGGATTTGCCTCCGGTCTCCAGCTCCGGATTTAGAAAAGGATCCCCTGGCTCTGCCTCTAGTCGCCATGCCCGTCACTCCACCTCAGCTTGTCTTCCGGGCCTTCAGCTGCGCTTCGTCCCTCCACCCCTTTGGCTCCATCAGGCTCTACCTTTCCTCTGGCTACTTCCAGGCCTTTAGCTGCGCTTCGTCCCTCCACCCCTTTGGCTCCATCAGGCTCTACCTTTCCTCTGGCTACTTCCAGGCCTTTAGCTGCGCTTCGTCCCTCCACCCCTTTGGCTCCATCAGGCTCTACCTTTCCTCTGGCTACTTCCAGGCCTTTAGCTGCGCTTCGTCCCTCCACCCATTTGGCTCCATCAGGCTCTACCTTTCCTCTGGCTACTTCCAGGCCTTTAGCTGCGCTTCGTCCCTCCACCCCTTTGGCTCCATCAGGCTCTACCTTTCCTCTGGCTACTTCCAGGCCTTTAGCTGCGCTTCGTCCCTCCACCCCTTTGGCTCCATCAGGCTCTGCCTTTCCTCTGGCTACTCCTTCCAGGCCTTCAGCTGCGCTTCGTCCCTCCACCCCTTTGGCTCCATCAGGCTCTGCCTTTCCTCTGGCTACTTCCAGGCCTTCAGCTGCGCTTCGTCCCTCCACCCCTTTGGCTCCATCAGGCTCTACCTTTCCTCTGGCTACTTCCAGGCCTTTAGCTGCGCTTCGTCCCTCCACCCCTTTGGCTCCATCAGGCTCTACCTTTCCTCTGGCTACTTCCAGGCCTTTAGCTGCGCTTCGTCCCTCCACCCCTTTGGCTCCATCAGGCTCTGCCTTTCCTCTGGCTACTCCTTCCAGGCCTTCAGCTGCGCTTCGTCCCTCCACCCCTTTGGCTCCATCAGGCTCTGCCTTTCCTTTGGCTCCACCTTGGGCCTCAGTATGGCTGTCGCGGTGAAGGAATTTCCCTTGTGGTATTTTTGAGTGGCTCAATAGCGCTATTTATTTATATATAAATAACTGCTACGATGTGGTCAGCAGGCACAAAAACAAGGACATATTCAGTAACCAATGTAACCGAAACTAAACCACGTTTATTAAACAAAACGACAGTAAACAGAAGATAATGTCAAAATAAGGGTCCGCATAACAGAACATAAACCTGATAATAAGCTTGTTAGGCTGTTGTTATATGTATAGCAGTTAGTTCTGATCCTCGTATTTGACTGGACAAGAGGCTTTTTTGCTGATATTTCACCAGTATCATAGTCTCTGCGCATAGACAGGCTGTCAGTCAGTGCAGTTACACTGTTACACCACTAGGTGATGGCAAGGGACAGTCTTTGAGTGAGTCATTAATCTATCATTCAACGAAACGTTAAAAAACGTTAATTTATTCAAAGATAGATGTAATGAAACAAGATGTTAATTATTTTAACTTTGATCTCCACTTTACAAGGACCAGCAATGCGTCACATGGGTAACGCTGAAGCTGATGCTTCACTTAATAGAGACCAATGGCATTGATTCAATGCATTGACTAGCTGATGCCATTTCTGGGAAAAACCCTTAAAAGAATGATACAACAAAGATTTCGCTTTCCTTGCACACAGCAACCTTTTCATGAATATATACAGTATGACTTGACCTCAAAGACAGACGCAGGTAATCGCATGCACTCAGTCGATCTCTCTCATTTACTGTCTGTTTAGGCTTGTTAAGTGCAAATCCACAAAGCCTCTATACAAATCACCATGGTAAACAGAGTATTATCATCATTATTCAATACACATGCACAAAGTGTAAAACAAAAAGGGCATGACCTTATGAAAAAAGAAAACACGTGAATATCACGGTTGCTGCGGTTACTTGCATTCTTCTGCGGTTAGCTTGTCAGTATCGCAGTATTACAATATTGCGGTTATCGCGACAGCCCTAGTCCTCAGTCCCACAGGCTCCGCTTCAGTCCTCTGACCCTAGTCGCTGTGGCTCTGCCCTTGATCTCCAGATACATCAGTGCTTCACAAAGCACTGATGTAGCCAAGCCAATGACAAAGCCAATGTCTCAGTGGCTCTTCGGCTTTGCTTGGGTCTCAGCATTAAACTACCTCGTGTCTTAAAGCACATATCATTACAATAAAAATGAACAAACAACTAAAAGAGTTGTGCTCACTGCTTCAGATTCATTTTGGCGTTGATATTGTTGCCATTGAAACCCATAAATTTGAGTCACAAACCGCTCAGAGTATAACGTAACAGGTTTTCATCTCTTCACAATTACAGTAGTTATGCTGTGAACGCAGCATAAGTTTGTTGTTTTTGGTTTAGGAGAAGCTGTATAAGGTGGCTGCTGTCTTGGTTGCGTGCTTGGTGACTGACATCTGTCTAAATCTGCAGAGCATAAAACGCGCTGATGATGTGTGATGTCTGTGCGAGCAGGGTGGGCGAAGGTATGGAAATACAAATGTTGACTGGCAGGTAGGACATTGTGTTACGAAGTGCTCTGAGACGCGAAAGTAAAGGATCCAAATGCAGTTTATTAAACAGAGTAATCCAAAGACATGATCTGTCAAGGGTCATACACAGGCAGCCAGTCCATACAAATAAACAAATCCAGAGGGTGAGATAGGAACGGGAAAACCAGGGCACATGCAGATATCAAAAACCAGGAACAAGGGAAAACAATGGAAAACGCTCAGAATTGCAGATGAAACAACAAACAAGACTTTGCAGATAATGAATGAGTGCACATGGTTTAAATAGGCTAAGACTAACCAGGTAATGAGACACAGGTGGATGCAATCAGGGATGATGAGTCCGGGCAGTGAGTTATGGGAAATGTAGTTGTGAGGGAATCACAATAGTCTGATGTGTGCCCTCTGGTGGCTCTCAAGGGCACTCCAGCTGATGACCGTTACACATTGTATCGTTGACCTCAAAATGATTTGATGAACATTTTATGGTCCTACGCTTTCCACAGACAATATATATATATATACACACATATAAATATATTTAGACCAAATGACTTAGTGATTGCTATCAGGATGTGAAGAGGCTTTCAACCAGCATAACAAAGAAATGTTTCTGGAACAAATCACCTACCCTGCCTATTGCCCTTTCTATATGATAGTCCGCCGCCTATCATGTTCGCATCCATTCTGTGAATCAATCTAATGTGTCAAACTCACTAATGACAAAGTCAACATCTCATTTACTTGGACATCTCCTCTTTCAGTCACGGCTGAATCAAAATGAACTTGAAATAATAATCAGTGAGTAACAAATATTATGTTACTGATTGCTCGTTGATAATCCTCAAGTTTATATGCCTATTACACAGAAGTCATCAATGGAAAATTGATCTGGAACATGAACTAAAAACCCAAACCCAGATAGGAGGATTTTCCTTCTCATTTCAAAAGTCCACCATATACCACTCCTCCAATGATACCTTTTTCTAAACAAATCAAAAATGTTTTTTTCCTTAATGAAATACCAGTTCTTGCAAGGAAATAAAAGAGTAGTGATAACATTGCCGCAATAATAATTTTAGCTTTAGGGTTTGGTTTCTCTGTAATGAAATCCCTCATTAGAACCGCTGTACTGTTGTTGCACACAAAATCAAAACAGTCATTTTGTGGATATAAATGCTTAAACTAAGGTTCAGGGATTTTCTTGGTCTACGCAGCATTGGTTCTTTTTCTGTCATACTGATTCAAATAGGGAATCAAAATTGCTTTTAAATTTCAGTGAAGTATGAAAGTGCTTATTTTATGTAACACACGCTTTAATCTTAATACTTGACATTTGAGTATTTCTGTAAAAGGGAACCACCCAAATTTCTGCTATACATTTAACCATTTTGAATTATATGCTTATTCTGTCATCTTCCTGCCAAAGAATTTCCATTTAAGACTCTGCCATAGACCTTCTGTCAGCCTGTGGCCAAAACAGTCTGTTTGATTTGGAGAGGGTGAAAGAGAAAGAGCAAGCATTCAGCAGCGGTAAGGAAATTTGGTGATGCTAGTGGAAAGGATGAAATCTGAGTATGGAAATCTACAAGTGAAATGTGAAAAATGATTGACAGAAAGAATAGGGGAAAGGAAGGAATGTTTTTGTAAGCGAAACCGAATATATGGCAATAACACGTTTTGTAATCAGAGCCAGATGTGGCCTAAAAATGGCACTCTTGTGTATTTACTCTGCCTAAAAATTTTATTAATACTGAGTATATCAGATATATCAGATGTTAATGTGTCCTCACACTTTCAGTCAGATGTGGGTTTTTTTTTGTTGTTTTTTTTTTGTAATCTAGGTTTGGCTGTCACCCAGAGACTAGAAATAGTTCCTTTGTAGATGGTTGAGAAAACAAGTACATATACCCCCCCCCCCCCCCCTCTCTCTCTTTCTCTCTCACTTTATTCCTTCTTTTCCATCTCTCAGAGGCTTTAGAGAGATAACATAAATGTGATGTTATGCAGCCATTATCCTCACTGCGTGTCTTTAAATGCTGTCAAATGTGTTATTTTATCACTCTAGTAAAGTCTGTTCAAGCACACACCCTTTCTTCATCTCACAATTGCTGTGCTGGGGACACAGGGTATGACTCGCTGTGGAATGCACTCCAGTGGAGCTTTGTGAAATTGATTTAGTGTTGTATCTAAACTAGTTGTACTGGTAGAGGAGAGTAGAGGAATTTGCATTAAAGGAGTAAATACTGGCAGTATAATTCCCACGGTCAGGATTACAGTAGTTCTCAAAAACATCAACTCTTTCATGAGCAATAGTGCTTATCTAAACCATGCCGTCTCACAGGTTCTCAGTGTTTCAGTATTGGTTTGGATAGAATGATAATTCATGATGACTCTGTCATCTTCAGTAACAGGAAAGAAACTTAACTTCCTTTCATTCCCTCACTGTAATTGTCATTTGTACCAACAGTAATTGTAATCATTGTGGCATAATTGTAATTACAGTTCCTGTGTAGGCTGTGCTAAGACTATGTTCAAGGTTGTTCAAACTTTCTTGCACGGTATTGCAATGGAAATATAATTTTAACTCCCAAATTTTGGTTGTGCCCTATACACTTCATAACCCTTGACATTTACAAAATAACGATATACCGGGATTGTTATTTTGTTTTATTTCTAATGTCTGGTTACAGTTTTATATATCTTAATATGTGTGTCTTTATGTGTACACTGTAAGACTCAAGCATAAGTTGCTCACAAGATATTTCCATTTCCAAAAACACTTTTCGACAATGTCGATCACAATAACTATAAAGTCTTACTAGTTATTCTACTATTCTAGTCCACACTACAGCTATGACAATGACAGAGAAACAATATTGTATGGTTAGAATCACTTTTAGAAAAAAAAAATTCTAGCCGATGAACTAAACAAATATTGACAGACGATCAGAATCCACCCAAGAATTTGAGCATTTAAAGCGGCAGGCAACATTACTGAAGCACACGCTTATAATAGACCATATCATTATAGTTCTCTTTATAGTGTGAACAGGCCAGACAGTTATTGTGTGTATTTTATTTGATTTTTTTCAGCATAGACATCTCCTTTCAAATTAAAAGAAGCTAATTGTAGATTTTGATTTATTCATGAAATTCTGCCAGCATTAAAGAGCCAATTCAGGTACCAGAATCACAGTAGTGGGGTGATGCTGTGCAGCACACTGCAATCTATATGCCAGATTGTTGTGTGCTGCATCCTTCACAACTTGGCACTGACCTGCAATCATGGGGAATTGCATCATGAAAGTTAAGCTCAGCACAGATTTTTTGGCTATTTGGGTATTACGTTGTCTGCGTTGTTTTATAACCAGTTTCACCAGTGTGCAATTTAAAGACGACATCAGTGGTTGCAATTCATTAGTAAATTTCCCATCTTTACTCTTTTCTTTCAGAGAGCTTCCAGCCTGGCGGTTCACTCTTCAGTGAGCACTATCCACATGCTAGTCCATCTCTTAATGAAGAACAAGAGGGAGGAGGAAGAGAGAAAAGAGCCAGCAAAACACACTTTCAGACCAATGATATCAGGCTTTTTTCCTCTTATTCTGCTACCAAAAACAGCCTGTCTCATTTAAATAATTCTAAAAACACAACACAGAACAAGTGTACATTGAAACATGCCAAAAAGCCTCTCAGGAAAAAGATTCCCAAAGGTCAAGAGATCACAGGAAGCGAGGTGAAGAGGAGGGGACCAGGTCGACCAAGGAAAAACCCTGCGCCGTGTTTTTTTCCATCTCTACTGGACACACCTTTACATCACGAAGTGACAGAGAGTCCTGCAAAACGGAAGAGAGGTGAAAGAGACGAGTGCACAGAGCTCAATGCGATTGATCCCATGGCTCAACATGAGAAAAGGAAAAGAAGGAAAAAAAGAGATGAATCTAGAAGCAACAAAGGGCAGGTAGATGAAGGAAAAGATGTAGCTCTGAGCCAAGAGCTCTCACATTCGCACACTGACACATCCTCACCTTCCCAGAACCCATCAGAGTCAGTAAACAGCCAATCAGAGAAGAGGTCTGCTGTGCCACCTGAAAAGAAATACGAGTTGGCGGGGCTTTACTCGAATGTGTATAAAAGCGAGAAGTGAGTGAACTCTCATGTATTTATAAACAAGTCTTAAGCATATTTGTTTAAATGCAGCCTTTATTTACAGAGCTCTCTACAAAGAGCTTGACAAAATCGTCTGTCTGTTTGTTTACTCTGCACAGCCCCATGAGTCTGTCCTCTTCAGTTCACACAGACTGCCTTGAGTATGACCCCGAAGAACATGAGCACGGCCTGCTTCCTGCACCTATACACGTAGGTAAGTTTGTGTATGTGTGTGAGTTTAATGGGGTCATATGGAGGTCACTATGAAAGTTGAACTAAAAGTTAGAAATTATCTCTGTCAGTCTATAATGAGCTTGTATTAAGTCCAAACTTAGTTTGAATTGAATGAAAGAATCGAGAGCTCTTGGTTCAGGCACACAAGTTATGAAATGCCACTGGATGGGCCACTGGCAGGCTGGTTGAATGAATAATAATTAAAGCTACACTATGTAACTTTTGGCCCTCTGGCGGTTAAAAAGGTTAGAGACGTAAACCTTTCTCGCTCATTGTAACAACTAGCCTTTGCCACTCCCACAACATACACGCTTCAAAGTAGCCGGAGAAACTTTTCTCTATTTACAGATATGAGGAGGCACACGGGCAAGTGTTGTATGTATACAATATCCTGCTAAAACCATCTTGCAAGGTCTAAAATATAAACATAATAGGCTTACCAATGTGAATTAGGTTAAGGCAAAAACATGGTTTGGAAGAAATAAAATAAAAAAGTACATTATGTACCTAGAAGTTGCACTAATATTTAGAGATAACCTTCCATTTACAATCAAACCAAAATGTATTCAGACACCTTCAACATTCCTCACATTATCACAGTTTATTCGCTATAGTTTAGCAAATGGTAATAAAATATGACAAGAACTTATCAAATCAGTTGATATCACTGGTTTGACCATCCTTCTACTGTCTCACAAATGAATTAGCTTGAATAGCTGTCAGCTGTTAAATTTTAGTACACAATTAGATAATACCAATTTAGGTCAACCAATTACCAAGCAATGCTTAATTTTGTTCAGTCTGTGGTGTAAAAAGGTCGCATTAGCAATTAAAGAAAAAAACACTATCAGGTCAAAGTGTCTGAATAATTTTTGGGTATAATATGTGACAGTTGACTTTATTTTGCTATACTCACTTACATAAATTAACTATAGTGTCCTGCACCCACTAGTAAAAAAATATAAAAAATTATATCGGGTGTCTGATTAATTTTTGGTCTGACTGTATGTTACATAATTATTATTAATGGGCCAAGCCGTTGTCATAATACAATTAATAAATTAAGGGCCCATGCATGTACTCTTGAGTTGAAAGTTTTTTGTGTAATGTAAACCATTTAAAACTAATTATTATTAAAATTACAAACATATTTTTTAAAATATTAAAATGCACATTATTGTCATCAAAGATTCCTGAAATAAAATGATCATTGTTTTCAGAATATAATTATGCATCACAGCTTTTTTCTACATTGATAATAATGAGAAATGTTTATTGAGTTCCAAATCGGCATATTAGAATCCTTTCTGAAGGATCATGTGACACTGAAGACTGGAGTAATGATGTTGAAAATTCAGTTTAGCCATCACAGATTCAATTACATTTTCAAATATATTAAAATAGAAAACACTTATTTTAAGTTGTAGTAATAATTTACAATATTACTATTTTTACTGTATTTTTGATTAAATAAATGCATTCTTGGTGAACTTAATTCAAAAACATTAAAAAAAATGACCAACCCCAAACTTTTGAACAATCTCCTCAGTGATTTTCAACCATTCTATATTCATATTCAAAATATATGTCATATGTTATTGTGAATCTCAATGATACATTCATAACCCCTGTGTGTGTGTGTGTGTGTGTGTGTGTGTGTGTGTGTGTGTGTGTGTGTGTGTGTGTGTGTGTGTGTGTGTGTGTGTGTGTGTGTGTGTGTGTGTGTGTGTGTGTGTGTGTGTGTGTGTGTGTTTGTGTGTGTGTGTGTGTGTGTGTGTAACAGGAAAGTATCTGAGGTTGAAACGGATCGACTTTCAGTTGCCCTATGACATATATCAACTCTGTGCATACAAAAAGGTATTTTTTTGATTAGTTTGAAAAACATAAAACATGAGTGGTCTGTCATCCTTTGTTAGCCGTTATGTCATTGCAAACCTGTATTTCTTGATTCTTGAACAGAAAAGGAGAGAATTTTGTCGAAATTCTCTTTCTCGTAATTAGACCTTAATTAAACTAAATCTACAAAAGCCTCATATGACTTGTGCTCTACATTCCAAGCCATTCAATAGCTTTGTTTGAGGAACTTTAAAGGGGTGGTATAATGTTCCTTTTTACAATATGTAAAATAAGTCTCTGTTGTCCCCAGAGTGTGTATGTGAAGTTTTAGCTCAAAATACCTTACAGATAATTTTTAACAGCATGTTACAATTGTACCTTTTTGAGGATCAGTAAAAACGCATCATTTAGTGTGTCCCTTTAAATGCAAATGAGCTGCTGCTCCCAGCACAGAGGGCGGAGCTTCAAGAGCTTGTGTGTGTTAGCACAGCTCTACCTCACATTGACAAGCACTAAAACGTCAGAAACTGTTCTGCCTTTTATGTTTAAACTGGAGTCAAATAATGATGAGAGGAATGTCGTGTAGTCCCTACCAGCCGTTTGTTGTAGTCCTTAAAAAACGATTTCTTTAAAAGCAAATATCTTCCTCTGCTTTGAACTTTGAGCGTTGTAACTTTGCAGATGTTGTTTATGCTCAAACAGCAACATTACACACTAACTAAAGTTAGAAAATTTAAATCATAATCAACCACCCCTTTAAGTCATTATTTGCTGAAAATCCTTTACTGTAGGTCTCAAATCTTATTCACACATCTCCACATTAAAAATGGTCCCTCACAATTGGTAACAAGACACATGCTGCCAATGATGCCATGGATAATTGGTTCTTAAGGATTTCGAGTGACATTATGATGAATTGTAATTTTTGAGTCAACTGTCCTTTTAGATGTTGTCTTTTTATCACAGTCATACTATAATTCTCTGTCCAATACAGCGTTCTAAAAAGTCGAAGACCCCACAGAAGACAGCCCCATCCAGTGAGTAGGCTTACCTGCTTTTTTAATTTGTGTGTCGTTGTTTGTGTATGTAGGTGTAAAGGAGGCCTACATTTACTCAGCGGAATAACTAAACATTTTCAGTGTCCACTCACATACTCTGATCTGTATGGAATCCCATTTGTACCACATAAGAAAAAAAAATATCATGCAGTGGTAAATCATAATTATGACATGAATTTCATAATTATGACTTGAGTCGAAATTATGACATACAAAGTAAAAAGTCAAATTTATGACATATCAATTTATTAATACAAGATAAAAAGAAAATTATGACATAAAATTTTGAAATTAGTAGATAAGAAGTCATTATACAAGTCAAAATTATGACAAAAAAAACCTTTATGGGAAAAAAAACCTTTATGGCATAACAATTATTATGGTATAAAAATATAATATTCTGATTCTCATCATAATGACAAAAAATCTAAATCAAAAGTCAAAATTATGAGAAAATTTGTATCCCATTTATATGTTTATATATTTTAATCTCATAATATTTGACCTTTTGTCATAATTTTAAAGTCGGCATGAAATCAAATTTGACAAATCTTCTTTTTATATGTAATATTGTAGTGTTTATTATAAATGATTTATCTGTGCACTTCATTATTTTTTTAAAATTCATGTACCCTTATAATCTTTAATCAAATACATGACCCTTCCCTCCCCCCTCGAAACGACCGCTCTTCTCTTTCGGTCACGTGCAATGGCGAAAGGGTGCGGCCAGAGCCGATGAGGGTGTGGCTATCGGTGCGCCGCCGCCTCTCAGAGAACCTGTCAGTGTCAGTCATCGATCGCAGCCAGCAACATGGTGGTCAGGTGTATTTTTGGTTGCGCTCTTCCTCACGTCCTCTTTTCTATCCCTAAAGAACCAATACTGCGTGCCCGGTGGCTCGAGAAATCCTCCACAACTGAATGTAAGCTGGCATTCAAATCTGCCTCCATTTTGTTTGCAACGCCCAACCTCCAACGATCCAATCAATTCCCGAAGTCCCGCCCTACATTTTTTTCTAATTTCAGAAGCCGTTTCACTCGGAAATACGTCACAACAAGGAAAAAAATGACAATCTCAACTTCCGTTTCATGCCGACTTTAACATATATCTCCGAATTTTCACTTGTCAGAATTCAAAATCTTTTATGTAATTTATATATATATTTCATGTCATAATACCAACTTTTTGTCAAATTATGATTTAAAATTGTTTGTCAATTTTGACTTTTTATCTCATTTTGACCTTGATGTCATAATTATGACTCAGTATCTCATTAATGCACCTTTTATTTCATGATTATGACTTAGTATCTCATAATTTGTACTTTTTATGTCATGATTATGATTTACAAAAGTATGGGTTGTTTTTTCTTATGTGGTGGAAATGGGCTTCCTAGTTCTGTAACACTGCAAACACAAACAACCAATCAACAAACAACCGCCACTTGGCCAATCAAATTTGAAGACTGTCACTGACTACTGTGTAAAATTATTTTTATTGGGGTGGTACCGTGGAATAATGCCCCTTTTCACATAATGTAAAATAAGTCTTTGATGTCCCCAGAGTGTGTATGTGAAGTTTTAGCTCAAAATACCCCACAGATATTTTTATATAGCATGTTAAAATTGTCACTTTTTGAGGGTGAGCAAAAACGGACCGTTTTTGTGTCTGTCCCTTTAAATGCAAATGAGCTGCTGCTCCCGGCACAGAGGGCGGAGCTTCAAGAGCTCATTTTTAGCAGCTTCGATTACCTCACACAGACATGCACTGCAAATTTTACAAACCTTTAGTCTTTTATGTTCAAACCGGAGTCAGACAAAAATGGAGAGACTCAAGAAGAAGTGACAACATGTAGAATGCAACTGGACATTTCTGAATTGTTAGTTGAAGAATTTATGTAGCTTATGTGTAGGTATCTTGTAGTCATTGATTAGCATATTCTGTCATGATAATCTTTAAATCGCGTTCCCGGGGGCGGGGTTCATGTAAATTTTAGGGTTTGTGATGTCACCAACCTGGGAGGAAGCTTGTAGTCCCTACCAACCGTTTATTGTAGTCCTTAAAAAACTATTTCTTTAAATAAAAATATCTCCCTTTGCTTTGAACATCGTAACTTTGCAGGTGTTTTTTATGCTCAAACAGCAACATTACACACTAACTAAAGTTAGAAAAGTGAAATCATAATCAACCATCCCTTTAAAATGGCTTTGTTCTCTGAATTAAGTCTGCAGAATCAGTGAATACTGTGTAAACATTTTCTTCTTTGTCTTTTTGAGATGGGTCTTTTGATGTAAAATCTCACACTCAGACCGAAGACAGTTTCTGTAAACCTCATAAGCACAGTGTGACTCATGACTGCGTTTCTGACAGCCTTAATAGGTAAATAAACACACATACACAAGCACATTCGCAGGCAAAACATCTATTGTTGAATTTAAAGTGAAGTGAATTTCTATTAGGCTGTTTTTTACGCTTGGTTTCAATTTGTTTGTCTGAACCTTTTTTCTTAATCATAGAAATGTCAGCTGTAGACCAACTACAGAAGACGTTGGAGAAGAAATCAGTGAAACAGACACGGATAATAAGCTTCCCACTCAATCTGACCCATTCGAACAGGAGGTATATTCAGATAAATCTTCACTCCTCCATTACTCCTGTTCCATTACATCATTCCTGAATGTGACTTCATCATTGTGAATTAGTTTAAAGTGCATGGTCAGTTGGGTCACATTGCGAATGACTTTATTTGCAGGAGAAAGGCAATGATGCTGAAAATGTCCCCTCCCCTCTCCTGATGATGCCCTTGTCTTATGAGGAGAGGCAAGAACACACAGTGATAACAAATAACAAGATTTCTACCCTTTCCTCACATTCCTTTTTTATGTTTTATGGATTGTTTTATACTCTCCTCTTACTTGCACACTCACATTTCTCATTGTCTTGTACTTCTTACGTTTGTTCATACATCTGTGATTGCTCTTATTCCCTTGATAGGAGTTTCGTCTTGGAACATGGCATTTTTCTGGTGAGAAACTATGAAAAAATGAGAGACAGACAGGCATTGCTCCTGAGGGAGGAGGTGACAGAGCGAGAGAATGAAAGCAAAGAAGATGGAGGGAGCAGCCAAAGTCAGAAAGGGGATCTGGAAGACTCCAGCACTAAGTCAGGTCCAGCAGTGTGTGTATAGCTGTAAAGTGTGTGTGCGTGTTGTCAAATTGTTCTCAGCAGTTAAAGGGATATATTGCCTAAAAAAATATTCTGTCATCATTTATTTACATTTTATGACCATTTTCCATCCACTTTGACTCTTATCTTAATTATGCAAGCTGTTGTGCCTTTAAGACTGTCACCTTCGCATGAGAAATGACACAGTGTTTTGATGTGCTTTTACTCACAAGCTGCAGGTTTGCCGTCAAATCCAACATAGTTCCCTCTTGTGATAAAGAAGTGTGCTTAACTGTATTGAATGTGCACTTGTAGTGTACTTTGTATCTTAAAAGTACATGTTTAAAAAACTGTATTTGCAGATAATATAATATCAAAGAAATAAAAGGCAAAGAAATAAAAAGTGTCAGCATCACTAAACTGAAATTTTACATAAACTGTTATCAGGTATCAGAGACTTTCTTTAAAAAAGTATCTAGAGGAAAAAAGTATCTGGTCAGATTTTTCCTTAATATGGGCCAAGTTTCTAAAAACCAATTAGATAAAACTTGGCGTCATGTCCATTCGTATAGGGTTTTCCCGCTAGATGGGCGTCATGAGTTTTCAAATGTATTTGGTTTGTGTTCGAATGTATTTGAGTTGTGGAAGTATGAAAGCCATTTCAGTGTAATTTCAACAATTGTTTCTTTTTTAAGTTTTGAGTGTAGTACGAAATCGGTCCCTCATGATATGACTCTAATATTATACATTCTAAGTGTGCAGCTAAAGTGAATTGGTTTGCCAGCAAACCTCACCTTGACCGAAGCGTATGTACTGGTGCTACAAAAGACACTTAAATTAAGTGGGACACTCTGTTTCTAGTGCTTTTTTTGACCTGAGGCAGTTTCTTGATGAAGAACATGGCATCAGCTATTCCTCCTCCTCCTCCTCCTTCATGCTCTGTGGGCCATAGCTTTGGACCAGCTCCCAAAACCACCTCAATTCTATTTCCACTCTGCATTAGTCAAAAGGGCAGAAGAGGACATGTGGTTAACGGCTAGTGCAACTGGCACGTACAGGCTACCGTGTCCCGTTGAGTTCATGGAAAAAGTGTATTTAAGTGCATTCCGATTATTGCACTTAAAATAAAGATGACAGACTGTGAGAGTCTTCAGATTGCAGTCCATTACTGAATCTGTATTGAATAGTCTGTGCACATTTTTCAAGTGTGCTGTGTATCATGTATGTGTGATAATAAGACTATATTCTGTATGTGTAAGAGGATGTGTGTTCTGCACATTACAGACCAGCACCTGACTCACTCGAGCACACAATCTGAAAACAGACTCGGCGGCGAGGGAGATGAGGAGGGGAGAAGTGTACGGAGCAGAAACCTCACGCAAACACTCCAGGGGATCTATGACGTCATTGTCAGTCACAAGGGTACTTCTGCTGATTTTATTAATAGAGACGTGTCACAGAGCCTCGGTGTGAAGAGCAGCACAGCTGATCACTCTTTCTGTCATTTGTGTTTTTTAGGGTCATCTGGACAGTCCCTCGCCGCTCCTCTGCTGAACCTGTGCTCCAGAAAGAGGTTTGTGTGTGTGTGCTTTTCCACTCGCCAGTGTTGTTTGCTCAGCGACTCTCTGCTGTTCTCTTCACAGCCTCCAGATGATTAGAGATTCAGGGAATCTGGGAGTTGAATCCTCTTTCCACTGACAGCTACAGTAGATTACAGAATGCCTTTAAAGCGGTGGTGTGGTGATGATAGTTATTAAAGGGGTCATCGGATGCCCATTTTCCACAAGTTGGTTTGATTCTTTAGGGTCTTCATGTAAAGTTTTTAACGTAGTTTGGTTAAAATTCCTCAATGGTTGTGTAAAACAACACCCTTTTTACCTCCTTAAAAACAGCTCTGTTCACAGCGATCCGTTTCGGTGCATGTCTCTTTAAATGATAATGAGCAACCGCTCACCCCACCCCTCTCTTCCATGAGGGGTGTCGACACAAGACCCCTAAAGTGCTGTATACAAACCAGTATACAAATGGCTACGGGTGGAAATATGCTAATACTGGACAGTCCGGCAGTGGTCGTGGGCGGAGCATGAGCAATATGACATCATATTGCTCAAAAAATCCAAACGGCTTGATAATTGTTTGATATGTTTAGACTTTTTTAAGGATTTTTAAAAAAGGAGCGAATGGATTTTTTTCATTGTATGGTGGTTGTGTCCACACACTGCAAAGACACATTTATATGCAAACATCATATAAAAGTGAATTTTGCATCCGATGACCGCTTTAAGGATGTCAATTGTTAGTAATTTCTATAATTTAAATAAACTAATTCATATTACTGTCCCAAAAATGTCCATGTCAGTCTCTTGACGCTGTTCACATAGTGGACACAGTGCAGCGCATCCGGGTTCTACGTCAGACAGCACGCCAAATACGTATACTTTATACTCTATCGGATTATTTATACATGTGAATTAGTACAATTAGCATAATGTCTGCCTATGGTATTTATTGGCTGCCCACGAACAACCTCTACCAATGCCCACCTGCCCTAAAACACTGTAGTTGTAGCTGAGGCCTGGAAGAGTTTGGTTTGTGTTATTGACATGGCATTTTTGACATTAGCATGTCAACAAAATGTAACGAATGTACATCAATAATAATATACATAAAATGTATTTAAGGGGGGCCGGAAGGCCAATTTAGCTCAAAAGGAATGATTCATCGATTTGCAATGAATCTTGACCGAATCACTATGGAACCGAGCAAATGACTCGTTTAGAGTTCATTTGAACGGGCCGTAATTATAACCTTGGCACAGATATAAATATCCAATCTATAGTGAAACACTATGTATTAGCAAGGTAACTTTAGATCGACAGTACAAGACATTAAATGTGCAAGCACAACACAAGGCAAATATCTTTCCAAAATATAAACAAGACTTTATTGATTATCCTAAAACATAAAACTAATATCTAACACAAACACACGCACACGCATTCATACAAGTTGCAGAAAGAAAGAGAGTGAGGAAAGAATGAGTTTTAAGAGTGAGATAGTGAAATCCCAAGTTTCTATATGCACTTATAAGACATGACCTGAACGAACCATCAATCATTAATTTAATCCTTCTATCGTTTCTTTGGCGGGTTATTTAATTTTACATTAATGCACCAGTTCAGTTAAGAGTCTGGAGTGTTACTTGCTTGTCCGTGTTGCTTTAGGGACCCCCTTTTCGTCGGTGTGTAGGGGGTTCACCGTGTCCGTGGCTGGCTGTCTCCTCGTGCCTGCGAGATCTTGGGCCGCCAATCACGTGGTGTGTTGGCGGATGGATGAAAGTCTTTGAAGTTGGAAGGGCTTTGTAGTCGAAACGTTTAAACGAAACTTTGCAGCAAAGCTTAACTTAGAACCGAGACTTTCAACGAAAAAGAAAATAAAGGAAGAAATGAAAGTAAGACGAGTTAGATGGCTTGAATGAGCTGTTTTAACCCCGATCTTGGTGGGTTATTTGTCTGCTGGTCTAATTTGGTCTGGTCGATGTTTAAGCGTGCAAACACGCTCTTTGTTGTTTTCAGAGAGAAGCATGAACGGGAACACTCTCTTGTCTGTTGATAGAGAGAGGCGCAAACTTAATTTAACACCGAACCGAACTCAAAACCGAACTCCCTGGATGGAAGTTTCTGAACTCCCGAACGAACGAACTCACTCTGATTCTAATTCCTTTGTTCGGGTCTTTAACTTAACAGTTAGCCCAACCTCTTTGGAGAATTCTGACCAATGAGACAATGGCATCATTTTAGGGGGTGGATCGAGTTCCTACTTATCGTTATCTGGGATCTGTGTGGGTTCCAGCACTTAGCAGAGAAACAAGAAACCCCAGTTTAAACATTATAGATTATTATAATCATACGAAACATTTTACACAGATTTCAATCAAGCCATCTTTTGAATTAAGAACAGGTTATCGTATACGATCCTGCTGACAGGAAGCATGACACACTTTCATTCACACACCTAATATTTATAACAATTACATGACTTAGATGTGATCTAAGCAGAATAGACACACAGGGGTTGTAACCCAATACATAATCATGTTATGTTATATATTTTGATTACAGGTCCGTCAAGCATTGTTGGGATGATTGTATGCATTTTTATATGAAAAGTCTGTGTAAGTCTGTGTAAGTCTCTCTGTTCCATGAAAGCGTGGTCTGTTTTACATCTCTGTCCTGCTCAGCAGTGGTGCTGCAGGAGGGAGGTCAAAGGTGGTCAGACCCCTTGGTGGTCAGGCCTCGTTTCACCATTTCTGAGCAGCTTTGTCTTGCTTAAGGATGAAACATTGACAGCGTTTTTCCTGTTTTTAGGCTTATCTCTGGGTGCCTGCAAGGCCATAAAAGTCTTCTCTGGGGGGTTTTCTTGGCCAGAGTAGACAATCTGGAGCCACTTTTGTGACTTTGGAATGTGGTGTTCAGATCCGGAATGCTGAATCACATTTGAATGAATCCCATGAGAGATTCATTTGATTAATTTGTGTTTGGTTCATCCTTAAACTCTCTACAAAAAGCAAATCCGGTAAGGGTAAAACCGACACCCTACTTACTGGTCATACTGTATAACTGTGTATACAGTGATATGAGGAAGCCTCCGGAGCTGAAATTCAGACACGGTAATTGCCGTTTTGTTTCCGACACACACTGTAAGCGGTAGACCATTCATAACGGACTGGGTCATCTGACCAATCAGAGCAGAGCAGACCAGCTCTCAAAAAGGGGGGGTTTTGAGAGACCGAATCCTTGATCAAACTATTTCAGACACTGTGACAATACATTTTTTTTTTTCTTGGATCTATGTAAACCTATTGTAGAAGACTTACATAAAATGAGTTATATTATCATAACAGAACTGTGAAGCCAAAATATAGCATGGAAGGAGGTTGTCAGGTTTTATTAAATGCCTGCCTCTGATTGGGGAATGGTTTGGCACCTGGTGTGGCCAATACATTTTTTAGAGGCCATTCACCTTAACATGTCACCATCTTAAAATAATAGTTCGGCCAAAACTGAAAATTCAGTCATTTATTAGTTGGTGCAACCAAACACACAGCAATGAACTTTGATTTGCTCCTTGCTATTGCTAGCCGGAGACAGTACATGGTACACTACTGCGCAAAAGTTTGGGGTCGCTACGAAAGTCTTACAATCACCAAGTCAAAAATACAGTAAAAACAGTGATATTGTGACATATTATAACAATTTAAAATGAGCTTTTTCCTTAAGAAATAATTATAAAATGCTGATTTGGTGCTCAAGAAACATTTATTCTAATTATTATCTACATTCAGTTGTGCTGCTAAATATTTTGGTGTGTAAACCATTATGCATTTTTTTCAAGATTCTTTGATGGATAAAAAGTACAAAAGAACAGCATTTATTTGAAATATAAATATTTTGTAACTGTCTTTTTGATCAATGATCTTTTTGAAGTGTCACTTTTGATTAATGCTTACTTGCGGCATGAAAGACTTTCTTTCAAAACTCTTTCAGACTCCAAACTTTTGAATGGTAGAGCATGTATAATTTGGTGGTAGGGGATGTACTCACTCTAGTAGAGCATGTTATCGGACAATTTGTATAGTACAAAATTTCAGTCAGTACACTAGAATATAGATGGCCTCAAAGCTACCAGACAAGGACTAAAATCACAAACCTCTCATTTTGATTCCATACTATATATATATATATATATATATATATATTTATTTGTTGGGGAATTATTTATTAAATTTGTGTGTTTTCTCTTCCAGATCAGGCTCGGCTCCTGTTGATCTTAGCATGTTGCAGAGGCAGCTCCTCTCAGGCCACTATGCGAGTCTGGACACCTTTCATTCAGACATGCTGAAGGTGTTCAACTGCGCTGAGGTCAGTTTCACACAGTATTGATGGACTCACACTGTTTAATGTTGTTCTGCACCTGTCATGGGTCTGCCTAGGTCATACCTCGTACTGACCATCAAACAAAATTCAGAATAGAATAGATTTTTATGGTCACACATCCTGAGTATTTTCCTTGCAATGTTACTATAGAACAGCAACATAAATTTACTACAGTGACAGTCCCTCTGGAGCATCCTGAGCTTCAGTGTCTTATATGCCTCACTGGTTTGGCAAGGACATGCTGATTGAAGTCTAAAATATGCCTCAGCATAATGTTCAGAAATGCACTGTTAATATCTCATCCTCATTATGTTTTGAATCCTTTCAGAAATACTACGGTTGCGAGTCCTCAGTGGGTCGTAACGTGAGGCAGCTGAGGGAAGTGTATCATAGTGCTCATCGGGAGGCTTTAACTCAGATCGGCAGTTTCCTGTGAGTGACAAAAAAACATCAGCAGCCTCTATCAGGGTGTTGCTGTGACCAAACCCAGAGGCATGATGGGCCTTCCAGAAGGCAGATAATGCTCTCCGATACCAAAGACCTGCTGTATATTGCACTCACAGATGCACTGTACAGGTAAAAGGTTTGCCATTTATACACAAATATACACATACTGTACTAATGTCCACACAAGTCCCAATTCACATAACTGTGCTATGAAAAAAATGAATTCATTTATCAGATTTATGAATTCAGAAATCACATCAGTTATAAACATCACTAATGGAGATGCACAATATTGAATTATAGAATTCAATATATATTACAGAAGGTTTCTTTTACTTCCCCTAATGACAATTTTGTGGCTATATTCAAGGCTAACCAAACCATTTGCTATTGGAAATGTACAGTAACCCAAGCTAATATTTTTCAAGTGTTTTTGTGGACAGTCGGGCTCTAAAGGTGAAGCACTAACTATAACAGCTTTAAGGCCACCGCATAGATCAAAGCCTTTTATTTCTCCGCACATCAAGGGTCCTTTAATAATTCCCATTTCACTTAATTTATATTTGCTTGTAAGGTGCTCTCGCTCTGATTTCTCTCATTCTTTGTCCTCTGCAGGTTAAGACAGCACTCCTGGAAATGCCATTTGTGAGCATGGACACGGGTGATGCTTTACAACATGATTAGTTGAAAGCCCCTCAGCCTTTCTTTCTCTCAGGGAAAAGAAAGTCAAGCGAAGAAACAGGAGACATGACAAAACAAATCAACATCCTAGACCCCAGATCCTTTCATATACCCGAACAACATGCAATTATTTTATTATGAGATATTACAACATACTGAACATAAACATGTTGAATGGGATGCAGGAAACCATGCAAACAACAAGGACGTGATGCTGTTTGGGTCGAAGGAATGAACACACACAGACCGTTTTAAATCATTCAACACACTACATCAGCATACCTACAAGATGCTGACTACATAGCTACAGCTGACTGAACAGTTTTGAAGGATGTGAGCAGAATTGTGGTCTACAGCCTTTTTAGAGTTTTATGTGTGAGTTATAACTATAAAGTAAGCAATAATGCATGGAAGGTTTAATAACACAGCCTTAATGTAAGTGTTTATAGTCATTTAAGGAAAACAAATATTTTAAAGGGGATTTACTACCACTTTGTGCAGAGCTGTCTTGTGCTAGTGATGTTTTGTAATATATTGATTTGAGGCAGTAATCTTTATAGCTTTGAGACTCCGAAATGTTTTATATCGTTGTATATTGTAAATAATGTATATTTAGCAAAACTATGTTTTAGTATGGTTCAAGAAACTCTATTTACAGTCTTAAATTGTTGTGGGTAAATAATCTCTATCTTTAATAATATTTTTATAGATAGTTTTTCGATAGTGTATCGATGCATGTGTTATTTGGTATTTTCATAGTCTTAATGCATGACATACTTTATATTGCTTAATGTATAATCGCTGTGTATGCAACAAAGTATATGGTTATGCTGAACTAAGAAATTAGTTGTTAGAAGCTCATTAAGCAGCGTAAAGCAGAACAAATGAATTAAACCAGCTACATTAGTTAACTAAAGTGAGTCAATATTTGAACCATTGTGCTTTTAAGATTTAATAGGTTTTATTGTTTATAGATAATAGTGCTTGAAGAAAGTTGTAATCAATTACTCTACAGAGACTAATAAACCCAGAGGCAGAGCTGCAGATCTATTTTTATCTTTTGATTTGTCCATAATCGTATTTGTGCTCATAAGCCACATTTTCTTTTATCCCTTTAGCTTTTTCTGTACAATTAAATGTGTTAGTGGACCCACATTAGCTAATTGTGTCATATGATTCATTAAATATCATCTTTATGGTATTACACATTATTACTCAAATTTGGTTTCAAGGCAAAAGCATGTCACAAAAAGGGTCACAATGTAAAAAAAAATCCTGAGTAGATGGAAAATTGTAGATAAAGTTTCTTTCCAGGTCTCTTTTTACATAGTGGACTTGATTTCATCCCTCTAGTTATTTAACGGGATAAGAATAGATTCTGGTGTGACTGATTTTCACATACATTCATTTCTACCGTGGAATGTGCCAATAAATAGCATGGCAAAAAGTTAGTGAACTTGTCTACAAAGGATGGAGCCAGCAGGGTCACTGTACAATTAAATATAGAATAAATAATAAACATCACATGTAAAACATTTAGTGTTAATTAGCCTATATGTCTGAATCAATCTACGTGTATATACATACTCACAGACATGTGCGAGTTTGGACTTTGTTCGTTGACAAATATAGTGGGAAAGTGAAAAGTGCTTTAAGGAAGTTTACATTTTCCATAGGAGTGAAGGTGAATTACACTTGCATAATATCGCCATCTAGTGGATTTAGTAGATCAGTGCAGGGTATCTTTGTATAATCCCATCAACCTCAACTAATTGAACAACACAAGGATAGACATGAAACTGTTCTCAAACAACCTGTACGCCATGGCCAAGAACCTCATTTTATGGGCTCAGTACAACCTGCTAAGGGCAGCGCATGTGCCAGGTATTTTGAACCAGGGTGCGGATACCAGAGACAATGTTCCCTCTTCACCCAGAGACGGTTCAGGTAATATGGAGCACCTTCGGTGAGGCAGAGGTCGATGCTCAGAAATGGGCGGTTTTCACTGGCTGGTGCGCTGCACAGAGCCTGGAGCCCTATTCGTGCGAGGTATCAGAGATACTCTCCGTTTTACAAGAGCTTTTGGACACGGGTCGGACCCCTCCACGCTCAAAGTGTATGTAGCGGCCATAACACCTTTTCATGCTCTTGTGTCCGGTCAATCACTAGGAATGGAACGACCTCGTTGTATGCTTCCTTAACCCTTTCACACGTACGTTCTGAATATTCAGACAGGCAGCCTGGCGTGAGTTTTTTTCTGCGACCGTTATTATGCAATGACTCGCGTTCTAATTTCCATGGAGACGCATCAACCTTGTCACGTGACAATTCGCAGACTCACAATGGCGCGCACGATGGATAACCGCCTGCAGGTGAGTAGTTTGAATGTTTCGCTTTATTTTTTATTCAAATCCTCTCAAATATTTTTTTTAGCGTGTACAGACTATGGTTGATATTGTTATGCTTATGTTTTTTCCCCAGCTGCTTTGAATTTCGCTTGCACACGGCGCTTTGCATCTCCCCCATAACAGCCGCGTGACAATCGGTGAGTAACGTTATATTTTAGTTTTTTTTATTATTCGGAAGCATCTAGAATTATTTCCAAGCATGCAATAAATATGAATAAATATATTATGTCATGAATTATAAAACGGACAGTGTTCAATAATGTAGACGTTCACATGTCTAATGTTGCTGTTTGTTTGTCTGTCAATGCGCTGTTTGCACATTGAAAATATGTTCCGTGCATTCAGCAGATAATGTCAGGGTTCAGAATTGACACATTGTAACATGAATATACCAAAGCACCTATTTTACGTTAAATGTTTTACATCAATTTTCTTATTTGTTTTAGTTAATATTGTTACTGAGTTTTATATCTCTTACTAGCAAAGCAGAGAAAAGCTACATGGTATGACATCGTTAAATTATTTATCTCCCAATATATCTACAAAACATTTGAGCAAGCTAATGGTAAGGTATATGGTCACACCTCACCATTAGCTTGCTCAAATGTTTTGTAGATATAACATTAGGGAAATATAATTTAACAATGTCAAATACCATTTAGCTTTTCTCAGCTTTGCTAGTGAGATATACTTATAGTATAAGATTAGCATTATTCATGCAATTCAAACGTATGACTTTTGTTAAAAAGAAATCACAAAATGTACACATTTCATACATGTTTTATTAAATCTATTTCAATGTAAGGTAAAACAAATGTCAGTACTTACTAATATAATTACAAAATCAATTACAAATATATTTACAATGAATAACAATCAAAATAGTATCATCATAAACAAATTCAATAAATATACTCTGACTTTTGGTAAATGTTTTTGTTTAAAACAAACTATATTATACATTTATATTTATTAATATAATTACAAATCAGATCACAAATATAATTACAATGAATAATAATCAAAATAGTATCATCATAAATTAATGTATATACTCTGACTTTTTACAGGCTTAATAATGCTTCAGTGTGTGGTACTCCTGAAAACATGGGACAGCACACAAGGGAGTGTTGCATGGCACACACATGTGCTTGGTGAGGCGCCTCTGCTTGCTCTTGCGTGTGCTGGAGAGGCAGACCTTGCAGTGACGCCTGGTCTTGCTGCCCTGGGAAGTGGTCTGAGGGACTTCAGATGGGAAATGCCTGGCTGTAAGGCGCAGTGGAGTGTCTAAGGCAGGGCGTCCTCCTTTGGCTGGACACCGCAATGTGCTGTACTCCTCCAGCAGCCCTCTCATCAGGTTCGTCCTGAATTGCAGGGAGGTGATTTCCTTTCCTACTCATAGTAGAGCACATCAATAGGGAGTGAGGAGAATAGAATAGTATGTGACAGTGTGGTCTGTTTATTATTGTGACATTCATTTAAAACTGTATCCCTTTTTATCTTGTTTATACTTATTATTAGATGATGTGTATCCATTTCTTACCAGTAATTTGCCGGTAGACGATGTGGCTGTTGAGTAAAACAGTGTCAAGTAGGTGAAAGAAGATCTTCTTGTACCACTTGGTAGACTTTCTGGTGCATTCATGAAAACCAGTCATCATGTCAGCTTTGTCAACTGCCCCCATCTTTTTGTTATACTCCAGCACACAGACTGGCTTCATCTTTGGTTGCCCAGTGATGTGATCGAGCTTCCCTGTGGCTGCCATACCAGTTGGGTGGACTGTGGTAAGGACATGAACATCCCTCTTGTCATGCCATTTTACTGCCAACTGGGATCCATTTTCTTTAAATTCAACCTCACCTTTTGTCATCTTACAGGTGAACTTTGGCATCCCTTTCCTGTTTGCCCGCACAGTCCCACAAGCTCCAGTGGCAAGTGACAAGAGGTGCTGGAAAAGTGTGGGACTACTGTACCAATTGTCCACATAAAGTATATGACCTTTTCCTAGGTAAGGTGTTAGAAGTGTCATCACAACAGACCCAGAAATCCCAAGTCCTTGGTAATGTTGGATGTCAGTGGTAGATCCGGAGTAAATGATCATGTCCTGCACATAACCAGTAAGCACATCACACAAAACAAAGAACTTGACCCCAAATCTGTGTCGTTTAGATGGAATGAACTGACGAAATGCTAGCCTGCCTTTCCACTTCATCAGAGACTCATCCACACACAGATCCCTGTATGGGACAAAAATGCGACGAAAGGAGGTGGTGAGAGCAGTGAATATGTTTCTGATTTTTTTCAGCGGGTCACTGAAAACTGCTGTCGCATTGTTTGCGAAGTGTAGACAGCGGAGGAGCAGAAGGAAGCGGTCCTGTGAAAATAAAGACCCGAAAAATGGTGTCAAGAGCATGGGGTCTGTGCTCCAGTAATCACGAAGTGATGGTTTTTTGATCACCCCCATTAGGAGAACTGACACTAAAAAGGTGTACATTTCAGGGATATTTGTTGGAACCCATTTAGTTAGTTTTCCTTTAATTTCCCTTTCTAGCAAGTCAGAGGCATAGCGGTTTGTTTCCTCCACAATTTCTCCAATGACATCTTCTGTGAGGAACAATTTAAAACAGTTGACCTCACTGGGTGATTCTGGTGGATTTTGCACACCACGCAGCTGGTTGTGAAAATTGCCTGGGCCAGGAGGATTAAAAAGGTTGGTTGCCTTCCATGACAATGAGCTTACCTCTTCTGCCTCATTTGACATAGGTAAAACATGGACGGGTGTTGTCTCTTCACCTTCAATGTCGTCAAGAGCTTCAAGGTTTGGGGGAAGATCTTCATCACTGTCACTTTCTGCCTCGCTGTCAAAAATCTCCTCATCAGAATTAAAAAAAATGTCCTCAATTTCCTCATTTGTCAGTTGTCTTCTTTTATATATATTTTCTGTCATTTTCTCTGAAGAAGTTTAAAACTGGTGAACTTGATAAAAAGTTGTGTCTCAAATTAGAAAAAAGGCGAGTGTGAGGTAACGGTGACGTCAGCTCTACACTTGTCAGCGGGAAAAAAAGACTCGCAATGCATGACAGTACAATCGCTTTTATTTTTTATACAAAATATTTACAAACTTGTTAACTACATAGACTATATTTAACAATGTAAGGGAACTCCTAATGTGGTTTTAATACTTAGAGGGAAAAAAGATAATGTTAGTTGATCGGTAAGTTATCACCATGGTTATCACGGTCTATGGGCGCCGCCATTACTTGTTTACACTGAACACTGATGGAGCTCGACTCGGAGCCTGCTGGATTTACAACATGCACGATCATCCATGTCTCCCGAAATATATGACGGTAACCCCCGCTTCACTGCTGCTAACGCGACGCACCTGCTGAATGCACTCATTGACTGACATGCACGCCGAAAAAAAATAAGTGCTGCTAACGCGACGCACCTGCTGAATGCACTCATTGACTGACATGCACGCCGAAAAAAAGTAAGTGCTGCTCACGCGCCGCTGACACTTGGGGTGTGAAACGGACGTTTTATCTACAAGGTGTGTGTTTGACTCGAATTAAATATTACATAATGTTTATCTTAAAAGAAAAGGTGATCTTGGTAAACATATTAGTGTGCAATAACAAACTGTTTAGTTTTTACGAGTATTTTTGTTGTTGTGTAATGTAATTGAAAGTGTATGAAACCTAAAATAAACATTAAAATACATTGAACAGTTGTAATAAATGATGAGCACTGAGCATGTCTGTCTCTGCCTCAGTGCCAGTCAAAGCGCCAAAGCAGATTTGAAATTTTGAACTTTTGAATTTAGCAGTTGATCATGTGACTCACTGAACGTTCTAATCACACCGGTGTGATCGTACGCTCCAGGGACCAGCCAAGACTGATCACACCGGTGTGATCGTACGTGTCAAAGGGTTAAAGGGGCAAGGAGGCTGAACCCTCCGTGTCCTCGATCCTGGAAGCACTTAAGGGTGCCCCATTCGAGCCACTTCTGTCTGCGGACCTGAAACATCTTTCGCTCAAAACCGCACTCTTACTGGCACTCGCTTCAGTTAAGAGAGTGGGCGATTTGCAAGCGCTGTTAATAAGCGCTTCCTGCCTTGTGTTTTGGCCCAACGACTCCAGAGTCGTCCTTAAGCCATGGCATGGTTATGTTTCTAAAGTGCTCTCGACTCCGTTTAGAGCGCAGGTTATTTCACTAGCAGCTCTTTCCTCGCCAGACGATGAAAGAGACGCGAATTTACTCTGTCCCGTTGTTACGGTGTGGTGTTGGAGGAACACAAGGCAAGCAGGCAGAAGATCCAATATAAACTTCTTTACTTAATAAATCACAATTAACAGGAGTAGACGGGCAGAGGATACAAACACACCTTATACAAACGTAGAACCGACAAGGAGTGAGGGAGAACACAGGGTTTACATACACAGAGAACAGAATAGGGGAACAAGACACAGCTGGGGCAAAAGAACTAGACACAGGAATACACTGAAAACTAACGAGGAGCGGGTAAACTGAGACACAGGACTAAACCAAAACACAATGCAGGGGAAACACAGGACACACATGTAACACCCGTTAGGACTAGCAGAGTTTATCTGGAGCGTTCTGCCTCATTCAGACTCTGTTCGTATGCTTTGGCGGCCGCACCAGAGGGCTCGGCGTGACAAAGCAGAGACTATTTTGCTGGATAGTGGATGCTATCACGCTAGCTTATAAGTCTAAGGGCCTTCAATGCCCCTTAGGCATCAGAGCTCATTCCACGAGAGGCATGGCCTCATCATACAGAGACGCGGTTTTTGGATGGCATGCTTATGGGGCGGGCAGTTAGCGGATCTTTAGGAAAGATTAGGTGAATGTGATCATTTATGTTTCTGCCTTTTTTGGGCCTGAAATGAAAGATACAACCTTTAAGCACGCACGGCGTTTTGACAATTTTGACAATTTGCCTTACGCAATACGAGAGACCTCTCGAAAGGGAACGTCTCGGTTACTAACGTTACTAACTTGAACGCATTGCGTAACGTGCTACTGTGCTTTAATCAGGGGATCTCTTCAGTCGACTTTAACCTGACTGCCTAGGCTGAACGGACTAATTTATAGGCTTGGGCCACGCTCGTTCTGGCGGGCTCTGACTTGTCAGGGCACGAAGCAGCCTGATTGGTTCACGCGTCTGAGCCGCCTCACCACAGGTTCGTGCAGTTCCCGCAGCACAGCCAATGACCGCACTAGCCGCTCATCTGTGTCTGCTGTCCAGCTACACTGCGTTTTAAAAATTTGGCTTCAATATTCTCGAGAAAAGGAGTTTTCCCATAGTGTAAGCTAGCCTTACGTAATACTCGTTCCCTCATCTCAGGGAACCGAGGTAAAGTCAGTAACCGTTTTTGGTTAATGGCTGAAATAATGTATTTGGTGAACACAAGCTCAAGATACTTTCACATTTTATTCTACAACATTAAATACAGCAGTATTACCCCCCTCGTGATTTTTTAAGCTTTTATGTGTCTTGAAAAAGGCAGTTGCTAACAGGTTGCTAAATGGGATCAGAGCTCTAGAAAAACAATGGGACTACAGAGGCTGTCGGGGACATCATCACGCTTAACATGTAAAATCAGTCTGCTTTTACAGCCTCCTTATGCTTATAATTGTGCTCTTATAAACTTTTCTAACTGAAACTTTCTGGGACAATGTTGTTTAGTTAAAAACTGAAAGAGTTTTGGAAGCTTATGATGGTGGTGACATTGAAGTCATGCGACCGTGGTAGTTCGTAGAGCCTACCTTTAGCTTTTTATTTCTGTATTTAGGCTTCAAAATGAATAAAAGTTGCATTCATCTGGGAAAACTATCTTGATGTACAAAAAGTGTAAGTATCATAAACGTTTGTTGATCACAGAGCTTTTTTTTTTTTTTCGCTAATCCAAAAGCCAATGGAAAAATCCTATTGGGTTTTTGTTGAGGTAACCAGTGTGATGCTAACTGCCGATTGGCCTACAAAGTGACGTCATACCTGCACCACTCTACTTCTACATCACTACTATCAATGTAGTCTGTAGCAACAACAAAAATGTATTTAACTCCATAGTGGTTATTTTGGGGAAAACAGTAGCGTTTTAACCCGGGTGTTCCCCCCACTCTACCCTATAACGTTGTACCTACATGTCTACTTACTCTTCTTAAGGTGATGATACACAGGGCAACTTTTTGAGCAATGTTGCCGTCAATGGGCAACCAGATGAGACACAGGGCACACGACCGATCTAAATTATCCAGAAAGTAATGTATTGACTATTTTCAATGAGAAAGTGGCCAAGCAACAATCACTCGCAAGATTGCCCAGCAACATTGCTCAAAAAGTTGCCCTGTGTATCATCACCTTTAGAGTGTTGGTAGAGTATTAGTAGACTGGTAGGGTTAGAGTTAGAATAAGTTGACATGTAGCCTACTTGCAAAGTTATAGTCAGTAGAATGTCTGCTAGGGGACCATCAAAATAAAGAGTTAGCAGATACTAAGTAGACAGTCTACTAAACCTCTTATATAGTTGCAAAATTACTTAGTCAACATATTGTCAAAAGGGACCATCAAAATAAAGGGTTACCAATTAGGCTACAGTAATGAATTACTTAGTAAATCTTTACACCCAACACTGCATTCACCTTGGTGGGGGTATGAGAAAACAGTTGTGACAGTAAGATACATGTTGTAGCTCACACTTTAGCAATTAAATATAAATTAATTCCAATTGTAATCAATACAAATGCATTGTTGTATTGCTGTATTATTATAGGCCTAATTATAAGCCTTATATTAAAACCCTTTCCAACTAGATTCCTACCAGTGAATCTCGGCCATTTCCATACTGCATTTCATGAGCTAACCATGTGATACAGCAGTGAAAGCCCTGTGCTGTGCATAACTGGACCTCTGCTATAGCACAGATAGCCTACTAATCTAATAATTTTTGACATTGTCAAATAACGACATTGGTTGAAATAACGAGAGGTGAAGCAAAACAAAACCCATATTATCCCTTACAGATATCTGATGGCAGCTGCTTTTACAACTGCTCATTCTTTCATAGTCTTTAGCTGATGTAAGCGCCTGGACTACCAGCTGTTAGGGTTGAGATCAATTTGTTGGTGGTCAAGCGAAGTCGAAAAGAAACTTGGACCAGGGACAGTAAACATACAAGATATCTTAATGCAATTCCTGCTCATTTTATTTTACTGTTTTATTGTTATGATATATATATATATATATAATTGGCCTAAGCCCTGGATAATTTATAACCTGTCTGTTAAGAACTGCTCCGAGACTTGGAGGTGAAGATCCAAATGCAG
Organism: Semotilus atromaculatus; assembly: GCA_031834385.1. NCBI lineage: Eukaryota > Metazoa > Chordata > Actinopteri > Cypriniformes > Leuciscidae > Semotilus > Semotilus atromaculatus. Next base: position 19,194,685 of record JAULUF010000014.1, on the reverse strand, counting down.
CTTTATTATAGAATAGTCGTACAGGCAGGGTCAAGAATCAGCAAACAGGGCAATGGAGAATAGGCAGAGAACAAACCAGATAACAGGCAATGGTCGGGGCAGGCGGTGAGAGGCAAGGTCCAGTAAACAATCCAGGTCAGGGTAGGCAGAGAACGATCAGAAAACGGGGTACACAGTCCAAGGTCAAAGGCAATAAACAATCCACAGGAATAAACGCTCGGAAATGCAGACACACAGTACAACAAGACTTCGCGGTGAGAGAATGAGTGAACATGGTAGAAATAGACAGACTAACAGGATGACACAGGTGAATGGAATCAGTGAATGAGGTACAAGTGAATGTGATCAGTGATGATGAGTCCAGGCAGTGAGTATGGGAAATGTAGTTTGTGAGGAAGTGATCATAGTCTTTTGTGGAGCACCCTCTGGTGGCTCTCGAAGGGCACTCCAGCTGGTGATCGTTACATAGCCCCTCCCCCCCCAATGAGCGGCTTCCAGACGCTCCAAAAGTGTCCAGGTGGGTGGTGGCATGGAGGCGGATCCGGGGGCGGGATGGAGGGCCAGGTCCGTGGAGCAGAAGAGGACCTGGAGACTGCGACAGGATGGAAGGCCAGGGCCGAGCAGACAGTCCTTCGGGCGGCCAGGGCGGCGAAGACCCCTCGGGCGGCCAGGGCGGTGAAGACCCCTCGGGCGGCCACGGCGCAGGAACAGGCACCGGCTCAGGAACAGACACCGGTTCAGGAACTGGAACAGGAACAGACTTTGTGACGACGGCCATCTTGTCCGTAGACACTGGCTCAGAAAGAGGAAGAGGATCAAGCTCAGGATCTGGCTCGGCAGAAGTGACGTGAAGCGTCTCTGGCTCGGCAGAAGTGACGTGAAGCGTCTCTGGCTCGGCAGAAGTGACGTGAAGCGTCTCTGGCTCGGCAGAAGTGACGTGAAGCGTCTCTGGCTCGGCAGAAGTGACGTGAAGCGTCTCTGGCTCGGCAGAAGTGACGTGAAGCGTCTCTGGCTCGGCAGAAGTGACGTGAAGCGTCTCTGGCTCGGCAGAAGTGACGTGAAGCGTCTCTGGCTCGGCAGAAGTGACGTGAAGCGTCTCTGGCTCGGCAGAAGTGACGTGAAGCGTCTCTGGCTCGGCAGAAGTGACGTGAAGCGTCTCTGGCTGGACGTGGCTGACGTGGTGAGGCTCTGGCTGGACGTGGCTGACGTGGTGAGGCTCTGGCTGGACGTGGCTGACGTGGTGAGGCTCTGGCTGGACGTGGCTGACGTGGTGAGGCTCTGGCTGGACGTGGCTGACGTGGTGAGGCTCTGGCTGGACGTGGCTGACGTGGTGAGGCTCTGGCTGGACGTGGCTGACGTGGTGAGGCTCTGGCTGGACGTGGCTGACGTGGTGAGGCTCTGGCTGGACGTGGCTGACGTGGTGAGGCTCTGGCTGGACGTGGCTGACGTGGTGAGGCTCTGGCTGGACGTGGCTGACGTGGTGAGGCTCTGGCTGGACGTGGCTGACGTGGTGAGGCTCTGGCTGGACGTGGCTGACGTGGTGAGGCTCTGGCTGGACGTGGCTGACGTGGTGAGGCTCTGGCTGGACGTGGCTGACGTGGTGAGGCTCTGGCTGGACGTGGCTGACGTGGTGAGGCTCTGGCTGGACGTGGCTGACGTGGTGAGGCTCTGGCTGGACGTGGCTGACGTGGTGAGGCTCTGGCTGGACGTGGCTGACGTGGTGAGGCTCTGGCTGGACGTGGCTGACGTGGTGAGGCTCTGGCTGGACGTGGCTGACGTGGTGAGGCTCTGGCTGGACGTGGCTGACGTGGTGAGGCTCTGGCTGGACGTGGCTGACGTGGTGAGGCTCTGGCTGGACGTGGCTGACGTGGTGAGGCTCTGGCTGGACGTGGCTGACGTGGTGAGGCTCTGGCTGGACGTGGCTGACGTGGTGAGGCTCTGGCTGGACGTGGCTGACGTGGTGAGGCTCTGGCTGGACGTGGCTGACGTGGTGAGGCTCTGGCTGGACGTGGCTGACGTGGTGAGGCTCTGGCTGGACGTGGCTGACGTGGTGAGGCTCTGGCTGGACGTGGCTGACGTGGTGAGGCTCTGGCTGGACGTGGCTGACGTGGTGAGGCTCTGGCTGGACGTGGCTGACGTGGTGAGGCTCTGGCTGGACGTGGCTGACGTGGTGAGGCTCTGGCTGGACGTGGCTGACGTGGTGAGGCTCTGGCTGGACGTGGCTGACGTGGTGAGGCTCTGGCTGGACGTGGCTGACGTGGTGAGGCTCTGGCTGGACGTGGCTGACGTGGTGAGGCTCTGGCTGGACGTGGCTGACGTGGTGAGGCTCTGGCTGGACGTGGCTGACGTGGTGAGGCTCTGGCTGGACGTGGCTGACGTGGTGAGGCTCTGGCTGGACGTGGCTGACGTGGTGAGGCTCTGGCTGGACGTGGCTGACGTGGTGAGGCTCTGGCTGGACGTGGCTGACGTGGTGAGGCTCTGGCTGGACGTGGCTGACGTGGTGAGGCTCTGGCTGGACGTGGCTGACGTGGTGAGGCTCTGGCTGGACGTGGCTGACGTGGTGAGGCTCTGGCTGGACGTGGCTGACGTGGTGAGGCTCTGGCTGGACGTGGCTGACGTGGTGAGGCTCTGGCTGGACGTGGCTGACGTGGTGAGGCTCTGGCTGGACGTGGCTGACGTGGTGAGGCTCTGGCTGGACGTGGCTGACGTGGTGAGGCTCTGGCTGGACGTGGCTGACGTGGTGAGGCTCTGGCTGGACGTGGCTGACGTGGTGAGGCTCTGGCTGGACGTGGCTGACGTGGTGAGGCTCTGGCTGGACGTGGCTGACGTGGTGAGGCTCTGGCTGGACGTGGCTGACGTGGTGAGGCTCTGGCTGGACGTGGCTGACGTGAAGCGGCTCTGGCTGGACGTGGCTGACGTGAAGCGGCTCTGGCTGGACGTGGCTGACGTGAAGCGGCTCTGGCTGGACGTGGCTGACGTGAAGCGGCTCTGGCTGGACGTGGCTGACGTGAAGCGGCTCTGGCTGGACGTGGCTGACGTGAAGCGGCTCTGGCTGGACGTGGCTGACGTGAAGCGGCTCTGGCTGGACGTGGCTGACGTGAAGCGGCTCTGGCTGGACGTGGCTGACGTGAAGCGGCTCTGGCTGGACGTGGCTGACGTGAAGCGGCTCTGGCTGGACGTGGCTGACGTGAAGCGGCTCTGGCTGGACGTGGCTGACGTGGTGAGGCTCTGGCTGGACGTGGCTGACGTGGTGAGGCTCTGGCTGGACGTGGCTGACGTGAGGCTCTGGCTGGACGTGGCTGACGTGAGGCTCTGGCTGGACGTGGCTGACGTGAGGCTCTGGCTGGACGTGGCTGACGTGAGGAAACTCAGGCTGAGGGGATACTGTGGGTTCACGGAGTTCCTCATCTACCACACCCACCGTATACACTGAACCGCTTAACAGAAGGGCCAGTTCAATATAGCGCTCTAATGTCCCGTGAGGCTCATGCAAAGGCATGAATGAACTGAGCGGTTCGGATAGCCCTCCTCGGAAGAAGATCATCAGGCATTCCTCGCTCATAGAGGTGAAAGGTGCTAGCTTGATAAAATCTTCTACGTACTCCTCAATCAAACGATTCCCCTGACAGAGACACAGGATTTGGGCTGCTGTGTCCATGGCTGGTATTGCTGCTGGATCTGGGTTTGGCGAAGTCTTCTGTTAAGAACTGCTCCGAGACTTGGAGGTGAAGATCCAAATGCAGCTTTATTATAGAATAGTCGTACAGGCAGGGTCAAGAATCAGCAAACAGGGCAATGGAGAATAGGCAGAGAACAAACCAGATAACAGGCAATGGTCGGGGCAGGCGGCGAGAGGCAAGGTCCAGTAAACAATCCAGGTCAGGGTAGGCAGAGAACGATCAGAAAACGGGGTACACAGTCCAAGGTCAAAGGCAATAAACAATCCACAGGAATAAACGCTCGGAAATGCAGACACACAGTACAACAAGACTTCGCGGTGAGAGAATGAGTGAACATGGTAGAAATAGACAGACTAACAGGATGACACAGGTGAATGGAATCAGTGAATGAGGTACAAGTGAATGTGATCAGTGATGATGAGTCCAGGCAGTGAGTATGGGAAATGTAGTTTGTGAGGAAGTGATCATAGTCTTTTGTGGAGCACCCTCTGGTGGCTCTCGAGGGCACTCCAGCTGGTGATCGTTACACTGACTTTGATTCTGTTATTTATGTATGTATGTATGTATGTATTTGTTTGTTTGTTTGTTTGTTTGTTCATTGACTGATATTTATTCTAAGCTTCATATTAAACAACATATTTTACATTTAGGGACAGTAAAACATTTATAATATTACAAAAAGATTAGTCTATTTCAAATAAATGCTATTTTCTATTCTCTCTATTCATCAAAGAATCCTGAAACAAATATGTCATGGTTTCCACAATATTAAGCACTGTTTTCAACATTGATAATAATAAAAATAAATGTTTCTTGAGTAGGAAATCAGCATTATTAGAATGATTTCTGATGGATCATGTGACTATGACAATAGTTATAATGCTGAAAACTCAGCTCTGCCATCACAGGAATAAATTACATATAAAATATATTTGAAGAGAAAACAACTTAGTGTTCATTTTAATAATAGTTCATAATATTGCTGTTTTACTGTATGTTTGATCAAATAAATGCAGCCTTGGTGAGCAGAAGACACTTACTGACCTCAAAATTCTGACCAGTAGTTTAGTTAATTTACAAGAATTTAAATGCTATGAGACTCATATCAGCAAATGAAAAAATAATACAGCCTACAGTTTACTCTGTTGACTATTACAGTAGCTAAGACTCTATTTATAGAGATGGCAACAGTATGGTTGTCCCTGCTTGTATTATCTGCACATGTGATCATCCAACCACCTGTTGTGTCCCTCCATATGAGAGGGAAGGTCAAATCTGACTTTGGTAATATGAGCTAACCATTTGTTTTGTTCTAAATGAACAAGTAGGCTACTCTTGATATGAATCAGTCAGACTGTAATTTAAATGTGTTTGAGGGCAGTGACACGATTTATTGGGGGAAGTTCATCTTTGCGGGGAGTCGAATGGCTCCCTTTATTTAGAACACTAGGACAAGTCAAGTATGGGCAGAGGAAGAGCTCCCAAACACTCCTGCCCCTGCACATGTGGTGGACATGTGTGTTGTCATTTGTCTCTGCAGCTGTTGGGACAACACCTCACATCTAAACCCCCTGTGCCAGTGAGTGTTTGGGACATTTAGGGGACATAAGCAGGGTTTTGTCAGCCAACACATTTCAAACAAGTAGTTGTAATGGACTCTCAGCTGTCCAAACAGATCCAGTGCTCCGTGTGTTTGGGGGACTTTACGGATCCTGTGAGCCTGCTGTGCGACCACACGTTCTGCCGACAGTGTATCAGCAATCATTCCCAAAGCAGCCGCTTGAGACTGTGTCCAGAATGCAGGCGACCGTATACTATGTGGGACCTCCGGTCCAACCGCGTCCTGCGGAATATGGTGAATGCCGTGAAGGAGCACTTGAGCGAGCAACAGGCGCTCAGGGACATGAACGGAGCAGCTTCGGGAGCAGACCGTGGGACTGCAGTGAGAGTGTTTGAAGAACCGGAGAAGCTGGTGTGTTCAGATCATCAGGAGAGACTCAGGCTGTTCTGTGAGACGGACCAGAAACTGGTGTGTCTGATCTGTAGGGACGGTGAGAAACACCAGGGACACAAGTTCAAACCAGTGGAGGAGGCAGCGGAGCCCAGAAAGGTCAGTGAGTTAGGACTGAAAAGTCATAAACGGTAGATATTACGTTCATTAAGTTTGCGTTTGATTTTTAAGTGTATTAAGTTGCAGGTCATATCCAGGTCAGAAATCTGAGTTTTTTTGGTTTCTATTTTGCATGTTTCTAATCCCTCATTAAAGACTGAAGAGATGTGATCATCTAATAAGTAACTAGTAGCTACGTCTTATGAACAGAAAATAGGGCAGTTATTGCAGCAAGTTTGTTCAGGGTTTGGAGACCCCATGGGTCATTTACTGTTGCTCAATATAATAAAATACTTGGGTGAAGTATGAGGTTGATTCTTCATGACTTTTCGCAGTCTTAAAGGGAAAGTTCACCCAAAAATTCTGTCATTAATCACTCCCTTAACGTACTTCCAAACATGTGAGAATTTCGTTCATCTTCGGAACACAAATTAAATCTGAGAGTTTTCTGTACTCTTCTTTGACAGCTATTAACCTACCACATTGAAACTTCAAAAAGTTCATAAAGAGATCGTAAAATTAATCCAGTTATGATAAATGGAAGCTCAAGCATATTTGCTTGACATGAGAGAACCAATGAGGTTTCAGAGTGGTAGGCTATGTTTTTTATGTAATTTTTTTTTAATCATTCTAGATATACACCATTTAATCATAATAATTTTCGATCACAAAACCATGATTTATTTCCCTAAGAGGCAGTGAACAGGCTCACAAAAGTGAACAAAAACAGCTTTGCCCTTTGTTTACATCGTAGAAGCAAATTAAAACTTATAATTAGAACTGTTAATAGAAAACACAACTAGAAATAATAAGACACACTTACAAGTTGTGATCCACAAACAACAGATTGTCCCTACAAAGTGGGAATTGATCCATTCCAGTAGCTTTTTGTGTAGCCTGCATACTCTTATGTTCTGGAAGCTGTTCTCTGTAAAAATGTGCAGCGCTCAGATAAACGTTGGGGTTATACATTTTCAGGAACGGTGTTTAAAATCAATTTTAACCATCTAAGTTCATCAGCCTTAGGAAGGTCAGTTTTGGAAACGGGGTGGACAAAATAACGTCTTTTCAACATAGCTACAGCACTGTCTTCTCTAATGCAGTAAACCAGGCCTCCCCTCTTTTTTGTGTATTCCGTGTGCGGACATTATTTAAATTAGTAACATTAAGACTTCGCAAGATCTAGAAAAAACGCAATGTAGTCCAAACAAGTCTTTCATTGTAGTTCATGGAAAGTGGATTCTGTGAAATAAAATATCTCCCTTTGGACTTTGAGCTTGTAACCTTGCAGATCTTTTTTCATGCTCAAACAGCAACGTTGCACACTTACTAAAAGTGGAAACGCATAGTGCTCTGATTTGTCGGCTGGATCAGTGTGTTGTGATTGGTCGAGTGTGGTTACAATACATTGCACAACTTTTGGCCCCGATTTGCAATCTGTATGAGTCACTATACCAAAAATCAGTAACCAGTGTAACAGCTTTGAGTTGACCAATTTCACAAAAAAACATGTAGGCCTAGAATGATGGACACTGTAGTGTTGATGGATTTTTTAGCTTCAGACTGAGATTCCATCCGATCAAAGGATATCAACACGTAGTTGATATTTTGAGCCCATTTTAGAAAACTTTGTTAGGCTACACGGAAGAGGCACACGTTTCTACGCGGATCTGTGTGTTTGGAACGACTTGAAAGTGTGAGTGATCCTCACTCGTTCAGTTTATGATGCCCAGTTTTTCCTCTGTAACCATTTCCAAAGTTGGCAAGTGTATAATGCGTAGTTTATTCAAATCTGTTCAGAAGTCTGTTCAGTCAAGTATTGTATTCCAGCCTTAATTAGAAGAACAGGTCATAAAAACCGAAGCTCAATAACTTTCTCCACACGTACATAAGACATTTTGCTTTACTAATTGTTTCAGAGATTTTAAATATGTAACATTAAATAATGACTTTTATTATTTACTTTTTTCATTTAGGCCTAATATAAATAAATATAATCAAAATTATTATTATTATATTATTTATATTTGTAAAAAGTCAGTTTTTGCTTTGGTAAAAAAAATAAAAATAAAAGGATGGATAAAGCTTACTGGTGTTTAGTTTGTCAGGAACTAAAACACAATAAATGATTAGTTATTTATTAGGCCTAGTAGAAATTATTATTCTCTTCACATTAAAGAATTTAAGAGGTTAATTTCAAATGTACGGTCACTATTTTTACATTTTCAACATTGGGGTCTTTAGTATCTCAAGCTTAAAAACAAGTCTCATCTCAACAGAACATGAATGTTAAACTTATTAAAGTGTAACTTCACATATTTTCAACCCACTTTGTATTGTTATGGTAGGATATTGTAGGCTATATGTAAATTAATAATGTTTACTCTTTCTCTGTGTTACCTGGACTGGACCAAGATATTCACATTTATTTGTCAGCCAGATAACGCAAAACGCGTCATTCGGTGGAATTTCGACAGCTGTTCTCAGTTTTTAGCCAAAGGATCCTTCACTGGAAACAGAAAGTAACACTGTCCCGCTAAAATGCTAACACCAGGGAACACAAGTCGACACCATTATGACTAAAAGTTTGCTTAATTATTTCCAACTAAAGCAAGGCGGTAGACCTATTTGACTTAAGCTTATAGCAGACTGGTGGGAGTGGCCTTGGACCGAAACATGCCCAGTGCATTATGGGTGTTGAAGGTTTCCTACCTATTTGACAAGAGAGAAGAGGCATTTTTTCTGTTTTATAATATATATATATATATATATATATATATATATTTTTTAATGTGTAAAAGCCTTAACAAAGTACTTTCAACACACCATGAATAACCCCAAAAGCTTGATTATTTCTGCAGCAATATCATGGACGGGTAAAATAGCCTGTCACTGGTAGTAAGGAAATTTTACTGCTCATTCAGCTCATTATGATTTGAAATTATTTTTTCAATATAATTTTGAGTGAAACGTTTTAAAGGTAATGCCTGAAATATGAAATATTTTCTGTGTTGTAGAATTTATTGTTAGAGCCTCTGAGTTTCCTGTCAAAAGAGAATGAAGACCTGCAGGCTCTTATCAAGAAACAGACGAATGAGATCTCTAAAACTGAGGTGAAAAATACACTTTACACAAAAGAATGAAACACTCTATCAACATCACTTTAAAGACTCTTTTTTTCTCAGGAGAGGTCCCGACAGCTCTCTTCTCAGATCTCTGCCCAGTTTGAGGAGATGCACCAGTTCCTGAGGAAAAAGGAGGAGCAAGTGAAGAAAATGTTGGTGAAAGAAGAGAAGGAAATGATTGAAAAGATGAAAAGAAATAGAGCAGAAATAGAAGAGAAGCTGAACGATGGAAGAGAGAAGGAAGGGATTCTACACTCAGTCTTTGAGTCCGATCAGCCAGACGGGTTTCTACAGGTTCAAACAAACATTTGCATTCAGCACAATTTGTCCAGTTAGCTATGTCCAACACACTTGCAGTAGGCTACAATAAGAATTAAAAGGGACAGATATATTATAATTTTTAATGTTATTCAATATTGATGGAGAAATTTGTCTAAAAAAGTTTGCTTTGATTAAAAATCATACAAATATGAAGGCAGAATCCCTTGAAAACCATGAAAACAGTCCTTTCACTTAATAATAATCTGCTGATTTAATCACCATAAACAAAACTGACAATCATAAACATAATCCTAAATTATATAAATATTATAATATAGAAATTAGGTAACACAGTTTCCGCTACCTTACACGTAGTTACTGATAATAGTAATAACATTCAATTATAAGCAATAAACCCTAAAACAAACCCTTACTATAATTATATAGTAAGTACATGTTTGTAACTGGGAGGCAAGTTTAACGAACCAATGTGCAGTTTTAACCAAACAAACAAACAAACAAATATAAAGACTTGACATGACTTGGCTAAGAAACAAGGAACAAGAAACTCAACAACTGATGTCAATCGCATATGCAGATTGATATCTAAAAAGTTAGATATCTCACTAATATTCGGTTATTAAAATAAATAAAATAAAATGGAACGCAGATAAAATAAGTAGCTTGGTTTGATATCACCGTCAGTTCATACTCTCTGACAAGCTCTTTGTTCATGTCACATTTCAAATAAAGCCTGTATAGAACATTTAGAATATTTAGAAAAATGCAATGACCTCAACACTGTCAGAAATAATGTGCAAAAATTGTACCATCAGGGGTACAACAGCTTGTCACTTGGTCAGTACCTTTAACAGGACAACTTTTTATCTTCATTTGTAGATCTAAAAGGTGGATATTAGTGATGTAGAGATATATGTACCCTTAAGGTACTACTATGAATCATTTAAGTGTGAATCAAGTATAAAGATGGTCCAGTGAAATACCATTAAGGTATTTTTGCATATTTTTCTGAGAGTGAGGAATTAGGTTTAAGAATGTGATTTTTGGAAGGTAAGAAAGGACTATCTAAGCACATAATTATTGCATATATTATACATAACATAACACTGGGTTATTCATTGCTGCAGTTTTCATGACGATAACCATTTGCTTTGACTGGTTCTTCTCCTGTAGTGGTGGACTGAGAAAGGGCTGGAATTTGTTGAAGAGATGAAAGAAAAAGAAAGCTGCGGTGAAAATAATGACAGTGCTTCTCAAACAACCAAGTATGACAATATACTGTAATGTTTGAGGTAAACATGACCAACTCTGTATATATATCCCATCAGTTACATTCATCTTCTGCATTGTAGGTTCAAATCAACAGTGAAAAGCGTAAATTTCACACCTAATTCTTTGTTCCTCGGCCTTCATGAGACTCATTTACAGTTTATTGTGTGGAAGGAGATGCTGGGCTCTATCAAACCAGGTGAGGACATCAGTTATCCATAAGTAGACAACACTATATATTACTGCACACTAAATGGTGACCATAAGAAACCTTTTTCAAACATTTTTAAAAAAAAATTTAAAAATCATAATTATTTCAAAACTTTTCACCATTAGTTTTTGACTGGTAAGATAAGCTGCATTTATCTTTAAAAAATGTTGTTTGTCTTTCTTAGTCCCTGATCGTAATGTCATACATGACTGTCATGACCCATACCTGAGGGTCTCCTCCGACGGGCGCAGCGTCATCCGCACATCCAAAAAGGGGATTTTTTTGCGTCACAAAGACTATAGGCCTCTGTCCAGGACCCACAAGACCTTCCAGTCAGGGCAGCACTACTGGGAGGTGGACGTAGGAGCGAAGATAGACTGGAGCGTGGGCTTTGATGGTGGCTGCATAAGCAACTTGAACAAGGACATTGGGCTTCACCTTAAGCATGACCAAGGCTACTGCATCAAAGAGTATGAGACAGTGACAGAGATAGATCTGACAGTGAAACCACACAGGATAGGGCTGTACCTGGACTGCGACAGATGTCAGGTGTGCTTCTATAATGCCGGTGACATGACTCTACTGCACACCTCCACATACCCTTCCTCCATCCCTTACTCGCTCAGCCTCTCTCCTGGAGCTTATCTGGCAGGGAAGAATGCTGATCCTCTGACAGTGTCCTGGAACTGATCCGTCCCGGAAACATTTTAGACACTTTATTAAGAAAAGAAAAAAGACCACAGGAGATTTTGTTCTTTATTTTAGACAACAAGGGAAATATATGGAAGCTTGTCTAGCATTTCTGCCACATAAGAAAAAAATCATGCTTTGGTAAATAATAATTATAACTTATGCGAAAAGTCAAAATTATGACATACTAAGACAATTATAAGATTAAAAAGTTTTTATCATTTTGACTTTTTATGTAATAATTATAACTTTTATCTCATAATTGTAACTTTTTCATAATTTTGGTTATCTTATCAACTTAACTTTTTGTCATTTTCAACCTTTTATATCATAATTATGACTTTCTTTTCTTTTCTTTCTTTTCTTTTCTTTTTTTTTTTACTTTTTTGTCTTATGTGCCAGAAATTGACTTCTATAGGAAATAGTTTAGATGCAGCTACCATGGCTATAAAGTCACCTTTATTCTTTCAACATGATTAATTACAGTAAAAACAATACAGAGTATATAATTATAGAAAATACATCATATATATAGTTTATGGACTTGGTTTGTTTGATATTAGAAGTGTTGTTTGGTTATACTGGTGCAACTAACTTCACAAAATCAACAAGGTGCATGGAGGAAAAAGCAAAAGCAGTTTTTGAACAAAACCAGCAACACTTGTGAAGTTGTCAAAATAATCAGAAAGTGGAGCTGAAAAAATAATATTGTTTATTTAATGAACGGGTTTTGGTGCACAGGCCTCCATCAGGGCTAAAAGGTGCACAAAGACTCATTTAAATACAAACAAAGAAAAAATTCAAATGTACAAATAACCAATAAGAAAGTCAAATGTATGGCACCAACCAATCATAACATATGAGATAAGTGATCACAAGTGATCTTTGAATACGATGTTTGTTAGAAGCTCACCATAAGAATAGAGGCTATTGCTGTCACGTCTAGTTTTGTTTTTGTTTCATGTTCATGTATTATTTTTGTGGTTTTCACAATTATGTTATCCTGCCTTGTCCTCCCCTTTGTCATGTGATTCACTTGTCTTCTTGTGATCATGTCACATGCTTCCTTGTTTAATGTGTTCTCATTGGTTCATTTTTTTAATCCTGTTCACAGCTGTTCCTGTGTATTTATTGACCTCATGTTTCCAGTCTTTTGTCTTGTCCCTGTAACAATTGTCGGTGAGTGTCAAGTTTTTTATTTTGTATCTGTTCACGTTGGGTGTTAATAAATACTGCACTTGGGTTCTATCAAGCGCACCTTCAGTGGACTTTCTGTCACACCCACAAGAGCCTCATCAATAGGGCATGCCTTCGCTGAAGTTAGTAACAGTAAACTAATCCTGGAACTGAACCTGCACCTGAGCAGGTTATGTTCAGAGAGTAGGTTGCTTATGGCTACTTGTGCACCCTGAAAGTAACCGTTTTTTTAAACTGAAAGTTGAGGTTATCCGTTTACTTACTCTTAAACACCCGGGTATGTCAAATAACCTGCTTTCTGGAATACCCCCCTGTAGTATTGCAGCTGACATGTATAAACAACACCAAACACTGTACATTTGTGGCCATAGCACTTATAATCTTCAGCACCACACACTCTTGTTTCTTTTCATATTTTATTGGGTATATTTACAAACACCAACATGCATAGAGCTGATTCACAGGGAATTACAGAACTCAAGAGTTGGTACAGAACATATTATGCTTTAAGTGTGCTACCAGCGATGGACCACACAGAGCTATGCAACTCATCACCACACAAAAGTACACACACAAGTGATAGAAAGAGAGATAGATAGACAAGAGAAACAGATGAATAGCAGATAAATTGGTATAATTAACCACAAATAATCAGTACACTATATTTATAATGCAACATAGCCGTTTCTTTCTCCAAAACATACTAATGTAATTCAAATCTCACAATTATAAATGCAGTTATAATGAAAATAACAGCTACAAGAAAAATTATATAATGATGATAATAATAAAAAGGATTAAGTCATGCATCATTGCAGTTTGCCCTGTGAGGTAAGACTATGATACTAAATATGATTTTCTACCGAACCCCTGCTTAACTCTCAAACCATAACATTTTATTATATATTTTTTTTTTTCATTTTTAAAAGAGACATTAAAGTTCAAGCCAATTACAAAGCTAACTTCACAAGGATTTCCGTCTCAGATTTTTTTCTAATATACGGCCTAAACTATATCGCTAAAACTGTACCAATTGTCCCTGACAAAATCATAGATGCATAAATCCCAGACATTTCATCCCAGTTACAATTGTAAGCTTTCATACGCTACACATACAGTAATGTGAATGCTCAGTTCTTTCAGTGCTTAGTTGATACTGTAGCTGGCTGCTTTTCTGCGATTGGATGGAATCGTCCTGAAGGTAAATCATCATGTGGTGTAATGGACAAAACTGTGTTCCATGCGGACTGGCACGTTACCGGGACAAGATTCATCTTTCATTTAATCGAGTATGTTTTTGATTAGCAGCTCAGCTGAAAGCAGTGCCAAGCCAGAGGTGTTACAAAAATGTATACTACACATCAGCGTTCAATTGTGGGAAACACAGAGGGCCATTTTAATGAACAACAATTAGCAAGCTCTAATTTAAATCACTTTCCCACTACAGCCACTAAAATCCTGACTATACCTTTAGCATGAAGCATTTTTGAGTGAATGTGTCCGTGCTTACAAATAAGTTGTATAGATGATTATTACCTTACATTTGCTACACACATTCATACACATTCATGCAGGTTTAGTATGTAAACCCCTGATTCAACGCATTATACTGATGCAGAATAATCCATTCAAAAGAAAATCATCAATGCTATCAATCATATAAGGGTTTCCCCAGCAACAAGCCTCATAAACAGTACAGTACAGAGTATGCATAGTCACTATCAAGCTCATGGTGATACAGATCTTACCACATAAGCCATCACACTGTAAGAAATATAAAAGAATCATCTACACACTACCACACTAATATATTCGACTGTTCCCATTGAGACAATAATAACAATAAGACAATAATAATGTTGGTCAAAAATGTTAAAAAAAAGTTTTTCCTTTTTTTTGGGGGGTAAGTGAGATAATAAAATTAGGGAATCTTCAGGCTACACAAAGTTCATCTATTAATTGTCCGAGAACAAATTATTACTATTTTGAGAAATAAATTATTTTTTATTGTCAAGCAATTAGTTTAGAAACTGACTAGTCAGTAAATCCTTAGCTTTTTAATAAAATAAAAGCATTAATTGTATAATAAATTAAAGAGTTAAATTCAGTAAATCTTTGATTTATGCACTAATGCAGCCCTCAAATAACCAAAACTCATGCCTTTGCAATAATGAAGTTGTGCGCATCTTTATAAAACATTACTGGGCTGATGATATGACAAGAAAGGGTTTGGATAAAAAAAGCCACATATGCATATTGGTTGTTTATTGGACTTAAAATTATGATGAAATGCTGTTTTACGAATATAAATTTTTGATAACTTTGCGCTGAGCTGTTTAATTAAGTAAAGCTTGTGGGCAAGCCATTTGTTATGGCAGAACACCTAATAATAAATACAATATGATGGTTTTATTTTTTGTTAAACTTAAACTTGATACTAATTCATTACCCATTTCTATTTCCAGTTTATCTGTCTGTCTATCTATCTTTGTAAAATATATATATATATATATATATATATATATTGATAATTTATAATGATTTTTTCCCTATATATCACAGAAAATATTCCAGACATCACAAACCAGGCAAGAGGGTCAGAGATAAACAGATACACACGTAACACGGCTACTTATAACTACGTCTATTATATGGTCTCTTTTTCCTTGTATGCTATCCCCTGATATTTTTTCCACACAAACATACGGGCAGAATTAAAGATAAGTCACATGATAAGTGAAGCATAACCAATGGGAACAAGGCCCTCTTTGTGACCTTGACGACATCGAATCCAGTCGTGGTCCACACCTCCCAACAGAACAAGCTCCTCCCCTTTCCTGAAGCTCAGCTCGGCTCCAGTGCCTGTGTGGTCACACAGAGTTCTGACCCCCCTGATCAACCAGAATACAAGACTCAGAACATTGACAGTAATAGCAGCGTTGCTGTAGTTAAATAAAATCAAAGGATCAGTTCACTTTAAAAAAAAACTTTTGCTGATAATTTACTCACCCCCATGTCATCCAAGATGTCCATGTGTTTCTTTCTTCAGTCGAAAATAAATTAAGGTTTTTGATGAAAACATTCCAGGATTTTTCTCCATATAATGGACTTCAATAGGACCCCAAACGGTTCAAAGTCCAAATGACCGTTTCAGTGCAGCTTCAAAGGGCTTTAAACGACACCAGACGATGAATAAGGGTCTTATCTAGCGAAACGATCGGTCATTTAAAAAATAAAATAAAAAAAGTTTACGTTTTATAAGCACAAATGCTCGCCTTGCTCTGTTCTATGATGCACATCGTGACGTCACGTAAAACATAATTATGTTGAAAAGGTCACGTTTCTGTCCTGACGAAATTTTTCTTTTAGCCTTTTTAATATTAAAACACCCAGGATACGCACACGAAATGGCCATTTTAAATGATAAACTGACACAAAGATATTTGAATATGTGTATATGGTCCTCCTTCCTCACATTTGTAAACACTGACTCGGTACTTCCGCCTACGTTAAGCGTGACCTTTTCAATGTAATTGCGTATTACGTGATGTCACGAACGCGAACACAAACCCTTATTCATCGTCTGGTGTCGTTTAAAGCCCTTTGAAGCTGCACTGAAACTGTCATTTGGACCTTGAACCGTTTGGGGCCCATTGAAGTCCATTATATGGAGAAAAATCCTGGAATGTTTTCATCAAAAACCTTAATTTTTTTTCAAAGAAAGAAAGACATGGACATCTTGGATGACATGGGGGTGATTAAATTATCAGTAAAAGTTT
The DNA here is from genome assembly GCA_031834385.1 of Semotilus atromaculatus. Lineage (NCBI taxonomy): Eukaryota > Metazoa > Chordata > Actinopteri > Cypriniformes > Leuciscidae > Semotilus > Semotilus atromaculatus. Next base: position 19,178,342 of record JAULUF010000014.1, on the reverse strand, counting down.
TTTTTTTAAAGTGAACTAATCCTTTAATGATAACAACAAAACCTCTATCTAGAAAATTCAAATCTCAGCTTAAAACCTATTTGTTCTTGCAATATTATCAGTCGTAGTGTGTATTTGCTTCATATACTGCTCACTGTGTTTACTTACATCTTTCTATGCTGTCTACACAGTGCTGTGTTTTCATCTTTATGGATTTGAATGGTTTGCACAATTTGATATAACTGCTAAACGCAACCGCATTGGCTCTTGTTCTGGACTGGGCAAAAGTCCATTGTCCATATGACTGGATATGATTGACTGTATGTTTGTCATGTTATTGTTCTTTATTGTGAAGCATCCTTGAGTTTGGGAAAGGTGCTATATAAATTAAACATTATTATTATTTATCATTATTATTATTAAAACGATTAAAAACTGTTTTTTTAATTGAACTAAAGCTGAAATACTATATAATGTTAATATTAGATGAGTGAAATGTACTAAAATGACTAACTGAAATTAACTAAACTAAACTAAACTAAAACTAAACTAAAACTAAACTAAAACTAAAACAAAAAATTAATAACACTGAAATAATAAATAAACTATTTAGAAATATAAAAAACCTAATAGAAATGGCAAAGTACATAACACAAAACAATTATACTAACTATTTAATTAAAATTAAATCTGAAAATATAAATATAAAAGCTTATTCAAAATTTAAAAAACTACAATAGTACAATGTTCAAAGACAAAATAGATTGTGCTTTATGGGTCAATAAGATATAAAAATTTTCTATGATAAATCAATCTTAATGACTCAACAAATGTAGTGTAAAGTAATGACACATTTTCCTTTCACCTACGTGCACACATCTTATTATTAGTTATACAAGTTATATATTTTTAAGGAAAAGTTGTTGTTTTGGAAATATAATGAAATATAATTTTTTTAAGTATTGAATTTTAAAAAAATTCTAAATTATTTTAAATTATTTCTGAATTAATTAAATAATTAATTTATAGAACAAAATGAAAACAAAAACAGGAAAAATCATGCCATTGACCTAAATACCAAAGACCTTACCAAAAAAAAAAAAAAAAAAAACTTTAAAAAAGGCCCTAAAAAGGTTTGCACATTATTCTCATAAAATGCATAAATGTAAATCTCTCAAGAAGAATGTGAATAATCCAATGAAAACTTTACCTCAGGAGCTTTGGCTCATCTCTGGTTTGATTAATCTTTTCATTTTCATCTTCTTCCTTATCTTTGTTTCTCTGTAGCTCTTTCTTCTCAGGCGGAGAAACCTGGCCAAGATTCACTATGCGAGAAAAGACGGATACGCCAGGGGACAGCCACTGAGATGGACGTCTATAAACAGAATACAAAGATACGTCGCATAAATAAAACCTGACACAAACTAAACTGACATTTAAAAAAACATCATCAAACCTGCTTGTTGGTGGGTTGTTGGGGCTCTTAGAAGCTCCAAAGAGCCGTCCCATACCCCAGGGAACAGCTGCTCCACTATCCCACAAGGAAAGATCCTCTCTCGGTTGCTGCCTGTTTTCAACTGGACTTTTTGGATTCAGTGAGAGGCCTGTCTTGAAGTCATCTGGTGAGTTAGGACCTTTAACATCCTCTGTGTTAGTGGCCAAACCAAAGTTCTGCCCTAAACGTTCCCCCAAACGCATTACTGCCCCCCAGCCTTGCTGAAGAGCCTGGCCTGCCTGCTGGGAAAGGCTTCCAACATTAAGAGGTGCAGAGATCTCATTTCCGTTAAACCATGATAATGGCGGATTGGCTTCCTCCTTGTCGCTGCTTGATGACAGCGAAATTGGATTGCGATAGGCTGAAACATCAAGAACCTGACTTGTGAGACCTGAATTAGGGTTGGTGTCTAAACCCAAAATGCCAAGGTCTTGCTCTAACATGCTTCCAAGATTATGGCCATTTCCTTGGAAAATCCCCTTAGGTGACAAGTGGAAGCTGAAGTCTTCATTTGGCGGGCTATGTATGTCAGAAGTGTGACTGGCTGGGGTAAGAGTTGGGGAGGAGGGGTCAAGGTGGTGATGCTGAAACAGCAGGTCGAGGTTAAAGGTCAGAAGAGAGAGAGGCTGCAGTAGGAGGAGAAGCTCCTCAAAAAGAGGCTGGCAAGAAGTGAGTGACAGACGCATGAAGGAAGTGGGGCGATAATATGTTTCCAACACATCTGCGGGACAGTGAAAAAGTTTTTACAGTTATTATTATTTAAAAAGTTAATAAAAAATATTATTGTTAAAAAAATTATTACATCTGGTTAAATTAAGATATTTAATGATACTACAGTGACCTTTCATAGATCCCTATAAAAAAAGTCCTAAAACCTGTAAATGAGTCAGTATTTTTAAATTTCCAGTTGCACTGTCAATGAGGGATTCTATGTGAGCAGTTTTAAGCTAAGTTGCATATTGTTGTTAGTAAATTTTGATCAATGTGAAATGCTTTTATGTAATTTTATTTTTACAATCCATCATTGCCATCACAACCCCAGAGCTGATAAGATATTGTTCCAAAAACTAGCTTAAGATGGCTTTTCCAGCACGGACCACTAGAGAACAACAGTAAATATGAATGCTTACCACTGCAGGACTGTACATGCGAAAGCCAGTTATCCAGAAGCTTGACACTACATGACAGATTAGAAGAGAATAAGAATAAAACAATGAAGAAAAACAAGAAGAAAGAGACACATTAGTAATTTTGCCAATGAAATCATCTTAGAAGGACAGAGGAAAGTTCTGCCTTACTTGAGAAGACCAAACAGAAAGGCGTTGAACCTGTGTCTGCTCTGCTTAAGCTGGGGAAGCCCCGCTACTTTAGTCTGGAGGTTGTGCAAAGCCTGTGTGCTTGGGGCTAAAAGATCACAATAAAAGAAGAGAAAAGATTTTTTAAAGAAACATTTAAAGGTGCAGTATGTCATATTGACAGCTAGTGGTTGAAATGAGTACTGCAGTTTAAATTCAAAATATTAGAGAGAGTTGTTCGCCCCACGCCCTCCTCCGCAGACTAGCTCACGCGGGTTGCCAGATTGAGGACACGCAACTGGAAAGCGACAAGGTAATTTATCTGCATTTTAATATGCCTCTTTTCATAGAGCCTTTTAGATGGATGGCAAGGCTTTTTAAGTTAGGTAGAATCTGTAATCTCTGACCAATTTTATTTGCTGGCTTGCATGGCTGCAATACGCAGTGTTCCCTGAGAAAGGGAACCAGAACTCTGTTGAATGACACTTTGGGGGAACACCCCTCAGCGTAGCGCCTCTGAAGTATGAATGAAACTAAGCCAATCTTGATTGGTGTTGCATCATGATATAACGTGTGACGGCATAAGTGGAAGCTACAAAAGGACGCCGGCACACAACAGTGTTAGCTTTCTGTTCTTCAGCAAGCACTCTCTGTCTTGTACGTCTTATTTGGTGTTGTCTGTCACACAAGCAAAATATATATATATATATATTAAAGAAATGGCAAGCACAAGTTTCAGACGGTGTGTGCATCCCTGCCCTCGTTACATCACGGATGTGTGTGCACTGTTTGGGAGGATTGTGAAGCCCTTTCAATCCGTGTGCTGCACTTCCGCCTGGCCATTTTTGATCAGGATGGCCAGGCTCGCGAGCCCCGTGGTGCGGGACCGCAACGCTCTTCATGGGGCTCGCAGATGGATCTGTCAGGGGATCCCAAGACTGCTGAGGCACATTCTGTCCACTAAGCCATGTAGAGATACATATTCCTTAGTGGGCAGGGCTTATATGGGTGCGGGTCGGGTGCGGCTTTCCACGATCTTCTGAGTGATGGGCCTCTGGGGAGACAGCAGTTGGTCGTACGTTTCCTCCCTGGGGCTTGGAGGATGAGACCTGCGGCTTGTACCAGGGTTCCCACATGGGACCTGGCAGTGGTTCTCAAATTAAGGGCTGGCCGAGGCCCCCTTCGAACCGCTGGAGTCGGCTGAGGACAAGAACCTTTAGCTGAAGGTGGTCTTTTTGTTGGCCTCTGAGGAGGGTAGTAGATCTCCAGGCGCTCTCTATATCCAATGGGTACCTGGAGTTTGCTCCAGGCAACATTAAGGCCATCTTACATCCCAGGCTGGGTTATTTGCCTAAGATGCCATCTACTGTGGCACGGCCTGTGGTTCTGCAGGCTTTCCATCCTCCCCTCACGTGATGGCAGATGAGGAGAGACTTCATCTGCTCTGCCCTGTCAGAGCTCTTAAATGATATATTCAGAGGTCCTCTTCACGGTGGAAGTCGGACCAGTTGTTGGTGTGTTTCGGGTCGCCCAAGAAGGGGCTTCCCACCTCTAAGCAGACCATCAGCAACTGGATTGTCCAAGCTATAACCTTGGTCTACCAGGTGCGCAATTTGCCTTCACATTTGGCCATGAGGGCTCACTCAACCAGAGGCATGGCGTCCTCTAGAGCCCTCCTCTCGGGGGCCCCGATCCAGGAAGTCTGCGATGCAGCTGGATGGGCCACCCCTCAAACCTTTATTAGGTTTTATAGCCTGGACATTCCGTCTACACCTGGCACTCTTGCGCTCTCGTCCTAAGTGTGCCTGTGAGCAGCTTCACAATAGGACAGGCAGGGCGCGTTGTGGCATAGTGGGTACTCGTTCCCTTAAAGTGTCATTTTACGAAGTTTGAGTTCCCTCGAAAGGGAACGTCTCGGGTTATAACTGTAACCCTTGTTCCCTGAGAAAGGGAATGAGAACTGTGTCCCTTCGCCACGCCTTCCCCTGCCTGGGAGCGCTTGCTTCATCACAGAAGCTAACACTGTTGTGTGCCGTCCTTTTGTAGCTTCCGCTTATGCCGTCACACATTAGATCAAGATTGGCTTAGTTTCATTCATACCTCAGAGGCGCTACGCTGAGGGGCTGGATTACACGAACCAAAACAAAAACATACATTCCGACATAGAATACTCATTTTGAAGTAGAATAACTGGCTGTAGAATTTTTTTTTCCATAGAAACAAGAATGTGAACTTAGTATGTTTCCTAAATAACTGCAAACAGTAGGTTTGTGCTTTACAACAGTCAAAAACAGTACAGCACTTTTAAGGTTGCATTTAAGCAAATCATGAATTATTTTAAAATGCTAGGAAGTGCAACAGAATCAATGTGTACAATGCTGTATGGTTTATTTAAATTCATGCTAAATCTGCAAAAAATATGACAATGAATATGAGCAGCAAAAACAAAAAAACCATTGAGGGAGAAAACCGAGGAATATTTAAAGATTGGAAGTATGACAGAGATGCATGAGTCAATACTGCAGGGATTCACAGAGCCAGAAAAGAAGAGAATGAAACAAGTTTGAGGATGAAGGAGAGAGAAAGAGAGGTAGAATATAAAAAAATTATATTAAATGAAGGTAATTGTCTTGTAATCCAGGTCTAGATGTTTTATACCTGGTTTGGTGGAGGCCTGAACCAATCCCCAGGGTGAATTTGGCCTTCTGCCTGCAATGAGGTCACTCTGGTGGGGCTTGAGTCCATCACAGAGAAGGCTGCGCAGGGCTGGACAAAGGCACTGCAGTACCAGACGACCCAGAGAGGGATTTACACTGCTGTCTCCAGAAAGAGTCTGTCAAAAGAGGTCAAGAAAAGGGCAATGGAGGATAGACAGATAAAAGAAAGGGAGACAGACAGAAAGAGAAAAAATAAAAATGTGCAAAGCAATGGAAAAAAGAGATATGGGATATAAAGTATTTAAAATGAATAAAAAGGGTAGAGTAGAGAGAGGGAGCAAGAAAAAGAAAAAAGAGATGAAAAGGTGCATGAGGTTAGTGTGCAAATAAGTAATTTGCAAAGGTCATGTTTATGGACTTTGATGTACCTTATTTACTGAGTAAAACTGGAGAAAGAAAAAGGAAGAGATAAGCCAAGTGCATGGAAGTGGCATGGAGAGAAGGGAAAAAAACAGGTAGGGATTTACTAATTTTAGTTCAAAGATTGTTTGTTTTGTTTTTTCTCTGGGAATTGTTCTATTCAACTAAAGTGGGGCTAATAATGCCAGGTTTGAAAAGGAAAGTTAGCACAAAACTGACCTTCTGTACAACAGTCCTAGATGAACTGAATTGAGCCAAAATGGCCTCCACCGCCACACTGACTGAATTGACAAGAGCTGTGTGACAAAAACATATAAACTTACTATTTTCTTTACAAAAAAATAAAGAAAAATAAAGACAAATATGGAACAGCACTTTTTATAATTATAAGGTATACTATACTATATTACTTTTCTTTTCTTGCAGGCATGCAGAAGACAGCCCTTCAGCACTCAGTGAGGTCTTCACATCATCTCCCATCCAGGCTGCTTTCTTCTCCTCAGACTCGTCAATAAAGAAGCAGCGAAACCCTATTAGGAGGGAAAGACAGCAGGTGGAGTTAGAAACTCCATTATCGGAAGATAATGTATTACAGTTGATCCTGATTCATCCAGTGCAGTACATGACAACAGTTGGCGAGGAATGTGTATAAATCTGATACAAATATTCATGAATAAATTATGAAAGATATTTATTCATTCAAGACACATTTGGATCTGATTTGACATATTTGGGTTTGTCACATGCATTACCATAAGGTAAGTGGAAAAACAAAACATGCTGAGGAGCATTAAAAAAAAGAAACACCAATACCTTAAAAATAAACAACATTATGTAAAAAATTACACACATACATACATTATATATATATATATATACACACTAGAAACACAAAAAGCAAAGGTTAAAGGAAGAAGTATATTTATATATAAAAAATTATTACAGCTACATTATGTAACTTTTTTGTTTTAAATTGACAATTTAAAGCTGCAGTCCGTAACTTTTTTAAGTTAAAATTAATCCAAAATAATTATATTAAAAAAAAAAACATATTCAGCCAGTGTTCAAAACTATCTGCTTGCCGTAGCTAGATTTAAAACGGTTAGCTTTGTAATAATGATTTTAATTCCAGTGGTACTGGTGGGTTTCCGCGGGAAAATCGAGCATGTCTTTGCGTCATTACGTGACACCCGTACACATAAAGAAGGAGTTTCGGCTAGCCGGCTATACTGCACGTGAGGATGTTGACGGTGGGGAGATGTAGCCTATAGCCTTTTCTCGCAGCACTTTACATAATTAAACTTATGGCAATCCAGAAAGATCCAAACGACAATCATCAGTGTCAACTGGAGATTCACCAGTTATAAAACCCAAAAGACTTCATACTTCGGATTTAAAAAGGCTAGAGAAAAAGCAACCGGCTCATGCGAACACAAGGATAAACATCGGGGGAGGAGTTCGAAACGGAAGAAGAGACGGCTTTTTTCTGCTGAACATGGCAGTATCCACACAGCGCGGTGATTGACAGCAGCACTCTCCTCAAAACACTGTGTTCATCCACGCTATTTCATGCCGATGTACAACTCACGTAAAGTTGATAATTCCGCGAATAACTGCAGTTACAGATTTCGAACAGAGATGGCGACAAAGAGGAAAAGCTACGGACTGTAGCTTTAAATAATGGTAAATCCATCTTCCAAACAATGTTTTTGCCTTGGCCTATAATAATTAATATTTTAGAGTTGAGACGGATTTTCCGGGAAAATGCATACGCCCAGCATTAATTCTGTGCATGTTTATGTCATATCCGAAAATAAAGGAGAGAAGGTCAGGATACTACTATATGTAATGGAAGGTGCATAAACAGTTCAGAATCTCTAAACCAGTTACTACTTTGGTCTATTTGTTTTTTTGCCTATACTAGCTGAGTTAATAGTTAACTATAATAGTTTACACTATATCAGTCTGATGGCCTCAAGTCATCATATTTATCCATGCAAAGTGCCACTCACACAATTACCAAAACAATGTTCCTCCACAAGTAACTTGTAGGATTCATCCCCTGGAGGGTCAAAAGTTACATACTGTAGTGTAGCTTTAGTTAACATAATTTATAACAAAAAAAAAGGAACACTTTACAGTTATTAAGCCATATATTATCACTTTCAGAAAGAGGTTGTGATGTCATCATGCAATGGACAACCACATATTTCACAGTCACAGACACTGACAGCTCTACAATATCCACAGGATTATGAATGAGACACACAGACATAGTGCTTTACAATCAAAGAAAGTGGGAAAGAAGTGGAAGAAAGTGAGAGAAATGAGAATGGACTGATTTCTTACTCGAAGTGAGCGGTGGTGGACTCTGAGAGTGAAGTATGGGAACCGATGGCTCCCGCAGAGGGGTTTGAACAGGGGGAGTATACAGATAAGGGTAGTAAAGGGGTGCAGCAAGGGCAGGAAGGGTGTGACTATGAGGAAACAGGGGTGAGCAGAGACGGGCAACATCTGTGCCTGGAACTGGAGGCCCGGACCTGTGGGGAGGTGAGATCGCTCCTACGGGGGACAGCCGTGGTGGGGCGCCTTTATGCAAGGGGCAGTTTTTGGGGTGGTAAAGATAATAGGCAGGGAAAGATACAAGCTGCTGTTTGTTCATTAGTGTGTTTTCATTGCTGTCATAAAATGGGTTGATTGGTGGTTTTGAGTTGTCAATGTTGTCTGAGTTCAAACCAAACAGCGAGTCGTCCACTTTATAACTGTTTTTGTTTGCATAGCTCCGATTTTTGAGGTTTCGCATAGTAATGTAAGTCTGCATGTCAATGTTTTTGTATGGTGTTATGTCACCCTCAGTGAGTGTGTTAATGTTAGTTGGTGGTTCAGGGTCAGTGAACAGCTTCAGGGTATTTCTTGTGTATCTGGCATCACTGTAGAGTGAATCATCATTGGGTACCCTGACTGAATCTACTTCATTGTTAAACTCAGGACAGAAGTTGGGTTTTGTGCTGTCAGGATCATGCCCACAGATGTATAAAGAATCTAGAAAGCTGTCAGCATGATTACAGCGGTGGTACAGAGAATTCATGTTACCACTGAGATCATTGTCTTGTTTACAGAACAAAAACGCATTGTTTTCTGCCCCAGCGCAGTAGAGGGAGTCAGTATAGTCGTTTTCGCTGCAGTTAAAAGTGGAATTTATGCATAATGGGTTTGAGATGTTTATGGAACCCTCACAGTGTGCCACGGCATGATTCCTGTTAGTGTCAGTGTGGTCAGATTGGGAGGCTTGTGACAGGGGAGCAGAATGCAGGTAATAAGGTGAGGTCAAGGAAAGGGACAGTGGTGGTGAGGACACTTCAACAGGAGCATTATGGGAACAGGGGTGAAGAATTATGAAAGTATAACAATAGAGAAGATTCAGAATCGAAAGGATGTGCAGAATGGTAAAACAGTAAAGAAAGAGGAAGAAAAAGAGAGAATGGAAAAATGTTAGTGTCATTTTGAAAAAGAGAGAATGCTCTTGATGAAACATGATAGAGAACTCCTTCAAACATTCAATATGCTAAAGAGAGTATTGCCTGTGTTATAATAATCATACAGACATTAGAACACAACACAACACGACACAGTGTATGGGGAAAGTATGTATATTATTCACTGTACAAACTACAAAGATGAGAACATTAGGATCATAATAATACGTTTAATGTGGATAGCACATTTTATGAAATGCAACTCAATGTTTCTCTTAAGTGTTTCACAAAACATTAAAGGAATAGGTCACCCAAAAATGAAGATATTGAAAGATTAAAGTATTTTTTTTTCCTACTATGGAAGTCAATGGGGTTCATCAACTGTCTGGTTACCGACATTCTTGAAAAAAACCTTCCTTTGTGTTCAGCAGAAAAAATAAATTCAATACAGGTTTGAAACAACTTGAGGGTGAGTAAATGTAAATGTAAATTTTTAAGTGAACTATTCCTTTAAATTAAAATAGAAAAAAAAAGAGAAAGACTAACTATTTTAGCCTAAATAAACAAGACAATTTTTATTAAAAAATTATAAAAATAAAAAGTACTCAATCCATGAAAATTAATTTAATACACAAATTCCTTCTTATAACTGCACAGTGTACAGAGTGCCACACCCTTATATCTTTTCTTTGTCTTTTTTAGCTATTTAAACATCCTACAATCTTCTATGTCAGTATGGTGTGCAAAGCCTAACAGCACTATATCTGATGATCCCTCAACATCCGACCAGGTGCAGAAAAGCATGCACTTTCTATCTAGGTCTAGGATCTCACTAGGAGCTGTACATGGATCACATTACACCTGCAATGGCAACTTTGACTTAAAAGGCAAGCTACAGGACATATGCGTTTCAGGATACGCTCTTTTATATGCACAATATTGACAATTACTTTCTGACTCTTATCAGTACATTGCATGTTTCATTTCAATGGATTATGGTGACTAAGTGTTGTAAAACTGAACCATCCAACTGAACTAAATTTTCCTCATACAATACATAGAGTATATAGAGTATTATGATTTACTCACATAACACCATTTTATTTTACCTTAACATGTGCTGATATCTCTCTTTCTCTCTCTCAAATGAAGTCAGTTTGACTCAGTATTTCCTGTTTCACTGTTGCTGTATTGTGATTGGTGTAAAGGTGATTCACGCATTTCCTACACTTAAAGGCATATGGTCATTTTCTTGTGCTAGCTAACTGATAAAGTAAAAAAATATGAGATGAGTGTAATGATTCACTAAACAGCAATTTAGTAACACAAAATGATAACAGACACACAACTTAAAGAACTAAACACCACTAAGTGTTTCATTTATAAATAATAATATCCATGAAAAAGATTAATATCACAAATATTGCCAAAGCATGGGTTAGCAGAGTTGCATGATAAACTTGTAAACAAAAATGAGGGCTCAATTTACAGGCACATTAGAGGCCATTTATATCTGTTGTCAGTGAAGTAACCTGATCCAAGAAAATGTGCCTTTTCCATTGGGCAGATAAACAGTGCAGAAAGGAGCACAGCAAAAAGGAAATTGCAAATTGCAAATAATAAGAAGTGAGAATAACAAGCATAGGACTATCAAATAATACAAGTAGACAGCGAGGCATGTCAGAAAGATGACAAAAGTTGAGGACAGAAGCAGAAAGGTTTGGGATGTGCTTCACACTATATTTATGATGGTAATATATAATTTTAAGAGAAATGCCAATTAATTTGACTTAGAAATTCATAGAAACTATTGACTGAAAAATAGAAAGGTTGACAGGAAATTATGACAGAATGTGTGGCACGGCTAGGGAAGAGAGGATGACAGAAAAAGGGAATTAGCCTGCTGAGAGGATGAATAATTGAAAGACTTTGTGACATCATGAAAAAACAACAGAGCATTAAGCTTGCTGCATTCTGAGATTCCCTCCAGTCTTGCTCTGCTGATTCATCTACCCATCTGCCTGTGTGACTCTCATCTTGGCTCATCACTTTCCATCTCATCAGAGCATTGTTCTTTTACTTTCTCTTTAATATTCCACTGAATTTGCACGGTTTTATGATGTTGATGAACCTTCTAAGACAAAACTGGTCAGAGAAAACAAATATAATTATGAAATGCAACTTTACCTGTTGTCCTGGATTCCAAAGTCCATACTCCATCTGCCATTCCCCTAACTTCCACTTCATCCTCGTCTTCCATCATTTTGGTGTGAACAGGTTTATCTCTTTCATCACAAATAGTCCTAAGGCTGCCTTCGCTTACTGAACAGCCAATTTGTTGGGACACTTTGGGTTCTGCTGGGCAAAGATTTTGTATATTCAGGCGGCACATTTCCCTAAAAAGGGACAATGAGGCAGGAGTGGGTGGCGGCTGAAGAAAAGAGGCTTGTGCTTGGGAAGTATATTCCCAGCCATCCCCATCAATTTTCTCTCTTCTCCATTTGAGGTTGTACAGGAAATCAGGGTCTGGGGTGACGACAGTTGGATCGGGTTCTGGTTGAATAGGGGCTGGATTGGAGCTCTGTTTGCTTCTGTTGCGTAATTCTTTAAAGGTTGTGACTTTTAAGCCTGAAGTTAAGCCTTTTTCCAATGTGCCCTCATTAGACAATTTTCGCATCTCAAGAGGTGGCGATTCTGTTTCTGGGGTGAAGGCTATCAGCCAATCAAATCTATCCGGGCGAGATGCATTGGCAGGTAGAGTGCATGGCTTAAGGGGGGGGAGTTCAAGAGGATCGGAGACAATTGGTGGACAAGGGGGCAATGGTCGTGGAGGTGGAGGAGGAGGGGTGTCTGAAATCATAGAAGTATAATCAAAACTCCCAAAGCTAACATTCGGGATGTTTGTGTTGCTAAGATCAGTGCTGTAAAATGAGTTGGGAGATAGACTAACAATGGATCCACAACTGCAGCTATGATTACAGTTTCCACCATTTCTCTTACGTCGTCTTGCCATTTCTGTGAAGGATGTTGTCCTGATTGCTTCTTTCTGTTCATCTTTAGAAATGTCCTTTTCACTGTGAGTATCTAATTCCTTTACACCTGTAGACCTGTCTTCCTCAAATCTGGTTCCTTCTCTCAATATGGAGTGCAACCTCTTATCTACACCATCTTCCTTGTGTGTTCTGTTAGCACTGATTTCTCCAAACTGAGAGACATCAGACATTGGCGGTTGCTCATTCTCCAGGACTGCATCTACACAGACACCCAACTCGGGACTAAGTTTAAGCAATTCAGCTTGGGTGAGGCCTGCTAGTGCAAGCAACTTTCTGATTTCCACATCCAGAGCATGAAATGATGGAGGGGGCAGGAGTGATGGTGGCGGTGGAATAGCTGGAGGCGAGGACATTGCAGGTGGAGGTGGCAATGGAGGAGGTCTGGACGTTGGTGGTGGAAGGGACAGAGGAGTCTTTTCTCTTTCAAGCTGAGCAAGTCTTTGAGCCTCTAGACGGGCTTTATGACGTCTTCTTGGAGGAGGAATGGGTGGTGTGGGGGAGGTGAGAGTAGGTCTGTCTGTATTTAGGGAGAAGTAGGGCACAGGCTGTGATGGAGGAGGAGGAAGGGCAGGAGGTTTCAATGCTGGGGGTGAGGATGACAGTGCAGGCAAGGTAGGAACAGGGACCCTTGAAGAAAAAGGAGTAGTGTCGTTGGTGGATGAGACTGAGAAGACATGTCCACTGATGTTCTCATAAGTGTGTGTTTCTGGGTGAGCACTCACATGCCTTGTTGGAGGCTTTGGGGGCCGGGGAGGAGGATCCAATGGTGATGAAGCAGGTGAATCAGAGGCAGGGGTTTCATCAAGGTCAGAAGGAGCAGTCAGATCTACCCCTGCATCAGAAAATTCCTGGGAGTCACTTGATTTGTTGCTTTTATACAAATTCCATGCAATGTCAATGTTGCCCATTTCATCCAAAACTCCCTCATTGTCAAAGTCTAACCCTTCCTCCTGAAGTTTCACAAGATATGCCAACTTAACCTCTTTGTTGACCCTCTGAAGCTTCTGCTGATGATCCAATCTATCTCTGACAATCAGCTCACCACCCAATTCCCAATGTGCCAGCCTAACAATGCGGTAGAACAGATCCATTTTGCCCAACTCTTCTATGGAGTCTAAAAAATGGAGGAGATCCACTTTGATACATTTTCCTCCTTCTGATTTATTGCTCTCTGTGTAGTCAGAGGAAGGAGAGCAAGGGGCTGAGGGATAGCCTTCATCAGAAGAGCAAGGCGATCTTGCAAGGTTGAGATCTAATGGTAAGACATTGGAGTGAAAGGTAGGGCAATTGGAGACCGGTGAGCGAGAAGATGGACAGCTTTCAGTGGCTTCTTGGTCCTGTGATGACAATGAAAATGTATCAGGGCAGTCACACTCCAGATCTGAGCAGCTGCTAATGGATGTGGAAGAAGATGAGGTAGAAGATGTGAGGGAGAAGTCTAGCATGGATTCTGGGCAGTTGCAACAAGAAGGGACAAGAGTATCATCATCTTCATCATCATCATCATCATCTTCACCATCACAATTGCCGTTGCCATTGACATCAATATTGCCATTTACATTTACACTGCAGTCATCATTTTTGACGTCACCACCCTCTTTTTCTTCCAAATTGTCATTTTCCTTCTCTATCTCCTTCACTGGGATGGCATGAGGTTGCTTTACTTCTGGGTCACACTCCTCTTCTTTGATGTCTTGTTTTGGAACAGCCAATTCCTTCTGAGGAGGTGGTGGCGGTAGCTTCATTTGTTGCCTGATGTTTACAGTGTTATTGTTGTTATGGTTGTGATTAAAAAGGCTGTTGCTATCCTGAGGTGAATGGCCATCACAACACAGACAAGGTAGACTGGGCTCATTGCAGTTTGGATCCACAGCTGGGGCCAGGTTTGATACAGTGTGTCCACTTTTTGGTTTTGAGATTGCTGGAATTGCGTGAGCACCATTCTTCTGTGGCCGCACCAGTTTGGACTGAACCACTGGGGCTCGTGCTTGACCGGGGCCTTTTAACTTGGAAGACTCAGGTGGTCCCCGAGTGCCACGCCGAGGGGATGAAGATACTGTGTTCATGTTTTTGTCATCCCTCTTAGTCCCTTGGCTTGGTTTTGCCTCTGTGCGTCTATTGTCAAACCTGCGGGAACGTGGGGGCACAGAGGGACGAGAGGAGGGGTGCATGGTGGTATAGTTTTTATGTTCCTGATAATTATTTTGATGTTTGTCTAAGGAGTTTGTAAACATATGGGGTCACATCCTGGACTTAGTTAGTACCTGAAACACAAAAGCAAAAAATTAAATAAATACCACCTTGCTTGAGAGGTCGGACAAACATTCTTCACAATTTAACATAATTGTGTACATTTTATAGATAAAGCATTTCTCTTTTGTTCCTGGACTAATATTGAACATCATTAGGCTATTTTTTCCAGGTTTTCAGAACATCAAAATATACACTATTATGTTTGACTGTACCAACTTTACACCACCCTAACCTACTGTACACCACCCTTTTTTCTTTTCTTATTTTTTCAAATTTCTGGCATTCTTAGTATTAATATAAAATTTTCTGTTTTGCAAATAAAATATAATTGTAATAATATTGACATAATAGGCCTATATAAAAGACGTATCTGTGTGTGTGTGTGTGTGTGTGTGTGTGTGTGTGTGTGTGTGTGTGTGTGTGTCAGTATTTCGTGTACTTTTATATTATTATAGTATTATAGGCCTATTATAGTCTTTTATTGCATTCTCCCAATCCATGGCCACAGGACAAATTTGTTTTCATTTTCATAATTCTTACATTATTTAGAGAATAATATAATCTAAATATGCTCATGCCTAGAGAACAGAACGTGTAGCCTTAACATATCCAGAAATCTCTTTATTCCACTATACAATATCTATATGATTTTTTCTCTGCGGGAGCCATGTGGAGCAGAAAATCATAGCAATAACTAAGGCTGTTTTCGCTCTTTAAACACCGTGGGCAATGCGCTGCTCGCGCCCAATGTCCTTGGATACAGAGGATGTAAATCTAGGCCTAGCGAGTGCTTTAGTAAATAAACTCATCATGATTGATATAAATACATGAACATCACCTTCTCATACACCATTGTGTATTATTTAATGTCGGTAACTAATATATTAAATATTTAAAGAGCGTTTTAAAATTATATTTAACAAGATGTGATACTAGTTGTGTTGACACCTCCTCCGCAGACTTTAATGCTACTGTATCAATACGGTAGAATAATATTTCACATTAATAACGTATCGAGTTATGATATAGCTTCGAAGTATTTCCTTACAAGCAAAAATAAAATAAAAAGATCAGAACATTCGTAAATAAAACAAAATGCTTCAAATCTAGCATACAATGTAATCAACAACAAAAAAAACGAATTTACCCAATTCCCAGAAGGATATAAAGGATTCGTTCTTCTTGATCTCGATTTCTATTCCACCGCACAAGCCATGACTCTGAAATTATTATATGCCGTTATTCTCTTTCCTCCTGTCGATCGCTCCGTCATCTAACCCTCCCCTCCTCTCTCTCATCCCATCCTCGAGACCACACCCCTCCCTCAGCAGCATCTCTCTGCTCGGCTCTCGACTCACACACGACTCGACACTTCTCTTGCACACACTAATTCAAACACCTCACAAAGAGAAATGCATTGTAAAAAAATGTTGATCAGATTTGTTTATTTGCACATTTCTGTTTTTCTTTATACATTTACAGCAATATTGGAGATTGATGATCACCTGACCAGACACTTGAGACAGACATTCTGGTAGTCTGTAATAAATCAATGTACAGTACAATGACCGGTTTCACAAAAACAAACAAAAAAGCTAGGATTCTGAATGAAACTGCCCTGAAGTGCCATTGTGTTGTGCTTGGGAAGATATTTCCTCTAGGGTATTTTCTTATTATTAAATAATAAGTAAATATTTTAAGGATTATGTGCATCTGTCCCCTGGGTTGGTTCTCATACTTAAAAATATGTAGTTAAATAGATTATTTCTTTTATCTATAAATCTTCTTTACTCTTCCTAGTTCTTCCAAAGATGTTGACAATACAATGCAAAAGCTGATGAAAATATATGGTTTATACGTACCTCAATTTAAACACTGAGATGTACTATTTGTAGTACAATCCCTGACCTCTTAATCAGCCGATTGCATTTTTGATGCAAGAATAAAAGGGGAAAAACAAATAATGATGCGACATAATTTGACTTTTTAAATGCATCTAAATACTTGACAGTATATTTAAAGTGCAGTTAAAATCTACCATTTTCACATTCCACTAAAATCCCTCACTGCATATTTATTTGAGCCTGAAGTCTGTGTGCCTAAAATACTCAACTCCATTTATCAAGTCCCTCCAGTTCCCTGAACCACAACCTCATTTATTTCTCTTATATATTTTCTTGGCAAAATTAAGAAAAACAGCATGAGGCAGATTCTTGGCATGAAGCTGGATAAGTTTTTGAAGGCGGTGATAGCTCTCCTCCTCATGTTGATGGTATCGGATAGGCATTTCCAGAGTATCATACAAAGCCTTGACCCTTTCAACACTTTCAGCATCACTACGCCCATAACATGCCTGTGAGAAAGAAGACAAGTCAGAAAACTGTTAACTCTACCACATTAATGTGTTCTATTTTTGCATTAATTATATTTGTTTGTCATTCACTTTGCCCACACTTTCTCACCTCTAGTTCTGCCCTTTGTTGAGGTGTCATGATGCCCAGTGCGGTCACCACCAGCCAGCTGCATTTGTTGTCCTGTATATCTGTGCCGATCTTTCCAGTCACTGCAGGATCACCATAGCAATCCAGGTAGTCATCCTGTCAATGACAAACATGTTATGAATGCTTTGAGATATTGCAACCAGATCTGATTGAGGATACTAGGCTTCAAAAGTGTTGCTTTATACTAATACGGTATACCTGTATCTGAAAGAACTCGCCCATCTCAAGTAAAATTGTTTTAGCATTGTTGTGTTCAGTCTCATTCTCAATCCCTGCCTGTAATCAATAAAAAAAAATTATCACTAAAATAATTATTTTCACAAAATATACACAGAACACATGTATGCAAACCTCACCATGTACATGGCTGCAGCTACAGGGAGATAAAACGAGTAGAATGCAGTCTTGTATTTCACAATGGCTTTGTACCTGAGGCAGATACACTGTAAATCAGTCAACGATAATATACGAATACAGTCAACGGCAAATAATAAGCTATAAATAAATCAGCAAGCAAGTATTTAAATTGTCTGTGCCATAGGTTTAAAAAGTCCAGCTCAACTTCTCACCTCTCCATGGTGAAGCGATCAAGGTCGATTTTGTGTGGAGGTGCAGTCATCAGATCAAGAGTTTGACCCAGCTCTGTCTGGAAAGAGGTCTGTAAGGGAAAAAGATTCAGTTAAGACAGCACAGCTATGTCCTTATCTATTAAACAATATGCAGCTGATTTGTGATAGAAACAGCTTAACAGTTTTGTGTACCTTTGTATGATAAGTTAAAATGTGCGTACATGTGTTATAGCAGACTAATTAATCTTTGGTGTGTGTTACCTCAGTAAAAAGCTCAAGCAGATGGACATAGTAGCGCTGTCCTCTGCAATGTCTGCGAAGAAGGCGGTAGATCGCCCCCTCCAGGAGAAAAGCGTCATTAATGGCATCCAGACCAATACCTTCCTGACAAATTCAAAAAGAGCACAATTAGCACAGTAATACTCCACACAACTGATATACACCACTGTTATATAATATAACATAATAAACTTACAAAATATAATACGTATTCCTTTTAAACAACTATGAATTGTCAATCCTGCAATCTGTACCAATTTTGTTTTTAAATCAGAAACAAGAATAGGGATTTTTATTGTTGTTAAAGGAATAGATCCCCCCCCCCAAAATTAAAATTCTGTCATAATTTACTCACCCTCATGTCGGTCTCAACTTGTATGACTTTTATTTCATCAAAGAAGATATTCTGAAGGATGTTGGTAACCAAAAGGTGTGTGTTCCATTTTTGACTATACAGGAAGTCAATGGGAACCGAAATGGTTTGGTTACCAACATTTTTCAAAATATCTTCTTTTGTGTTCCACAGAAGAAATAAAGTCATGCAAGTTTGGAATGATAATTTTTTGGGTGGACTGTGCCTTTAACAGTAAAAATTTAATAATCATAATAAAAATGATCAAAATTCTTGTGTTTGGAAGAAAAAAATGAAATGGGCATAAATCAATTACCTTCTTATACCAACAGGGTTGACCCCTTCTTGTCATGGATGCATCCATGATGTCATCAGCCACCAAGAAAAATGCCTGAAGCTGTGAAGAAATCAAAAAGTTTTGTACTGCACTATTGTATCTTATTTTCTTAATTTTTTACCCAATTGCAATTAATAGTATCAATTTTACACACCAGTTCAATGCACCATCCAACCAAAAGGGCTCGGTGAGCTTCATCAGGTGGCAATTCAGAGGGAGAAACTAACTCTCGTAAAGAACCAATCACAGACAAGCCTCGGTTTCTCTTGCCTCCAGGGGCATTGTACCGAAGCACCTAGAGAATAATGACACATTTCACAAAACTGACAATACAATAAATTCAGTGCAGAGTTGATTCAGAATTGTTTCAGATCTGTTCTGGAGTTTTAAACTGCAAATGCTTTGTGTGCCAGTCCCCAAGTGTCTCAACTCTAGCATAATTTGTCCTTTTGAACATTAGCATGTTCATGGCATCAAGACTAGATTATTGTAATGCTATTGTGGGTGGTTGCCCTGCACACTTTATAAACAAACTACAGCTGGTCCAAAACACAGCAGCTCGAGTTCTTACCAGAACCAGGAAATATGACCATATTAGCCCGGTTCTGTCAACACTGCATTGGCTCTCTATTAAACATTGTATACATTTTAAAATATTGCTGATTACTTACAAAGCACTAAATGGTTTATCTCCCCAGTACTTGAGCAAGCTCTTAACGCATTATAGTCCGTCACGTCTATTGCGATCTCAAAATTCCAGCCAGTTGATAATCCAACCCCAAATCGGAAAAGGTTGGGACGTTTTGTAAAATGCAACAAAATCAAGAATCTGTGATTTGTTCATTCTATTTAACCTTTTTTTTGAACTGACAAAAGTACAAAGAAAAGTTTTCCAATGTTTTCACTGACAAACATAATTGCAAGTGGAATATTGATACAAGACAGCCGCTCAACAGTCTGTGGTCATCGTTGCCTGATTCTCCATTTCATGATGGGTCATACATTTTCCATAAGAGACAGATCTGGACTGCTGTAAGGCATCAGGCTAATCTCTTCTACATAGAGTGTCTAGAAACCACTCAGTTTTAGCATCTGCAGAATGAGGTCTGGCATTGTCTTGCTTCCCAGGAAAGATGTCATCTTGATGGCAGTTTTTGTCTCTGTACAATCCAAATATATGCCTCCATGTCAATGGTACCTTCACAATAATGCAAGTTACCCATACCGTTTGCAATGATGCACCTCAATACCAGGACAGATGTTTGCTTTAGCATCTGTTGCTGGTGAAAGTGTGGTTGGTCCCTTTCGTCTTTGGGACTGAGAACTCAATGTCCATTTTTTTCCAAAAACAAGCTGAAACGTGGACTCATCTGACCACAGCACACATTCCCACTGTCTTCTAGACCATGTGAGATGAGCTCTGAACTGATGTAAAGCTTTCTCCTTGTGTAACAGAGATTCAAGTGGCATTTCTTGATGCAGCATCAGACAGTGAAAATGGTTTTCCAAAGTCCTCCTGAGCACATGTGGCTGTATTTAACAGAGGAGCATGATGGTATCTTGTGCAATGCCATCTGAGGGCTCGAAGGTCAAGCACATTACACAGAGCTCTCCTGCCTTGCCCCTACACAGACTGAGATTTATCTGGATTCCCTGAATTTTGTGACAATTTTATGTATGAAAGATGATGAAAGACATACATTCTTTGCAATCTTGCATTGAGAAATGTCATTTTTTAATTGTTTGACAATTCTCTTGACCCATCTTTGATTAAAAAGACTGAGCACTTTTACACCCAAACACAATACCCTCAACTATTACCAATTCACCTGCTCATTGTGGACTGTTTCAAAAGAGTTGGATAATCTTTTCACTTTTATTTTGTCTAAAGTGAAAGGGGTGTGTTGCAGCCATCAAAATCCAAATTTGTTCATATTTACACAATACAATTATGTGGACAGTGAAAACATTGGAAAACTTTTCTTTGTACTTTTGTCAGTTAAAAAAAGGTTAAATAGAATTAACAAATCACAGATTCTTTAATTTTATTGCATTTTACAAAATGTCCCAACTTTTTCTGATTTGGGGTTACCTAGAATATCAAAATCGACTGCTGGCGGTAGATCCTTTTCCTATTTAGCACCAACACTTTGGAACAGTCTTCCTACCTTCCTGTCCGGGAAGCAGACACACTCTGTCAGTTCAAATCTAGACTAAAAACACATCTCTTTGACCTAGCATACACATAACACATTATAGACTTCTATAACTCAATGTTAGACTGCATAGATTAGGTCAGCCGAAAGCGAGAACACTTCCCATAAATCCTGATGTACTTGTTACATCATAAGAAGGATGGTGTCAAAGCTAATATTAGTCTCTCTGTTTACCCCGAGGTTTACCGCAGTCCGCCGGATCCAGGCAGTATCTGGATCTGATGAAGGATCTGCACCTGGCTGGACACGACGACAACACAGTCCTAACTAGTCTACTAGTCTCTCCCCTGTACCTCTGTGCAGATAAAATGTTGTCGGGATAATTGCAGTTCACGTGGTTATGCGGAAGCGATAAAAAATTCTGTATTATAAATTTTTCAAGGCTTGTACCTTGGAAGCTATTTCATGGTTTGCGTTCTGAGCCACCAGGCACTGTTTTAGGTCGGATCGCATTAAGGGTTTTCTGTTAGAACGGTGTCGTGTTAGCGGCCCCTAAGTTACGTCGTTGCAGCGGAAGTGAATCAATCAAAACTAACTTTAGCTAGACAATAACTTTATTCTAGAGCTGCTGTAAAGCCAAAACAATCTCGGTTACTTTAATTTCCTATTATCACTGTAAAGCTGTTTGAAACAATCTATATTGTTAAAAGCACTATATATGTGACTTGACTTGGCTTTATATCTATGTACTGACACTAGCCGCGTTTCCACCGCAGGAACTTTCCCCAGGAACTAGGAACTTTGGGGTGGTACTTGTGTGTTTATACCGCAGGAACCAGGGTCTAAATGAAGTTCCGGGAAAAAATTTCCCCCCCAGAAAGTCCCTGCTGGCGAGGTAGTACTTTTTCAGAGTTCAGGAACTTTCGGGATGGGGTGGGACTTGTGCGTGGGACTTGTGCCCGATGGCGCGCGTTCGTCCCATCGATCACGGTCAATGTTCGCTATAGCTGATAACAAACGTTGTCTACTTTTATATCTAGCATTACGAGCTTTCTGAATAAGCTTTAGTATTAGTGCTCGTCTCTTTTCTGCCGTTTTGTTAATTACCTCGTTAGTAAACCAATAGATCGCACACAAAAGCAGCACAGCTTGTATCTCCTCCATACTTAAAACTCAAAACGCACTCAAAACTCAAAACAAACGCACAGACTGGGAGGAGCAGTCGCACGCAGTTCAACGTCACCAGACTATCTTTCCGGTACTTTAGGACCACGGTGTAAACGCAGTAAGCAACCGGTCTGGGGCGAAAAAAAAGTTCCTATGAAAAAAGTTCCTGGGACAAATAGTTCCTGGTAATTGCGGTGGAAACGCGGCTCATGACACTGACATTTGGTTGCTGATGTCACAGTATACTTCTTAAAATACATTTCACATTAAATAACCAGTGCAGCGTGTCATCTTTTATCTCTTAGTCTTACCCATGTTTCTTCAGTACTGGTTGTGAGAGTTTACTTTACCTCTCTGAGTCTGTTGAGGGCATCAGTGAGAACTGGATCAGTGAAGTCCTGCTCTGTAAGTTCAGACACCAGATTTTCAAATTCCCCATCAAAGAGCTGAGCATCCGACAACATCTTTCCTTTCTGCTGGACACCGTTGCACCTGCTGTCACCCTGAAGTGATGGAGCACACAAATACAGTGCAATGACATACACATAAATACAAAAATTAGGCAAACATTTGATTACTGTATGATTTGGAAACAACTGAAATAATATCTTGCCCTAAATTTAAAATACATACATAAATACATACGTATACATACAATCATACATACATAAAAACCTACAGACAACTTATTGTTCATGCGTTGGGTTTAATCTGCAGCAAAAGCATGATTTTGCTTGCTTGTTTTTATGTAACATATTGCCAAATTAATTACCGTATACCAATTTTAGTAAATAACAGCAAGAAAAGTACTTAGCACGATCAACATAACTCAATGCAACTCTCAGATGTAAATATGATCGCATAAACTTTGCTAGCTTCGCTAAGAACAATATGAACATTATTCAAATAGTATGTAAAATGTACTCATTCACTGTACACTTTTATCATGTAAGAGGTTTAATTTGACTTACCATTGGGAATCTATCCTTGCTCAGACTACTGACACAGCATATCTGTGTGCTTTTATTTCACCTGCAGAACGCAAAGTCAAGACGGCCCATAAGATCGAAGGCGTACCTCATATTGTAGTTTTTCTGTACATTTGTTTCGGTCTAAAGTCTTAGTTTTTAACTTCAAGTACCGAAATCCTTTGCGCATGATCTGTTGGGGCGTGTAAGCAAAAGCTCATATGACATCACGAACATCCATTGGCTGACATAATCGAACGAGGATGGGCTCCGGAGATATTAGCCAATGAGAAGAAACTATCCGGGACTCTAAGGGTGGAGTGAATGCAAGTGAACCTATCAGATTTTGGCAAATTATCTCTCAGCATAACATAGGGGAGAGCGGGGGCGGGGCACAACCTAACGCTTTTTGTCTTTCTCAGATTGTGTTGAAGTAGGGTTCGAGTATTTATTTTTTCCCCGCATTAATTTCACACGTCTAGAACAATTACGTGGTTTTGTTTCATTAATAAAGTGTATAATTTTTTCTTGATTTACCCCTAAAGAATGAAAGTGAAATGTGACAACATACCCCATGTGGAGTACATTGTGACATGTAAAGGGCACATTGTCACATGACCATATGACAGCTAGCTAACATATAACACACATGACAGCTTAAAATGTTATCTGATCTAATGAAGAAATATACTTTGTCAATAAATTATAATGGCAATTTTTAATAATTAAAAATAAATTTGACAACAACACAGCTATACAGCATAGTTCAAAACATTTTATAATTAATAATTTCTGAACATTGACTCAGTCTTTATTCACCTTTCTCATGGTTTCTCAATAGAATTCATAAAAGTATTTAATAGAAAAGCATAGTTCTATTAGCACATTGTAACACAAATCTTGGCATAGCCCATAAAACTACGTTTTGACTATCCATAAATATATTTTGGATAGTTACAATTGTATTTTGACAAGCCATAAAACTAATTTGACTTATTTTACAGAATTTGTCAGCAATTATAATTGCACTAGTAAGAAATCTTATTTGAGATATAGCCTACTTTATGTTAAAACTCTATTGAAGATATCTGTAATGACGACATTACAGATAGAAAAGATACTGGATGAATTTCTTCAGGGATTACTAAATAATATCTGAATGCATTCATATGGTAAAAGGTCGTAGGTATGTCTATGTATGTCTGTGTATACGCTGTGATTTTAATTGAATCATGTTCAAAACGGACCAAAGTGCAATGTTCAATAAAGACAGAGAACCGTAACTGCTCGTCTGAATTTATTTATTATATATTTTGAAAAGACACGAGTGAAGAACAATGGAATTATACACCATAAACGTGAAAAATAGTCAAATTGAACGTGTGACGGTCAAGAAAACTTCAAAAATCAGAATAAATTCTGAACCGGTTGCAGTTCCAGTCTGGTTCCATATGAGGGCGCTCACAGGACGAGTGCAGAATGAATGGAGGTCTATGGAGCTTTACCCCTCAAAATCCACTTTTCTCAGGATATAATTTTTTGTCTAATTTGAATGTTGTATTCGAAAGGAGAAGCAAAGAAATTACACATTGCTGGGTGTTAAGAGTCACTTATTCGCTTTAAAAAAGTCTTTTAAATGACAGTGACGTCATACACATCGTACGACCAGAGATACTGCTTTACGGCAATCCTTCAGTCACTTTGGTGCTTTCACGCTCTGCACTTCTTTTCTCTCGAGGCATCGACAACACAGCTGACACAGGTAGTGATGGCCAAATGAGGCTTCCTGAACCACTGAGGCTTTCCAGCCCATTGGTTCACCAAAAGGTTCGTTTACCTGAAGCCTCATGAAACAGTGTGCTCCCTAGTGACACCTGCTGTGCAAAGCAATGTATCGCACACAAATCTATTCATCCTGAGCAACCAAATTGTCATGGTGTGGGCACACCCTTTTTCTATTGCCTGTGTATTAAATAAAGTTTTTTACTCTGCTTGTGTTTACCTATGCACACACAACTCACACACACATAACTTTGTATTCAGTAGTTCTTTGGGTTAGTGATGACAGTGAATGCCCCAAATGAGTGTAAAGAAATCACTGAGTGCAGTGCTGACTGAGTGCAATAGTGTAGTGATTATGGAACTGGGAGTACAATTGTGTAGTGCTTATGGAACTGGGAGGGCAATTGTGTAGTGCTTATGGAACTGGGAGGGCAATTATGTAGTGCTTATGGAACTGGGAGTGGAACAGCAAACTGCAACAGGGATGGGAACATTTTTACTGATTTTTATTTAAAAACAAAAGTTTTTTTACAGTATTTGGATTGAGGCGGTTTCTCTTTTTGGAAACCACCTCTCCAGCCTTAGAAAACACCCTTTCACAGGGCACCGATGATGCCTAAGCATTGAAGAGGTGTTGTTGCTGTAAGTCAGCTCTTTATGGCACAGCAAACATTTCACCTTCAACATGCAGATAATACACATTGTGATTATACAGCGATATGGTGAGGATTATGTGATGTTATGATAATAAATTATATAAATGTATACAAACCTTGTTATGAGCAATCAATTCAAAATGCTCCCAGACAGGAGAAGTTCTCCTCTTTCTTGCTGGCTCCATTGTAAGGGCTCTAGGTTTGCCTTTAACGTTTGCACTCTAAGGCTTTCCCTACAGTCTAGTCTTATAATAATAATAATAGCAATAATATATATATATATATATATATATATATATATATACAATAATAACACTACTACCAATATATGTATATATATATAGCAACTAGAACTAGATATAGGCTAATTTACTCTAATAATCTACTGAACTATGTATACTTTACTCTAATAATCTAATAATCTACTAAACTAAGTATAATGTAATATAATATATAATACAGGCTATGATATATAATGATAACTATGCTACTACAAACTCGCTACAACTCGCTACTCACTACTTCGTACAACCAACACTTCAACACCAATGCAAACGCCTACTGCAAAACCCACGAGAGGCGCGAGGTTTCGAACCACTTTTATCCGGAAGCGATACTCAGAATGAAGCAATGACGTATTCAACACAAACCGAGGCCTCGTTTGTTATCGTCACGTGATTTTCACGGAAACGACACAAGCCTCGAATCGGGGCTTCATCTGGAACGCCCCTTTTTGCTCGACACAAGCTCCGGAGCCTCGCTTCAGATGTCACATCACTAGACACAGGTAAATACACATGCTAGAAGAGTTTTTTGTTAAACTAAAGTTCTTAAAGGTGCCCTAGAATGTTTTTTTTTATTATTTTATAATGTTTCCTGGGTTGCCCTTATAATGTTAGTATGTTTTTTAGATCAAAAATAGTCATAATTTAGAAATAAAAGGCATTTTTCCTAGCCTGATTTTAGTCTCTGATTTGAACACTCTGTTTGAAGGGGCGTGTCTGCTGTGAGAACCGGCCACTGCTGTGATTGGCTGACATGCTTGCATATGAAATATGACATGTGAAACTCTCTCGAATACTTTTATTACAGCTGTTATATACGTTTTAACTATTACAGCTATCGAGATTAACGAATCGTGAGATGTTTTTAAAGTATTTAAATCTATTTCCATCACATAAAATGTTGCTGTGATGAGCATTGAGCAAGCAGATGACAGTCTGTTGATCGCGAGACAACGCAGTTTCTCTCTCTAATGCTTTCACCAATGCAAACGATGACATAGCCTACTTCTATGAGAGCTTCGTTGTGCAGTGTAACAGCGTCATTGATTTCATAACGAGTTTGGCAAGAGAGATAAACTCGCGCTGTGTGGATTGTTCTTTGACCGCTTTCTGTATACTTTTTTCACTGAGAATTAGCCTATTTAACGTTAGTTATGTATGCTCGTTACTTGGAGTTTGCTATTACTGTACTAGGATCTTGCGCTGGATCTAACACAGTGTAAATTATCTTTAATAAAATCACTACTTACCGGTTGCGGGAATATAGTTGGAATTACCCCCTTCTTCAGTTTGAGACGCTGAGAGAAGCTTGATATTGTCCCAGGTTCGAAAATAAGTCCGTGGTGAAATGGGCAGAGCAAACTAACAACTTCGAATTAAACTGTTGCGGTATCCGATTAATATAAACATCAACCACGCGTCCACGCCTGTTGACATTTCTTTTCTGTGGGAAGGGTATGAAAATACCTCACATCCCCTGCACAGCCTGGAACATAGCATTTATTCCATGATCTGCCATTTTCTCTCTGATCCTCGCTTGTTCCGATGATGACTCGGCTGTGCAGTGCTTGTCATTGAGGGCTGGGATATGCAAATCTTTGGAGGCGTGATCCCCGACTGTTGCGTCACAGTCGGTATTATGTGGAGATTCGCCTGTTTTTCAGGGGTGTTTTTTAAAAACGAGATTTAAATAAGAAGGAGAAAACAATGGTGTTTGAAACTCACTGTATGTCATGTCCATGTACTGAACTCTTGTTATTTAACTATGCCAACATAAATTCAATTTCACATTATAGGGCACCTTTAACATTCTGGTCCCGCTTCGAATGCCACGATGCCATCAAGCGGTATCTCTGGTCGTAATCAGTCCTTCACTCACTGACCAATCAGCATCATTAGCAGAATGCTAGCGTGTTATGGGCAACAACAACTCAACCTGTAAGAAATCGAAAGGACAGAAGTACTCGTTCATTCAACTTTCGACCTATAACCCATGTTGAACTTGCAAAACCTACAATCAAATCTGAGATTTCTCAACGACAATCCGGTAAAAGAGACAATTTAGCTGTCTAGCTCCATAGACTCCCATTCATTTTGCACTCGCGCGATCACTCCAGTGGAACTCTTATGCTGGGTACACACCACAAGATTTTTTACATCTTATACGATTTTCAAAATGTGATAGACCACAAACATGAGGACAAAAAATCCTAGATTGAACTGTTTTGCTCCTATAGTGTGTGGTGTGCCATGATGTGACAAAGACAACACACCTCACACTAACAGATTTTCAACCGAGTCTTGACTGTGAACACAGGAAATCTCGTAAAATCTCGCGAGACTTCAGAATAAGCATGGTGGACAATATGCAGATAAAGTTTGAACTTCTCAGATAAAGTTTGTGGTAATGCACACACGCTGGCCCTGTCTCTCAACCATGATTTCACTATACAAATAAAAAATGGATATTGTAGATAAACCATGATAACCACAAATTAACCATAATTTTTGCTAAGAAAAATTCTAACTATTTATTTGTTTATACAAATGTTCAATATGCCTATAATAAAACCATGGTTAATTCTCTCTCTCTCTCTCTCTCTCTCTCTCTCTCTCTCTCTCTCTCTCTCTCTCTCTCTCTCTCTCTCTCTCTCACACACACGCACACACAACTGGTTTGTTATGCTTCCGTCTTCCATCATCTCGCTTCCAATATCTCTCGATATTGTTTCGTTTCACGTGATAATCTCCAGAGCGTGCTCGCGTTAACCGCGTTTGCCCTCGGGGTTCCCCCCACACATCAGGATTTCTGATCGTAAATATTCAACATGTTGAATATTTACGATTCGCGATCGGAGCGGCTCCGATGTTCTTCCGAGCAGGTTCGGACACTCTTAACACACCTCACACCACAGGAAAATCTGATAAGATAATCTTTAAAACCATCAAGATAATCGGGACATAGCTAGGATTGTCGGAAGGGGGGAAATCGGCCCAAAATCAGCCCGATTATCTTTAGGTGTGTACCCAGGCCAGCATTAATAGGGGTGGCGCAGCTGGGTGGCCAGGCTCCCCGTAGACGGGCTTTGTTTTCATCCAGCCGCAGCCGATGCCGAACACACAATTTTAAGGGGGGACGGAGTTCCAGTTCGTAATGTAGAGGATTTCCATATTTTTTCCACGTTATAGTCTCCAAATGCTATGCAAATTTCATACATTCCACAACTAGGGTCCCCCGTGAATCTTAACCAAATTTCCACCACTGGCTGTATCATTTTCTTTATTGGTTCAGTATTTTTGTATTGCAAGCCCTTAATTGAACTAGTGTTATTTTTGGAGAAGAGCATATAGGCCCAGCACACCATTTTTTATACTTCAAAAACATGAACACTTTTTCCATTGTTGTAATTTCTGCTGATATGCTGCTAAATATTTATTTACAAGTATTAATATGCTGTTATTGTTTTTTGCTTATGTAAGTATGAATTTTAATTGACATTACACTAATACTGAACATCTGTTAACTCATTTGTCGCAACTCATCAGTGAGATTCAAAAAAGTGACATTCTATGTGTTTCAATACAAAGTTTAAAAAGTTGACATAGAAAAGGGAAAGAATTAGGTCTACAGAGATGCAGAGCAACAGTTGTAGTATAGTCATATTTATTTTTATACTCGAGGCATTTAGTAACAGCAATGCACTCATTGTATTCTATACTCAGGAGGCGTTTAGTAACAGCAATGAATTAAAATGTAATTAATATTCATTCAAGGACAAATTTATCATACACAGCTAGCTAAAATGATTCACTGAATACTTACAAAGAAAAAAATCTACATATTTTTCTTCTAAATAAGTTTAAAAGCAAATGAAGAAAAAAAAATTTTTTTTTGCAAAGATTTCCTGTCACTTCCACTTGCCATTAAAGATCATACAGTCATGCATTATATGTTTTTAGTAAGAATCCTTTGCAAGTTAGTTATATGATTATGGTATTATGATATGACAGTGTTAAACATTTCAGTATCAATTGTCTTCTGTTAATGCAGATCAATTGAGCTGTCGTGACTGCATGTCACTGGACAGAAAAGCTGAATCTTAACTATGGTAGTATTATCTTGTATAGCAAAGCTTGTAAAATATTTGGGAGATTCTCTCAGTAGTATGATGCTTCTTCTTCCTCAGTGAATCCGGCTTGAACAGCCTCTTGAATACTCTTGATTTGCTCTGGAGGAGCAGCAGGCAGAATGGCAAGCAGCTCTCGATCGATCTTTTCTAGTCTTGCTGTGCTCTTCCTGTCAAACTCCTCTTTATTCTTCAGGACAAGCCTTAAAATGCCTTTTTGTGCCTCATCACAGGAGTTCTGGAGCTGTTGTCGCTCATGCTCAAATTCTGGTTTACTTTTATCCATGGCCATCAGTTTGCCCAGTGAACTGACACGGTCCATCAGGTACTTGTTGGAAACATCTGTATATGTTCCAGAGATCATATGAACCAGACTAGCAATGTTACAGGCTTGGAAGGCTTGAGAGTACAGCAGATCTTTTGAGAAGAGCTTTCCATTGTAGGAGAGGGCTTGTGTTTTCTCAGATGTTGAGACAAAGTTTGTGAGAGTTTTGCTCAGGCTGGTTTTTATAATGTTAGAAACCATCTGAAAGAAGTGAACCATCTTCTCCCACTGCTCCTTCACTCTCCCCATGGCATCCATTCCCTTGACCAGCATCTCTATTGTAGTGTTGAAGTCGATCTCTTTCAGTTCGCAATTTCTCATAGTGACCAGGATATCAGTTAGTTCCTTCTGGTTCTTCTCCAGGTTCTCCACACACTTTTCATAGGTCTCTCTTGTCTTGTTCATCTGAGCTCGGTTCTGCTCTATAGCGAATCGTGCATTCTCTGTGGCCCTCTGTGAAGCACTCTTGTTCTCTGACTTGTTTTCTTCTTTTTGCATCATCGGTAGTTTTGGAGAAATGGCTGGAGAATTTGTAATGTCTTTGCTTTTGCAATCAAAAACACGGGCCGACTCGACCAATTCCAAGACCTGATGTATTATCTTGATGCTTGTGCTTTTGTCACATTTGCCATCTGGTGCATATTTTGCCAGCTGTTTGCATATGTCCATGCCCTCTTTGCATAACTTTTTTGCTTGTTTCTTTACTTGGCAGTCAGGGATTTTCTTTAAATCATCTTTGATTCTTTTGAGCTGATCTTCCATGAAATTCGTTTTTGTAATTTTGTTCTTCTGATCATATAGATTTGTCCAGGCAATGTCATCATCCTCACTATCTACATTCATTTCCTGCTGGATTTTCTGCACACAATTTAATATTTCAGCAGACTTACAATATGCATTTATTTCAGCAACCACATCTCTTGGACTTTCCTGTTCTCTAAAGTTGTAATAAGTATCAGCGATCTTTGTTGTTGCAGAACACACATTTCTCACTGGGTGACTAATAATAGATAGGAGTCCATTAACCAGGCCTGTAATGCTCTGTGTTATTCCACCAACCACATCCATGCCAATCATTTCCCATCCACCAGGGAGGGAATCCATGGCTTTCTTGTAGCTCTCATGAGCCTCATCCAGTTCCTTCTCCATGGCATTCACTGCCTTCTCAGTCCTTTTCTTGGTTTCTAGAGCTGACTGCTCCCTCAGTTTGCTCTCTTCTAGTTTCTTCTTGATTGCTGACATCTCCTCCCCATAGAAGTGCTCTGCATTCACACACGCTTCTAGCAGCTCTTGGATGATATTGATGACATCCTTGAAACGCTTTTCAGTTGCACTAGACAACTGCAGACATTCATCTGCAATGACTCTGATATTCTCCAGCTGATCAGGAAGATGTGCTTTGACAACTTCATCATCGCCTTGGAACAGAATCTTCACAGCTGTCTTCATGTAATCAGGAACTTGGGCAGTATGGAGGCGAATCTGATCCATGCTCGTATGGGCCTCATTAAATGCCCACCAACCAGAGTTACACACTTGCATGAGGCAAGCGCGAAAGGAATCAGGGTATTTGATGAATTTGTAGCCATCTTTGGGGGAATTTTTATTGATGGAGAAATCTGTTGAGGACGAGATGAAAACCAGCTCTCCCATAATGGCTACGGACAGTGGAGCTGGAGTCAGATACTCTTCCCAGTTGGCATAGGGCTGCATCATAAGTTTGGTTTGGTTCCTCATGTCCTCAGCAGTGGTAAGACTTTGAGTTGTCTTTGAAATTTTGGAATCCATGGCTTCTCTATTCCTGCTCAAAACAAATCTCACCGTTTTTATTCCACAAATGACAGCATTCATTAAAGCAATTTTTTAAAGAATATATAAGATTTTTTTTCATAGATTGAAGAAAACTAATGGACAGTGCCATATAAGTGTTTTTTTTAACAAGAAGTTAAACAACTGGTAAGGGGAGAATATAGAGTGAAATAGCCTTACACAACACAACTTACTGCAGTTAGCCTGTTTTCAGTAATCCTGAGGAGAAATAACAATCACATTACATGAGTTCAAATATCTTTGCAATCATATTAATGAAATCATGGCAAGCACTAATGACCCATGGATGATTAGCAATCCGATTAAAATGTATGTTACATGTACGTACATTAGTACATTACATTGTACAGTATATAGGCAATATAATTTTTTTAGCAATGGTAATTCAGTTTGAATTTAATTATCACTAGTAAAACTGTAGAAGTAGAACCATCTATATAAATTATAGATATCTTTTAATTCCAATTATTATTAATAATAATATTAATCAGTATTGTAGAATAGAATTTTGAATAGTCAAAACTAAATTATGACTTGTACAGACAAGGGGATTAAATGCTAAAACAGCTTGTCAAAGTCCTGTTGTCTTTGGCCTTGTACACGCAGCAGTAAAATACGGTTGTCAATTCACCTTTTAGTGCTTAATCCTATTCTGTATACACACACAGTTCAGTAATTTACAATAGTGACAGTCGCATTCTACAACCGAATGAACTCCCGAAAAACTGCATTTACAAAAATTCGACACAGTGTGTACGGAACCAAACTGAACAACTAGTTCTTAAAAGGCCACTGAAGTGCCTTGAAATGCACAGCATTATTTAATGTGTTGACGTAATTTCCATTAAAACAGGAAGACAGGGCCAGACATATCGAACTGTGTCTCCCCTTTTTTAAATAGCTATAGTGTTTTGTTTATATTACAGCTCGACCAGAGCCGTTGAGCTCGGTAAAGCCGCAGCTTTCTCCTAATCTCTAACTGTTTCCCCTCCATATTGCTTTAAAAATATCTATAAAAATATCTAGGATTCATAAAAGGGGTCCAATATGTTTTCTAGTATTCACAGATTAGCGCATATGATCCACTCTGTGCTATCGTGTCTCTGGACTGGAATTGATTGTTTACGCGCTGCGGCCATTCACGTTACACTAACGTGAAACCAGACTTCATTCGCCCCAATGGAAAGCATATTTACACTGTCTGAGATGTTCCCTATCCTATAGTGCACTATGTGCCATTCACCATGTAGAAAATAGTGAATGTGTAAACAAGTGACTGTTTTTTTCCCCTGCAGCTACAGCGTCTATTTATACTCTAGGGGGCGGGACGCTTCTGATTCTAGAGAGTATTTGATTGGACAGGAAATCAGGGGCACGTTCAAGCTCAAAACGGTGCGCAACGTTTTGCTACAGTTTCCGGGTTGAACGACATGTTTCCTGGAAACGGTGTGCAACAGGGTTTGAGATACGCTTTCTCTTGTTTGGTGGGTGTGACAAAAATGTCAGCCCAATCAGCAGCAACATGTATGTAAACCACCGGGTATTAAAGAGACAGCTCGCACAATGGGTCTGTGGTGTATTGGCATAATGTGTATATATATGCAGGATGTGTATTCATTGGCTCTCATGCTTGGGAGCGGGTATTTAAGTCACGTGATGTGAGTTGCACGTGTGGGAAATGTGATGTAATTAACCTGTGATCTGAACACCAGTAAAGTATGTTTGGTAGCATTTGGTGGTTTGTCTCATGAATACATAACATAAGTTGGTGACGAGGATAAAAGTGAGAGGACATGGCGCAAATCGGAAGATTGGATGAGTATAAACCAGAAGACGAGTCCTGGTCCGCGTATATTGAACGCGCAGAATTGTTCATGGTTGCAAATGACGTGGATGATACGAAGCAAGTAGCGACTTTGCTTAGTGCTGTGGGAGCGTCCACATATGGATTACTGCAGAATTTGGTTCAGCCTGAAAAGCCAAAGGATAAAACGTTGGAAGAAATCGTGAATATTCTTAAAGCTCATTTTGAACCAAAGCCGTTGATAATAGCTGAACATTTCCGATTTCAGCGTTGTGTTCAAAAGCCCCATGAAACTGTGTCCCAGTATGTTGCTGAACTGAAACAATGTGCATCGAAATGTGACTTCGGTGCAAGTTTGGATGAGTCTCTACGTGATCGCTTTGTTAGCGGAATCCAAAGTGAAGCATGTCAACGAAGATTGCTTTCGGAGGACACACTCACTTTTGCACGAGCACTTGAAATTACATGGAAACTGCACATCGAGATACCCAGCAACTGAGGAAAACAGAGGATTCAGCGGCAGCAGTGCATAAGGTAAATGCAAAGACTGTGTATAACCAGAGACAATTATGCTATCGTTGTAAAGGGAAAAACCATAATGCTCAAGAATGTTATTTTAAAAACTCGAAGTGTCACAATTGTGGGAAGATTGGACATATAAAGAGAGCTTGTAAAGTTAAAGAGAAAGTACATCTCAACAGTAAAGCTACTGAAAAACAGAACAAGCACAAAGTGACAGCTTATATGTACGCTGAAGAGCCAGAGCTGGAAATGTTTTCCATGTTAAGTGATACTAAGAAACAGCCTTTCCGAGTGAATTTTACGGTGAATCAGCAGGATTTGTTGATGGACATTGATACAGGAGCAGCTGTAAGCATCATTTTGCAACAAGTGTATAAACAATCGTTTGCCCATTTGCCACTGGAGGGAGCTAAAGTAAAGTTAAAGACCTACACCGGTGCATGCATTCCAGTATTGGGTAAATTCACAACTACTGTACAATATGAGGATCAAGTGAATGAGTTACCACTAATTGTAGTAGAAGGGAATGGTCCAAATCTGTGTGGTAGGAACTGGCTCCAGAAAGTAAAATTGAATTGGAAAATAATTCGATATGTGAGTCAAGCTAAGCAGCCTGGGTCTATCAAAGAAGTGCTGGATAAGTATCGTAAAGTCTTTAAGGATGAGCTGGGCACTCTAAAGGACATTAAAGCTACTATTTCAGTAAAACCAGATGTTCCACCCAAGTTTTTTAAAAGTCGTCCTCTTCCCTTTGCTATGAAGGAACGGGTGGAGAAGGAAATTGATAGGCTGGAGGAAGCCAATGTGATATCTCCAGTAAAGTATAGTGAGTGGGCGGCTCCAGTTGTGCCTGTTATTAAAAAAGATTCCACAATCCGCTTATGCGGTGACTACAAAGTCACTGTCAATCA
Organism: Semotilus atromaculatus; assembly: GCA_031834385.1. Taxonomy (NCBI): domain Eukaryota; kingdom Metazoa; phylum Chordata; class Actinopteri; order Cypriniformes; family Leuciscidae; genus Semotilus; species Semotilus atromaculatus. Next base: position 19,143,144 of record JAULUF010000014.1, on the reverse strand, counting down.
AGCGTCCAATACTGAAGTGTATCCCCTGCCATGGATTGAGGAAGTTTTGGCCACTTTGAGTGGAGGAAAGTTGTTTTCCAAGATTGACTTGGCACAAGCATATCAACAGGTTTTACTGGATGATGATTCCAAGAAGTATACGACAATCAACACCCACAAGGGGTTATATGTGTGTAATCGTCTAGCTTTTGGCATCAGTTCAGCCCCTTCCATTTTTCAACGTATAATGGAAACTTTGATGAAAGATCTGAAAGTGATTGTGTATCTGGATGATTTGTTGATTACAGGTCATGATGAACAAGAACATCTAACAAACCTTTGTAAAGTTCTACAGCGTCTTCAAGACTCAGGCTTAAGAGTGAAGGAATGTAAGTGTGAGTGGGGACAGGGGCGTCGCACCCGTGGGGGATGTGGGTGTTTTAACACCCACACTTTTCCCGGTGAGAGGGTTCAACACCCACACTTTTTCTGCAGTTTTTCCGCAGTTTTGCACAAACGCCTCACTACAGTCGCTCCTCCGTTTCTCTGGCCGCTCTGTGTCTGCGCTCGCTGCGGCTCCTCCTCTCCCCCTCCCTCTCGAACATGACACCGGCTTTGAGTGTGACCGGCTGATGATTGGCTGTTCTGCCTTAAGTCCCGCCTCTCTTGGTGTGTTAGATTTATCGGTCAGCTCGTGCTGAGGCGGCGCCGGCGGGAACTTATGGTTATTTAAATCTCCCTTTTCCAGGTACTTTGAATGAGTGTTTATGCTTTCGAGGTTTTTAAATAAGCTTGATATGTGTTTGGGAAGATGTTATGTTTATGTTTTGTTGACATGTCGAGTGTTTTCGGTATTATATTTAGTTTTTTAGACTAAACAGCACAAGACTTTAAGTAGGCATTCTGTTTGTGCTGCGTGATTTAAAGGAAAGTGCGCACTTTGCTCACGCGATCAGCATGGTGATCTGGTGTTTTCTCCAAGATAAAAACTCAAGGGTTTATTTCTTGCAAGTGAAGAAATTAGGACAAAAGTATTGCAATTTTTCTATTCTATAGCGTAATATAAAATATACTTTTGAAATATTAATTTTCATTTATACACTAGGTACATATATATATATATAGGGCAGGCTATATGGATTTTCCATCATAGGAATAATTATATAAGTCATTATTATATTATTATAATAAATGTTTGGCATTCTAAAACACCAGTGATAATGTAATGTAGACTGAGACTCTATATCATAACTAAAAAGATGTTTGAGCTCTCTTAATTTTGAGCTCTCAAAGTGCACCAGATTGATGCATTTAACCTTAAAATGTAAAAAAAAATCTTTCGGGGGAGCATGCCCCCGAACCCCCCTAGACAGAGGTCCACACAACATAGTTTTACAGCCCTGACCACATGCATCCCCCACACTTTTGAAAAGCTAGCTACGCCCCTGAGTGGGGACAAACACGAATTGAATACCTGGGCTATGTGATTGATGAAAAAGGGGTGTATCCAACGAAAGACAAGGTAAAAGCCATTCAAGATGCACCAACACCTTCAAACGTAAAGGAACTGCGAGCTTTTTTAGGCTTGGTAAATTATTATGGACGTTTTTTTGTACCAAATCAGAGCACAGTGTTGGCACCACTGTATAGACTGTTGAAAGAACAAACTACTTGGTGTTGGGGGAAAAAGGAACAAGATGCTTTCAACAAGTGTAAGGAATTGCTCACAAGTGACAAAGTGTTGGTACATTATGATCCACAACTGCCTTTGACTTTAGCATGTGATGCTTCAGCTTATGGAATCGGTGCAGTGCTTTGGCACATTATGCCGAATGGTGAAGAACATCCCATTGCATATGCTTCACGGACATTGTCCCCTGCTGAAAAGAAATATTCACAGATTGAGAAGGAAGCGTTGAGTGTGATTTATGGAGTTAAAAAATTCCATCAATATCTTTGGGGAAGATCTTTTAATTTGATAACGGATCATAGACCATTAGTGACTCTGTTTGGAGAACATAAACACTTCCCAATGATGGCTGCCGCTCGTATTCAGCGGTGGGCTATAATTTTGTCGGCATATGATTATCATATCATGTATCGCAAGGCAGAACGTCATGGAAATGCAGATGGCCTGTCACGAATTCCACTACCTGAAATTACGGATGTGGGAACCGAAGCCATTTCAGAAAATATCAACACTCTTTTGACAAACCATCTTCAAGAAGCTCCTCTAAATGCAGCACAACTTGCCAGAATGACAAGAACAGATCAAGAACTTTCTAAGGTTTTTCGTTATGTCATGGAGGGGTGGCCAATTGAAGTGTCAGATGATGTGAAAGTATTCTATGTGAAAAGAGATGAACTGTCAGTGGAACAGTGATGTCTTTTATGGGGCACACGAGTGATTGTACCCTTCAAGTTTTGAAAATCAGTGTTACATGAAATTCATTCAGGACATCCTGGCATTGTTAAAATGAAAGCGCTGACTCGTAAATTTGTGTGGTGGCCAAAAATTGATGCAGACATAGAAAGAATTTGCAAGGAATGTCAAATCTGTCAACAGGAACAAAGGATGCCAAGTCACGTCCCTCTTCATCCATGGGAATTCCCGGGTGAGTGTTGGAGAAGGTTGCATGTGGATTTTGCGGGTCCTTTCCTGAACAACATGTTCATGATCGTTGTTGATGCTTATTCCAAGTGGTTAGAAGTTTTTCGTATGTCACAGATCACTTCTCAAGCTACAATTACCAGACTGAAGAGATTGTTTTCTGCATATGGATTACCTGAACAAATAGTGACTGATAATGCAACAACTTTTACTTCTGATGAATTCCAAAGATTTGTGAAACAGAATGGTATTATGCATACCAGGAGTGCACCTAAGCACCCAGCCACAAATGGATTGGCAGAAAGATATGTCCAGACATTTAAGAGAGGTATGAAGAAATTGACTAATGAACAAATGTGCATTGATGATAGACTGTCTTTATTTTTGTTACGATATCGCACAACTCCTAATTGTACCACAGGTCAGTCACCATCTGATTTATTTTTAAAGAGACACATTCGCACCAGATTGGACTTCCTGAAACCAAACATTCATGAAATGGTTCGTAGAAAACAGTATTTGCAGAAAAATCAACATGACTATCGCGCAAGAGAGCGATCCTTTGCTGTGGATGATTCTGTGTTCCTGCGAAGTACAGTGGAAGGAGGTCCGAAGTGGCTATCTGGAGTGATTACACAGCAGACAGGACCTGTTTTGTACAAGGTACGTGATCCAATATCGGATACTGTGTACAGACGGCATGGTGATCAACTGAGACCACATACTTCATCCTCAGAGATTCCAATGCCACAGGAGGAAAAGGAGACTGCTCAATATGTTGAACCACATGATCTACCTCAATATGCGGAACTCAATGGTCAAGATTCTGGATTTGCTGGAACTCCAGTAGGTACATTCGACTCTGAGGTACCTTTTGAACAATCATTGAACAACCCAAGTCCAGTGGGTCTGCGTCGTTCTAAACGGACTATTACATTACCACAACGTTTTAGAAATTGAGAATTTGAACTAATGTGATGTGTTAGCTTTAATGGGGGTTTGTCTCATGAATACATAACAGGGTCCAAGTATAGTTGTTTACAAATGTGTCCGCTGCAGATCGGTGAATGAGGATCTACGCTCGATTGTCACGAACATTCTTGAACATGTGGCACCTGAGATCTCTGGTAAGCTCAACGACGTACTTGATGTGATGCACCAAGTCGAGAGACGTAACCAGGATGGCGCTCGTCATCATAAGATTTTCTATGCGATCACTCCGAGACCACGTCTGGAAGGCTGCAAAGGATAACGCATACCTGAAAGAATCTCGTTTACATTTTAGAAGCATTGATTCCTCCAGATGCTGCTGCGAGAGCGAAGTTATGGCCAGTTGTTAACAAGGCAAGAGAGGAGGGTAAGAAGGCACCCTTCTCTGGGCCTTTTGCGTTCATTGATGATCAGAAAATTGAGACCAAATAAACCTCAGACTGAACTTTTTGTGTAAACGGATCTCATGAGTATTTAAGGAGATCCAACTGTAATTTGTTGAAATGATTCGACTCAATAATGCACTAATTACTGATTGATCAATTTCTGAAAGAAATCAACTTCTTTAGCTAAAGTAGAATCTTGTGCATTCATGCATTCTTTTGAGTTTTCTTCTTTTAGTTTAGCCTCTCTTAATGTTAGAGGTTTAAGAGATCATACACAAAGGAAAGCCTTATTTTTGTATTGTAAATGTAGTAATGTAGAATTTTTTCTTTTTTGGTCAAGAAAGTCATTCTTGAGTCAGACACCAATTTTTTGAAAACTCAGTGGGCAAACTCAATCTTCATGAGGCATGGGTCTAATAATTCTACTAGTACTCTAATTTTGACTTTTTAATGAAACTCCTGACAATGCACAGGATAGATTTCCTACAAGAACTACTTCGAACTACTTTGAATTCACATGATAATATTATTTCACGGTTGTGTGAAAATCTTTCAGTTGCAGATAGTTGCCGTTTCTTTCACAGTTGTTGTAAAGGCTTTACTTGTTCCAACAAATTTATATTTTTCTTATTTCTCATGCTATTTTGAAAGATGTCCATGTTAATCATCAATTTACCCCCTTTACTGATCATGTTCATTTCTTTGGATCTTGTACAATATAGAAAGTTAAATAGAACAAGGGGTTATTGGAAATTTAACAATTGTCTTTTGGAAGACGCTGATTTTAATGATAGTGTAATTCAGCTGGCTAATTCTATGTATAGTAATATTGAAGGCGACTGTGGCTCTAGTTATGAGTTCTTTAAATTTAAGGTTAGAGACCTTGCTGTTAATAGAAGTAAACAAATTAAAAGAGAAAAACATAATAAAGAATAAGAACTCACTCATTGATTAGGTTACACAGAGATTGTTAAAGGTTTTTGAAGCAAGGTCTTATTTAGGCCTACCTTCAGGGGCGTCGCACCCGTGGGGGATGTGGGTGTTTTAACACCCACACTTTTCCCAGTGAGAGGGTTCAACACCCGCACTTTTTCTGCAGGTTTTCCGCAGTTTTGCACTAACGCCTTACTACAGTCGCTCCTCCGTTTCTCTGCCTCCTCTCAAACATGACACCGGCTTGGAGTATGAGCGGCCAGCCCGTTCTCATCCCAAGGCGTCATATACTGACGCTCGTGACATTTCGTCTACATTCAACGCGCATGGCACCCTTTAGCGTCAATATGAGACGCAGATATATATGGGTCAGAAGGTGCCTCCTAGCGGTCTAACCCTAACCCTACACCAGACCTAAACCTACCCATATCTGTGCGTGTTATATTGACGCTAAAGGGTACCATGCGCGTTGGATTTAGACGAAATGTCAAAAGTGTCAGATATGACGCCCTAGGATGAGAATGCGTTGGAGCGGCTGATGATTGGCTGTTCTGCCTTAAGTCCCGCCTCTCTTGGTGTGTTAGATTTATCGGTCAGCTCGTGCTGAGGACGCGGGAACTTATGGTTATTTACATCTCCCTTTTCCAGGTACTTGTTTGAATTAGTGTTTATGCTTTCGAGTTTTTAAAATAAGCTTGATATGTGTTTGGGAAGATGTTATGTTTATGTTTTGTTGACATGTGGAGTGTTTTCGGTATTATATTTCGTTTTTTTTTTTGCTAAACAGCACAAGACTTTAATTAAATAACGTTCTGTTTGTGCTGCGTGATTTAAAGAAAAGTGTGCTATTTGCTCACACGATCAGCATGGTGATCTGGTGTTTTCTCCTAAATAAAAGCTCTCAAGGGTTTATTTCTTACAAGTGAAGAAATTAGGACAAAAGTATTGTAATTTTCCTATTCTATAGTGTAATACAAAATATAATGTAATGTAGACAGAGACTCTGTATCATAACTAAAAAGATGTTTGAGCCCTTTAGGTACAAGTCAATGCTTTTTCTTTGTTCAATGTGCACAGTTCATGGGTCGAAGCCGGTTGAAGCTCTTAATTTTGAGCTCTCAATGTGCACCAGATTGATGCATTTAACCATAAAATGTAAAAAAAATTCTTACGGGGGAGCATGCCCCCGAACCCCCCTAGAGGGACAGGGGTCCACACAACATGACAAAATTTCAATGTCACATCCATCCCCCGCACTTTTGAAAAGCTTGCTACGCCACTGCCTACCTTATTCCCAAAACACCCACTTTTAATTGAGAACTGGAGACCAATATCACTGTTAAATATTGATTATGAATTACTTGCTTTAATTTGCAGTTTGTTTCAAATCAGGACTTTATTGATGAAACACAAAATGGATTTATGAAAAATAGACATATTAGCTCCTCCAATATAAGATTAGTTCTTAATCTCATTGATCATTCAGAGAATATTGATTCAGACACTATTCTAATGTTTTTGGATTTTTATAAACGGTATAAAAATTATTATTTTTTACATTATTTGCTTAAATCTATCAATGTTTTTTTGGTTTTGGATGTACTTTTATCAACATTGTGAGAATGCTTTATAATGACATTAACTCCTAGTGTTGGTTGGCTTTCCAACTACTAAACGCTTTAATTATGATAGAGGAGTGCTCCTCTATCTAAAAGGTTGCCCCATTTGCCCATTTCTTTTTCTTCTAGCTGTTGAATTGTTATCAATTAATATTTTACAAAATCCCAGTTTAAAAGGTATCTCATTTGGTAAAGAGTTAAAAAGATCTCAACTAGCCGATGATACTATCTTGAAGACCAAAGTCAAATTCCTTTGAGTATCAATATTATTAAATCTTTCTCTGTAGCCTCAGGTTTATATTTAAATTAATCAAAATGTGAACTTTTTTTTTTGTCTTTATTATACTCAACAACCATTGATACACATATACCTGTTAAAGACTGTCTTAAACCTGGGGAATTTCCTTACTAAAGATAGATTGCTCTGCCAACAACTTAATTGTTTCATCTAAAATATTTAACACTATACAATCTTTAATTGTTTGCAATAACGAGATCTGTCAATCTATGTTAGAGTTCTTATATCTAAAGCAGAGGATTTGTCTTGTTCTGTTAATTATCCCTCTATCCTTATTTGTTAGTGACAAAACTTGTGACGATATTGACTAAATGTTATTGAAATTTATTTGGATTTCACAAAGTTAGGAAATCTGTTTTGTCTAATAGATGTTCTGAGGGTGGACTGGACGTTTCCAATTTTAAGGAATTAATCAGCTCTTTAGAATTAGTTGGTTAAAAAAAATTCTTAATGACTTTGGTACTATGTCCCCAATACCATATTTCGGATTAGGTGGTTTAGAGTTTATTTTAAAATGTAATTTCACCCCTTCTAAACTACAGATTTATCTCTTAATTTTACAAAAACGTTTATTTGCTTGGAAATTGTTACATGCACAACTTTTCTCCTCACAAAGAAACTCTGTGGAATAATTCTAAACATTTGAATCCAAAACAAATCCTTTTTATAAACAATTGGAATGATTGAGGTATTGTCTTTGTTTTGGATTTATTTAAAAATTAAAAGTATACATATGAAGAATTTCTGACTATAATTTTCCTCTGCCTTCTAGGACTTTCAATTCTGTTATCAAAGCTTTGTATCCAAGTTATGTGCACTTATTTAAAACACACCTTTACTTAAATGATAGAAAAACAATTATGCCCAAACGTTTATTGGATGGAGTTTGTTTTCTTGCTAAAACAATGAATTGTATTAAGGTATTGTTGCATTACACTGATGAAAATATTTCAGGAACAATTTTTTTGACAGTATTCAGTGGAAGAGCATGGGTTCTCCCAGAAAAATATTGTATGTCAATGTCCGATTAGATAAGAGAGGTGCACTTCAAGATTCTACATATTGTCTATCCAACCAGCTCCCAGATTTCTACTTTTGTTTATCTTTCTGTGTATTTAAGTTGAGGAAGAAACTTTGCTTAATTTATTCTACCATTACAATCAGGTTTAATCCATTGGTTAAATCCTTTAACAAAATGTGATTTAAACTTTTCAGTGATTTCCATTACACGAGAGTAAATGTAAAAATGTCATGCTGATTTGCACTCGGCTTTCGCCAAGATAAGCAGACGTATAGCTTTACAGTAAAGGCCATTGCACACTGAGTCCGAAATTCGCATCCGAAATTTTCGCACGTAAAAAAAAAAAAATCGACCTCACGTTATTTCAATCACGCTTGCACACTGCCTCCGAAACTTTCGTCCGTAATAAAAAAATTCGGATCGGGTTCGATTTTCTGCGTTTTTCGCATCCGTAGCAAGCATTTTGAGAGGTTGAGAGGCTTTGGAAAGAACAGCTCGTTCCGCACATCATTGTACATGCGCAGTCCTCAGTTTCGGTTTTCAATTCGATCAAGTGTTTACATGTTCTCTCGATCAGATTAGAAAAGGAATAAACCTCCCCTTTCAATCAGATCGAAATTTCGGATCGATTTAGGTGTGATTGAGCAGCCAACTCGATTACTATTGTATTATTAGGGTACAAAATATAACCTGTATACAGCTGTTCTGTTTGCCCAGCGCTTCCGCCGGCTGTGTGTGTGTGTGTGTGTGTGTGTGTTACTTTAGACATAAGGCTACTGCCAGTGTCTGTTCAGGATCGATTGGCTCACGGAAATTTGTCTTCTTTTTAATGTGTGGCTCAAGTATCGCTAGCAAAGCATCAAACTTTTCCACTGACATCTGAGGTAAATTTTGAATCGCTCGGGATAATTTCCCAACTCCTTGATAAGGAGCTGAAACTCTCCTTCCTCTCGGCGCAATCTCAGGATTGGTTGGACCCAATTTCCTCTTTCTTTTTCTCTTTTTAAGAAGAGAGAGGGCAACAAAATCATCTTCACTGCTTGACGAATCCATTTAGTATTTTTGCGTTTTTTTTCCGCAAAGGTTTAATAAATACGCATCGGACTCAGTGTGCAAGGTTTCTGTGCGTGACATTTTTTTAGGCTGACGAACACGAAAAAACGCATACGAAAATTTCGGACTCAGTGTGCAATGGCCTTAACGCTTCCTTCCATGGTGTTGTGAATATCCTTCTGTCTGGTGTTAATGGCTGAAGTAGGCCTATACTTCCTGGCGCATCAGCACAAACAACGGCTGTGATGCTGGCTCCGGGGATCAACCGCAGTGCGGTTTCCCCAGCGGATCAGCATGACACCCGTCGGGATTGAGCTGAGTAGGGGATAGGGTCTTCAAGTGGACACATTCAGTCCTCAGAGTTTCGTCGACTAGCCCACGACACCGTGACCTCTGGAAGGCTCGACAGTGACTCATGGCGTCCCAGAGACACCTCCCTCCGTCCCCCACTCAACTCAGCCCAGCTTACCTGTAGCCTACATCAGATTTGATTTACAGCGTTTCTTTCTTCAGTTCCGTTCAGAAAATGAATGCATTAAAAATGTAGGCTAGTTGTTATTTAATGGAAGGTTTTAAAACTTTCAATAGAGCAAATGCACATTTCCAAATTAGTTTTTGTCTTCGTTTTAAAAAAATATCTCTAAAAATACTTGATTCTGATTATAACACATTTATACATTTATTGAAATATAACTGCCGCTTTTGTTTAACTTAACTTAACTGTTCTCATTATAAAAAGGTAAAATAACCATATTGTCTTACCTGACGAAATGGCAGATGCTTCAAGTTCAGGTCCGGTAACGGTCTGAAGGAATGGGTGAAGCCGTCGATGCTTTTATACTCCACATGGAGAAATACTTTATTTCAAAACACGTGACTTACAGTATAGCCCAAGGACCGTAAACCCAACAACCCTCGTTAATTCTCTCTTGGAACCCCCAAGTTTCCCCGAAATGCTTTTATTGCTACTTTTGCTTTTACTAAAGAACCACCAGTCCGGTCTCTTAAAGTTTTGCTTTGATGATTTATGTGATGTGGTTTCAGATTCGGTTTTATGCGGGAGTTGAATAATTGCAAGCGAATCTAATTTATTTAGCTAACCCAAGGAAGGTGGCCCCTCCCTAATTCTCTCTTTAAAACCAGGGTATTTATCGATGCTGAAAAGTAGCCACAAACACGTCCCCACGAATGATGATAGCATACCTTTGAAAAGAAGGAACTGCAACAGTGTATCGCTTTCAGGTAGGCAGGCTATTTTAAAATCGATATATAGCCTATATATATATATATATATATATATATATATATATATATGCTTTTCCCTACTTATTATAAATTAGGTATTTTATATGCCTCTGAAGTGTATATTGCGACATCTCAAAAACGCTGAAGTGAAATGGTTTCATAGAGGTAGACATTGATGGGATGATGGGACATTGCATGCAAGAACTGAGTAACAAATGCATTTAAGAGTAAATGTCATTCCAGAAAAGTCAAACAAATGAAATTATAAAAAGATGTTTTTAGAAAGAGTAAACACTTTATTTTTTTTATTTTTTTTTTGTGGTTTCAGCAAATATGCTTTAAACATATGCATCTAAATAAAACAATGACTTGACATGTGACTTTTAAAGAAAGAAAAAACATTATTATACATCGAAAATTATTTATTTATTGTATAATTAATTATACAAAGTAATACACCACTGTCAAACAGTGGCGCAAAAACTGGGTATGCGCTATGCAGCCAGGGGCGTGTCTACGTGGTGGCCAGGGGGGGCACCGGCCCCCCCTGAAATTTGATTGGCCACCCCAGGTGCCCCCCCTATAAGATGTCTTGTGATTGGTTCAGTTATAGACTCTACTGAATTTCGTTCGTGATTCAAAGAAGGGCAGCGCCAGAGAAACAACGGTCGTCGCGGACTAGGACTTTTACTTTATCAAGTGTGGGGAAGTCAAGACACCAAACAAAGAGCTGGTAACCTTTATGTAGGCCTATGGTTTAATATGTTATGGTTTTCTCAGATCAATGTTTTTACCCTGTCAGGCTCTGCTCGCGTTGGTTGTGGTTGATTTCAATCCAATGTTCAGTCAAAGTTTAATAAAACACAATAAAAGTAAAATACGCTGGGCGCTATCAAACAAAAAACACTGTCATGGTGATTTGCATAGACGTGCGGCGCGGGACTAGATTTGATGGCCGAGTGCGGGCGCGGGCGGTAATGCACTCACTCTGTGCGGGCTGCGGGAGAATAAAACGATTCGCGGGACTCCCGCAAAATATAAATATCAATGAATAAAAACACACAAAAACAAACTGTTATTCATCTGTTGCAGAAAAAGAACAACTAAATGTAGCCTGGGGTTGGAGACGTTCTTTGGTTCTCTCTTTTATCTCTCTCCTTCAGCTCGCTTTCACTCCTCCCCGTGCTGCTACGGTACCTAATGTGGGTGGGAGTGGTTAGAATTGAGAGCAGGCAGGTATATAGGCACCTGGGGTCCTTATGCCGGTAGCCATGCATTGTAGCTAGCTGCTAACGGGTTGGAGCGCGGCAGTATTCCGGGGTGCTGTTTGTAGCGCAAGGTATGTTCCAAACTATCTGTGTTGAATGACTATAATGGCTACTTGGGTTCAGTGCACTAAGCAAGGTCTTATTGTCTTCCTGCTGGGTTAAGGTGTTGCGAGTGACTGCCAACAGCACTACTGTTTGTGTGTATGCTTCTGAAACATGTGGGAACGCCTAGTTTGATGAACACAGAGGAGGTACATTTTAATCTGACTGTGTTAGCGTATCCCTGCTTGTTTATTGTTTTGGTTGTAATGGGTGTTACATGTTCATGTTACGATGTTATGTTCACCAGCGTTTCGTGAGCCTGTTGAAAGGGGAAGCGCCGAAACACTGTCTACCCACACAATCGCCCAACGGCAGGCGGGTATGTAATGGCTATGATTATTATGTGTTTGGTAAAAAGGAAAATGTGCGTTTAGCAGCTTTATGTAAATAGATTGACTGATGAATTTATTGTTTGGCGTGTGTGTGGGTGTTTAGTAGCTATATGTAATAGACTGACTGATTATAAATTTTAGGCACACAGAGCACTCAATTGCGTCTCTTGTTTTTTTATTGAGGCTACAGCCAATCCATTGTCGGCTGCTTTTCTTTTGAATGTGTTTAAATGTGTATGAATGTGCAGGTGCTGCTTTTTAGACACTTTTTGGTAAATGTTTTTTTTATTTTTATTTTTATTTATTTATTTATTTTTCTGCTAACCGGTGGATTGTAAGATATTTGTGGTAGTGAACTAATTGTGACCACCGGTTAGCGATTTTCTTCTTTTCTTCTTTGTTTGTTTCATCCCCCTCCCCAGTAATAGTTTTGGGGTGGGTCGGGCCCACAGGTAAGACTAGCGCACCAGGTTCTAGCCTAATGTAAGTGTTTCACCCATTTTGGGAACCGATGTGTGTAGTGTAATGCTGTGACGTGTGCACCTTTTAGAAGTGGCTCAAGGAGCATGATTGCTGTGGGTCTGTAGGCTGAGTTTATAGTGTGGGTTCTACATCAAGGGTGTGCCTTAGCTCACGTGTGGTATTGAAACCTAGGCCTGGCCCGGCTGGTAATCTGGTGGCCCACCCCTCCTATGTATTATCCCTACATTAAAATTATGTATTGTCATGTTATTTATGGACAACCAAAAGCGACTCATGTTTTTAACTGAAAAATAAAGATTGTATTTTTTTATACTTTGTTAATCCAAGCCTGGGCATGCTTTTTGTTGCAACATAGAGTCCTCTTGCTCTTACTAGTCCTGTCCAAGGGGTGGCGTAGTAAGCACTGCCATAGCCCTACGGGGGCTACATTTTGGCGTAGTCGGCAGGGTAACATTTGAGTCGCTAGGTTAGTCTACTTAAGCAGCACCTGTGTATGTGTGTGTGTGTGTGTGTGTGTGGTTCTGTGAGAGAATACACCAACGGGTATAGAGAACAGCAGCTGGCAATAATATGAGTGACGGAGAGGAGTCCGTGGGGGAGCTACAGCAGCTGCGACGACGCTTGGAGCAGCTCCAGGCTGAAAATGAGAGACTTTCGGGGGGTGGGACAGCGGGCACTGCTAGTAGCAGTGTTACTAGTACCCAGCCTGTTCGAAGGGAGCAAGCGCTTTTTATGCCTCGAGAGCGGCGGTGCCCAAAGTTTTCTGGCTCTGCAAGTGCAGGGTCTTTGTCTGTCGAAGAATGGATTGAAGAAGCGAAAAGTTGTATTCGGGCAACGCATATGTCTAATTTTGATAAGGCATTGTTTCTGTTTGATCACTTAGAGGGTGAAGCCCGGAATGAGGTTAAGTACCGTCCTACCGCCACACGTGAAAATCCTGAGTCAATAATTGAAGTCTTAAGGGAAGTGTATGGGTGTGCTAAGTCGTATGTGTACTGGCAACAGCGTTTCTTTAATAGAAAGCAGAAGGACAATGAAAGTTTGTTTGAGTTTTCTCATGCGTTAATGGAAATGTTGGATAAAGTAAAACAGTCAAATGAAGGTGTCATCAGAAACCCTGATATTGTTCTGCGAGACCAGTTCTGTGAAAATGTCTCTGATCCTATGTTACGTAGAGAGCAGGGACGTGCACAGGAATTTTGAGGGGCAGTTGCTCTGACCTGAAAAAACGGCAAACCCCCCACCCCCCCCCCCCCCCCCCCCCATATATACACAAAGAAGTAAAAAACTGAAATACAGCAATCACCTTAACTACTACTAATAATAACACAGAAAAATATGACTTGAGTCATGAAAATCCCTACATCAATATCCCTATCAATATCCTATCAAGTCACTGATAGGTTTCTCCAAATTTACATACTAAACAACATGCAAAGCTTCAAAGGAGAAGTGTCTAAACTATTAGTGGCCATTTCAACCGTACAAAAATTAAGAAAAAAAACAAACATTTAATTGTCTTGCTACACTGCAGCATAATAAAATAGTCTCACACTCCAGTAATATTTCTGTGAATTGAATTAATCTTGCACTTGTTCATATTTTTTGTATTATGTCTGAATATTCAGTTGAATTTTGCCCATACAAATGGCCTTATCTGACCGTGTTTATGTCCAAACTCAATGACTCATATTATGGTCTTATTTATAAAGATTGCAAAATGTCAGAGATGACAGGTTTATGATATACAACTTTGTAAACTTATACAAAATGTATTAACAATATGTTAAATGCCACCAAAATACACATGAGAAAAAATAATCATTTTTTTTAATGATTTTTTAAAAAAAATTTATTCTGTTTTTTATTTTTTAAATTTGAAAATAAATAATCTGGATTGAATTGACAGATGGGGGAAAACTCGCTTCTAATAAAATATATAAATAAACGCTTAGATTTCGGGAAAAAATACAATCGTTTTTTAACCTTTTGGCTTCCCGTACATTCAGTTGTGCTTCTTGCTTGTATTCAGTTCTGATGGTACGTATGGTAACTCGGCAACTACGCATGATTTGTAGAAGGATTGCGTAAAGGGAACACGAATTCGGGTAGGGATCTGAATCGACTGCTTCACCGGTCGCGTGCAGCGCTGCAGCCACGGAAACAGAGTTTTGCCCTTAACCCACTTACTTTCACTTTCGGTACTCGAATGGAAGTGAATGAGGCTTTGCGATTTTTTTTTTTTTTTTTTTTTTTTTTTTTTTTTGATTTTTTTTATCTAGGCCTACGTGAAATTCTGCATATTTGGACAATTTATTTATTTTCCCCCTCGGAAGGGCAACGTGAGTCGAGAAGGGCAATGGGCAGTTGCCCGGGCAACCTGAGCAACCCCCCTGTGCACGTCCCTGGTAGAGAGCTCAAGAGATTGGTACGAGCAGATAGCGGGTTGACTCTTCTAGCCATACGGAAGGAAGCCATAAGGTGGGTGCAGGAGGGTCAGTCCAACCGAGACCGTAGTTACCGTACTCCAGGAGTAAGCAGTGAAGCTCAGGTTGTGTCACAATGCGTTACAGCCCCCCAGTCATCAGAATTCGCTGAATTAAAAGACTTGGTCCTTAAGCAACAAGCTCAGTTGGACATGCTCGTAAGGCAGTTAGGACATCCTAGTGGTAGATCACAGGCCCCTCCATCACACCGTGGTGGGCGATATAAACGCACCCCCAATGGTCAGCCCATTTGTCTGCGGTGCGATCAACCAGGCCATATAGCCCGCTACTGCCAGGCAACTCCCTCCACCCATGATAGTAGGTCAATTCCACGGTTGCCCCCTGATATCCCCCTTAACCTAGCATCAGGCCCAGACAACCTCCTTAGTCAGTCGGGAAACTAGCAACTCCCAGTGTGCAGAGCCACATGCTGGGAAGGGATGTGTATGGCTCATTGCATCCTCAATCATATGATAAGTTAGTTAAAAATTGTCCTGTATTGTCTGTTTTGATGGGAGATGTAACGGTTCCCTGCTTGATTGACACTGGGTCAATGGTGACCACCATCACCGAGAGTTTCTTCCGAGAGCATTTCCATCACCTACAAAAGAAAGATTGTAGATGGCTTGGGCTTAAGGCCGCTAATGGTTTAGACATCCCCTATGTTGGGTACCTAGAGTTGGATGTGGGGGTATTGGGGCAATGCATTCCGGGGAGGGGAATTTTAATTGTTAAAGACCCAGAGAATAGCACCCTTAAAGACCGCAAGCTCATAACACCTGGGATACTGGGAATGAATGTAATTGGGGAATGTTATCAGGTCCTTTTTAAACAACATGGCGCACAGCTCTTCCACTTCCCTCCTGTGAAATCGGCAGCACCGGCAGCCCGTCGTGCATTGAGACACTGTGAACAGATCCAGGCCATTGTAAATGTACCGAAGCCGTTCAAAGTGAAAGTCCATGGGAAAGGGGCAGTCTGTCTTGAGGCCGGAGCTCTAACCATGGTCCCGGTTACATGTCCCCAGCTTGAGTCCGCAGCGTTTTTGCTAGAGCCCTTGGGCTTTGACGAGGAGCAATTGCCTGAAGGCCTATTGGTGTCTCCTACCCTGGTGCCGGCGAGAAAGGGGTTTGTATATGCCCCGGTAGTGAATGTTGGTAACACAAAGGTATGGTTGCCCCCACGCCATCCTATTGGCACTGTCCAAGTTGTGGCTGCGGCTGCAACGGGAACCGCTGCTTCCATCTCAGTCGACCCTTTATGGGAACAGTGTCAAGCTTATGTCTCAACACAGAGGGTAGTTGAGTGCTGCAGTGTCCCTGAGTTTACAGCGCCAGACTTCCCGGGGTTGACCCAGCAACAAGCTGCAGAGGCCAGAGCCCTCTTGTTCCAGTACAGTAACATCTTTTCCCAAGGGGAGGGAGATCTAGGATGCACGTCTTTAATCAGCCATGAGATTCCCCTGTTGGACAATGCTCCTGTTCGGCAGCCATACCGTAGAATTCCACCCTCCCAGTATGAAACAGTAAAGGCACATATCCAACAGCTGTTAGATAGTAAAGTCATCAGAGAAAGTAGCAGTCCATATTCGTCTCCGATAGTCTTGGTGACTAAGAAGGATGGGAGTTTATCCCTCTGTGTCGATTACAGGCAGTTAAACGCAAAAACCCGCCATGACGCTTATCCCCTCCCTCGTATAGAAGAGTCATTGGATGCACTGTCAGGAGCGAAATGGTTTTCCACCTTGGACCTTGCAAGTGGATACAATCAGGTTCCAATGGTGGAGCAGGATAAATCAAAGACTGCCTTCTGTACCCCCTTTGGGCTGTTCGAGTTTAACAGAATGGCCTTCGGACTGTGCAATGCACCTGGAACGTTCCAGCGTTTAATGGAGCGTATGTTCGGCGATTGCAGATATCAGTCCGTTTTACTGTACCTGGACGATGTGATCGTCTTTTCTACCACCGTTCAGCAGCATCTGGAAAGACTAGGAGAGGTGTTTTCCCGTCTGCAAAAACAGGGACTAAAAGTAAAACTGTCAAAATGCCACTTCTTCCAGCGCCAGGTCAGTTACTTGGGGCATGTGGTCTCTGCTGAGGGAGTTGCTACGGATCCCGCCAAGATAGAGGTGGTCAAGGAGTGGAGACGTCCTGGACACCTGGCCGAATTACGATCTTTTCTCGGCTTCGCGAGCTATTATCGGCGCTTCGTGGAGGGATTTTCAAAGTTGGCAGCCCCACTTCACCAGCTGGTAGGTAGACTCAGCGGACCCCGAAGAAAGGGAAAGACCCCCCCAGTTCCGCTGGCATCGGCATGGGACGAAGGATGTGAGCGAGCATTCCTGTCTCTGAAGGAGCGACTTACCTCGGCTCCAGTGCTAGCATATGCCGACTTTAAGAAGCCTTTCATCTCGGAGGTAGATGCCAGTCACGGAGGCCTGGGGGCAGTCCTCTCCCAAGAACATGAAGGGAAGGTGCGCCCAGTTGCATTTGCCAGTCGGGGACTCAGAGCTGCTGAAAGAAACATGGAGAATTATAGCTCCATGAAGCTGGAACTACTTGCGGTAAAGTGGGCGGTAACAGAGAAGTTCCGTGAATATTTGCTGGGGAACCATTTCTCAATCCTCACTGACAATAACCCCCTGAGCCACCTGCTGACGGCAAAGCTGGGCGCAACCGAACAGCGGTGGGCTTCTCAGCTGGCGTCATTCAATTTTACCCTCAGATATCGGCCGGGCAAGAGCAATCAGAATGCGGATGCTCTTTCTCGTCAGTACCTGGAACGTTTCACCGTCGGGACGGAGGTCCCCGCCCTGGGCGCATTGACCAGCCGTGGTCTGACACCTGTCATTGAGGGCCAATGCGGGGAGGTGGTGGCCCTACCGGGGCGTACACCTCAGGATCTAAGTTCGCTTCAGGAAGCTGACCCAGTCATTGGACCCGTGAAGAAGTACTATCACGAAGGGCGGCGGCCAGGGGCAGCGGAGCGTGGAGTGTTGTCTAAATCCAGCAGAGCCCTGCTCTGACACTGGGACCGCCTAGTCGACGAGGAAGGAGTTCTTTATCGCCTCATTCATGCAACAGGGGGAGGTCCGGAGACTCTCCAGCTATTGCTGCCCCAATGCCTGCAAGCAGAAGTTCTACGGAGTGTCCACGACGAGCAAGGGCACCAAGGCACGGAAAGAACACTCCAGCTACTCCGGAGTCTATGTTTTTGGCCTAGTATGACTAAAGATGCTGAACAGTGGTGCCAGCAGTGCCCGCGATGCGTTGTGGGGAAGGCGGTCCAGCCCAAAGTCCGTACATATTGGTCTACAATGCAAGCCACTCGACCAAATGAAATCTTAGCTCTGGACTTTACTCTGCTAGAGCCGGCTAGTGATGGACGAGAGAATGTCTTGATCCTCACAGACATATTCACAAAGTACTCGCAGGCTGTCCCTACTAAAGACCAAAGAGCGCACACGGTGGCCCGGGCTCTGGTGCAGCAATGGTTCCACAGGTTTGGTCCCCCAGCCCGTATACACTCCGACCGGGGACGAAACTTTGAGAGCCTCCTGATCCGGCAACTGTGTCAGATGTACGGTATACAAAAGAGCCGCACCACTCCGTACCACCCTCAAGGTAACGCCCAGTGCAAGCGGTTCAACCGCACACTTCACGACTTGCTGCGCACCCTACCCGAGACAGAGAAGCGTCGTTGGCCACACCATCTGCCTCAGCTCACCTTTGCCTATAATGTTACTCCCCACCAGACCACCGGGCATACCCCATATTATTTGATGTTTGGCCAACATCCAAGACTGCCAGTTGATTTCTTGCTTGGTACCAGGGAGGCTGTACCAGACACAAACACCCTAGAAGAGTGGGTGGAAAAACATCAGCAAAGCGTCAGGATGGCTCATGAACACGTCAGACAGAGATCAGAAGAACTGGCACTCCGGCGGAACCAGAGCCATAATGATCAGGTGAATGATGTTGGCTTCCAAGAAGGGGATTTGATCTATCTACGGAACCACCCCTATGGGAGAAATAAAATCCAGGACTACTGGAACTCTGTAGCTTATCGAGTTGTGCGCTGCCCTTCTGGAGCAGGAGCGGTATATACGGTGATCCCTGCAGATGCGGGTGGATCTGTTCGACAGGTGCATCGTTCTGAGATACGCGGCGTCCCTGCGGGATTGAGGCCTGGACCTGGTGGTTTTCCTGGTCCAGCTCGGGAAGAGGAGACCCCCAAAGACCTTCCTGTTGGGGACGATGGTTATGCCCAGGACGTGATAATTTGGTATGGTGCTGAACAAGAGCCCCAAGCTGCACCTGCTTCATCCGGCACTTCAGCGTTGGAGGAAATTGACACTGAAGATACAGCTGAGGTGCCTGAGGACAACACTGTGGCCATGCGGCGTTCAGCGAGGTCTACGGCCGGGCAACATTCCAATCCGTACCATCTACCCAGGTCGATTGGGGGCATAAATTATGGTCCATCAGAAATGGAGGATGAAGACCCCCGGACATGAGGTGTCATCGTCGGGGCGCCGATTCATTTGGAGGGGGTGGATTGTAGCCTGGGGTTGGAGACGTTCTTTGGTTCTCTCTTTTATCTCTCTCCTTCGGCTCGCTTTCACTCCTCCCCGTGCTGCTACGGTACCTAATGTGGGTGGGAGTGGTTAGAATTGAGAGCAGGCAGGTATATAGGCACCTGGGGTCCTTATGCCGGTAGCCATGCATTGTAGCTAGCTGCTAACGGGTTGGAGCGCGGCAGTATTCCGGGGTGCTGTTTGTAGCGCAAGGTATGTTCCAAACTATCTGTGTTGAATGACTATAATGGCTACTTGGGTTCAGTGCACTAAGCAAGGTCTTATTGTCTTCCTGCTGGGTTAAGGTGTTGCGAGTGACTGCCAACAGCACTACTGTTTGTGTGTATGCTTCTGAAACATGTGGGAACGCCTAGTTTGATGAACACAGAGGAGGTACATTTTAATCTGACTGTGTTAGCGTATCCCTGCTTGTTTATTGTTTTGGTTGTAATGGGTGTTACATGTTCATGTTACGATGTTATGTTCACCAGCGTTTCGTGAGCCTGTTGAAAGGGGAAGCGCCGAAACACTGTCTACCCACACAATCGCCCAACGGCAGGCGGGTATGTAATGGCTATGATTATTATGTGTTTGGTAAAAAGGAAAATGTGCGTTTAGCAGCTTTATGTAAATAGATTGACTGATGAATTTATTGTTTGGCGTGTGTGTGGGTGTTTAGTAGCTATATGTAATAGACTGACTGATTATAAATTTTAGGCACACAGAGCACTCAATTGCGTCTCTTGTTTTTTTATTGAGGCTACAGCCAATCCATTGTCGGCTGCTTTTCTTTTGAATGTGTTTAAATGTGTATGAATGTGCAGGTGCTGCTTTTTAGACACTTTTTGGTAAATGTTTTTTTTATTTTTATTTATTTATTTATTTTTCTGCTAACCGGTGGATTGTAAGATATTTGTGGTAGTGAACTAATTGTGACCACCGGTTAGCGATTTTCTTCTTTTCTTCTTTGTTTGTTTCATCCCCCTCCCCAGTAATAGTTTTGGGGTGGGTCGGGCCCACAGGTAAGACTAGCGCACCAGGTTCTAGCCTAATGTAAGTGTTTCACCCATTTTGGGAACCGATGTGTGTAGTGTAATGCTGTGACGTGTGCACCTTTTAGAAGTGGCTCAAGGAGCATGATTGCTGTGGGTCTGTAGGCTGAGTTTATAGTGTGGGTTCTACATCAAGGGTGTGCCTTAGCTCACGTGTGGTATTGAAACCTAGGCCTGGCCCGGCTGGTAATCTGGTGGCCCACCCCTCCTATGTATTATCCCTACATTAAAATTATGTATTGTCATGTTATTTATGGACAACCAAAAGCGACTCGTGTTTTTAACTGAAAAATAAAGATTGTATTTTTTTATACTTTGTTAATCCAAGCCTGGGCATGCTTTTTGTTGCAACATAGAGTCCTCTTGCTCTTACTAGTCCTGTCCAAGGGGTGGCGTAGTAAGCACTGCCATAGCCCTACGGGGGCTACATAAAACAAAACAG
The DNA here is from genome assembly GCA_031834385.1 of Semotilus atromaculatus. Classification (NCBI taxonomy): domain Eukaryota; kingdom Metazoa; phylum Chordata; class Actinopteri; order Cypriniformes; family Leuciscidae; genus Semotilus; species Semotilus atromaculatus. The sequence goes on along the minus strand of JAULUF010000014.1, from coordinate 19,122,268 downwards.
AAACGATTTACAGGCCAGTTTATTTTTATAACATCATGTTTGCAGCGTTGAGCGATGTAGCCAATCACAGACACATGTGTTGATTTCTTAAACACAATGGCCAATCAGAAGCATTTAACTCTGTGTTACTCAGCTTTTTTGTAAATTTATCTGAAAGAAATGTTGAATGAAACACTATGATGTTTTGGCCAAACATTTGAATTATTACAGTGGGGGGATTTTTTTTATTTTAAATTATTATTATTTGAAAGAGATTGTGAATAAAACTACTGTATATTGTAATGGTCAAACTAATTAAAAGAAAATAGTTGACATCGTTTCTGCTTCTGGGTTTTTAAAATTGCTCATTATTAAAATTGCTTTTATTTTATAAACTTGTTAGTTTTATGAAAACACTAAAAATAATAAACACTGGCTCTCAAATTTAACTTAATGGATATATACAGGGATGTCAAAAAATTTAATTAATCAAAAATGTGCTTTATTACTAAATTTGTTTACAAGTAACTTTATTCAAGTTAATAAAATAATAAAATCAATAGGATTTAAGTAATATACTGTAGAATTTAGCTTTTTTTTTTGGTCACTGGCGGCCACCCCGTTTGGAGGCAGTGCCCCAGCATGGCCCCCCCACTGAAAATGCTCTGGACACGCCCCTGTATGCAGCGCATAGGGGCGCAGCACCAAAGCGATGTAAAAAAAAAAATATATATATATATAATGTATACATCTACATGTAGCTGCTGTTGTGCGTTTCCAAATAATTTCTGCTTTTCCTCAATGTTATATGACATTTTAGAGGACTGACAGGCTAGACGCCCTCATAAGATGCCACTTTAAACTTGACTAGCGCACACGCCTAAACGCAATGCAGACAGCCAGCTGTCACAGCGCGTGCAGTACTAGGCTACTAATACACAATGAAATCAATTCACCAAGTTAATAACATTTGATGGCCAGGGGCCCGTTCTTCGTACGTTGCTTAAAACATCCGAGATCAAACGAGACATCCAAGATAATATCATCTAATTTGGTTCTTCGAACACTCCTGCCGGTTATGATTAGTATAGATGGGTTTCCGTTTCTCTAATTACCCATTATCCTCTGCGGCGCGCCGCCATGTTGTGTGTCAAAGCTGTCATCAAAGCCCGTCTGTCATGCTCATGTTTACCTGATGTTTACCGCCTTTTCATTTACCCAAGTATTTTTTACTCTTTTGTGTTGAGGTAATTTTTTTGTACGTGTTTTAAATCTGTGTGTTATTCGTTAAATCAAATGTTTGATTTCTTATTTGATCGGTGAATAATGTACATGAACTGCTGCGCTTGTGACAGGACCTATTTTTTACAGTCTATGGACGGACGCATGCTGAAAGAACGAGCAGAAAGAGAGAGAGAGCCGGTGTAGCAGTCGATTCTGTTCCCTACCGGAATTCGTGTTCCCCCTGACAGCGCATGCGTAGCAGTTGCAACGAAGCTCAGCTGGATGTACGGAAAGCGAAAAAGGCCAAAATTATTGGCGAAACACTTGCTACACTGCAGCATAATAAAATGGTTCTCGCACTCCAGTAATATTTCTGTGAATTAATTTAATTAATCTTGCACTTGTTCATAATTTTTGTATTATGTCTGAATATATTCAGTTTAATTTTGCCCAGCATACAAATTGCCTTATGTGTCCATGTTGAAGTCCAAACTCAATGCCTCATGTCATATTATTGTCTTCTTGTTATTTATAAAGATTGCAAAACGTCAGAGATGACAGGTTTATGATATACAACTTTGTAAACAGTATACAAATGTATTAACAATATGTTCAATGTCACCAAAATACACATGAGAAAGAGTTCCTCATATTATTGTCACAAGGGAAACACATTTTCAGGTGACACCTTTTGTTCCCTGTATAAAAAATAAATAAAAAAAATATGATTAAAACCATATAGGCCTATTGCTATTATTAGCCTACCTTTATTATTATTTTTCACGTGCAAGATATATGGGTGCAACATAACATTCTAATCGTAATTAATTAACATTCAATTTCAAAGGGCACTAATTAAATGAATAAATTAACCATGTTCTAAATTGGGGAGATGACCACACAACATTGTCTCCTGAATTTGTATTCTTGCTGGCACATTCCAACAATGGATCCAAAAATGTATGAGGAAATCATGGACTATAAAACTCAAGACACATACCCATTTGGCATAAAAAAAGACCATAAATATGTAATTCACAGACGTTCCTCCAATTTCCAAATTCATGGTAAGTAATCTATTCCAAATTATAATTATTCTAGACAGTGGAGATATAGCTCTACAGGAGTGAGGTATAGTGATACACCAAAACTTGATACAAACAAAAAGCCCATACTTGTCCATGGACTATATAGCCTTCTTATAATTGACTTGCCAGCAACTAGAACATCAAAAATAACCTATCCTGCAATTTCAGTTTAAATTAGCCTATTTCTTTCATTGGGCCTTCAGAACCTCCTTGCAGGTTGTTGTTTAGATTTATTTTACTAACAATAAAGCTATTTCAATAGATGGCCAACTTTACTACATCTCCTCAAAAAATGGAATATAAATGTATTTCTTGCAATAAATAACAAAATCAGTCTTTCAAAACAAGCATTATTTATTTTATAAAATGTGACATTAAAAGCACCTGTTAAGTGATTGTGGTTCAAATAGTCCTGTGCTAGAGGCTTATCTGTATTAACCAGAGCCTTACATCACATTGAAAACATCACATTGAAATTGGTAATACGTTTTAAATTTGAAAAGAAATAACCTGAATTGAATTGATATGGGGGAAAACTCACTTAGGGCTACAAGTTTCGGAAATAAAATACAATACTTTTTTAACCTTTTGGCTTCCCGTACATCCAGTTGTGCTTCTTGGGCTTCTTGCTGGTATTCAGTTCTGATGTTACGTATGGTAACTCGGCAACTACGCATGACTTGTAGTATGATTGCGTAAAGGGAACAGGAATTCCGGTAGGGAACAGAATCGACTGCTACACCGGTCGCGCGCGCGCACTCCCTCTCTCTTCGGAGCTAGGCGAAAGTGACTTCACCGTCTCCAAACTAAGCGCTGTCTTGCTCTCACTCCCTCGTGGAAAAGTTAGTCTGGAGCCCTGCATTGACGGTTCACATCGCTGTAGCCAGGCGGCTGATATCTGCACAGCCCTTATTATACGGTGCATTTAGACTCAGTGTCAAGACAACACCATCTGGGTAAAAAAACAACAAAAACACAACGCTCCGAACTAATTTAGTGTAGGAGAGAGATGGAGAGCAGAAGCACGGAGCGATGTGCTCCAGGTGTAAGTTAGCCTCTGCGTCTGGCTCGACCAGCTGATGTGGCCACAGAGAAAGTGATGAAGGTGGACAATCGTCAGAGTGTTGTTTTGCCCAGCCAACACCTCTCAAGGGCTGTGTCGATAGTAGCCGCCTGGGTACAGCGATTTGACAGCCGATGAGAGCTAACGTTAGCGCATTTAGCTAGCCCATCTTGGAAATGATTAGATAAAGTGTCACATCTCCAGAGCACAAAACCTCTAAATGTTCACAAGAGCAGCACTGAACATTAACTCCAGCCAAACGGAGAATAATCGCATGATTTTCATGTTCAGAATAATGCCCAGTTTAATTATTATCATGCTCCGTAACACAAACGCTTGACCCACTTCACACACCAGATGGCGCCGTAAGGAGTTGCGGGAGAAATGTGACGTCATCGGAAACCCATCTATAGCTGGATTGAGTTATCTGAGATAATTGCGCGTTCATGCGCTGGGTGAAAAGGGGATATGTATCGATAGTAGCAACATTGATCAGCAACGCTGCTATTGGCTGCTCACCGTGGCCAAAGAGCGTGCGCAGTTTTTCACCGCAGCAGAGCAAGAGTTATTGCTTGAAGGATATGCAGAATTTAAAAACTTAATAAAAAATGTTCACCTCAAATGTGCAAAAGCCAGGAGAGAGGGCTGGCAAAAAGAAGCAGACAAATTAAGTTTGTAGTGACCATGTTAGATGTTTTTATCACTTATTACAGTAGGCTATATATTTTATATTTTAATAATTTCTAAATATTAATAACTTTGTTCATAGTAATGTCAGAGTCACCACCCACTACTAGAACATGGGAACAAGTAAAAGTGAAGTAGGCTACTAGAATATTCTACATAATGGTAATTTGTACTACTTATACTAATCTCTTTTTAAAAAGACACTGTTAATAAATGTTTGCCTGTTTATAAAAGCAACCAAGAAAAAGGATGAGGAAAAAAAAAAAGAGTCGCCTGGCGACTAATTTGGCCTGCTGCCAGCCAGTGGTTTATTTTATTTTATTATTTTATATTAAAACAGGGTTGTCCGTGTTTCTAAATTTTATTTGGGTGCATAGGATGGCCTGGATGGGTGTAGGATTTCCCGGCCTGAAATTGTGTCCCAGTCCGGCCCTGCAGAACGCCAATGAAATGTTTACCCGCCTCCTCGGGACCACAACACACCCTGCCGGAGCTCAGCTCCGTGTCCTTCAGCACCAAATATAAGCTATAGCCTACATTTTGTTGAGTGTATATAGGCCTAATGAAAGTTGTGAAATAATTGGCTAATATTAACTCTAATTTGGTGCTGCAATGATTCGCCCATCGCGACGATAACTGACCTTCTCATCTGAGCTGCTTCAGCCTCAAACACCCGCTCTCAATGTCAACATGTTTGAGTCCAATCAAAGCAAGCGGGATTTATGTTCACAGGAGCGCGAATCCCAACGAGACGCTTCACTTCAGTTATAATGATCATACAGTGCGAGATAAAATCTAATCTAAACAGCTGTTTTTCGATAGAACTTTTAAATGACCGACAGAAATAATCAGTTTGATCAAAGACAGTGGATTGGCTACTATAAGCTTAATTTAACACAAACACCCTATTAAATATATTGCCATTATTATTCTATAAATATATTTGTAACTTTACCTCGAATGTGTTCAACTTTTACCTGTTTGTATCACTCCGCTTGTCTGTTTGCGCAACTTGCATCATTAAGCCAGAAGGCGGCGACAAGTGACTGTCTTTATGAGCGAGCAATTGAACCATTGGTTAAATGAACAGATTAGTCCAAAATATTGATTAATAGGAAAGAAAAAGTAGCTGAAACTGATATTTGATGCTAATTGCTCATATGCCTCTGGACACAGAATGATTGCATTGGCATTTGTTTGAAATGTAACATTATGCAAAATAATCAAATCATTTCTTATTCAAGGCCATTCCCGTTTCGAATATGTGACTGTGTATTGTCAACAATAAGCATAAACATTCTGCATTTCTATTTTATAGTGTGGATCATTAATTGCGACATTTACACTGATTCTCATGTTTAAGAATCTGTATCTGATAAAATACTATGCTACTGCCCACTGACATGCTTTAAAAGCTACTGTTGTCCATTTTTTTGGCCTTCAAAACACCTTAAAATGCACATGTCGAGATCAAGAAAATCAAAAAAATTTCGGGGGGCAAAGTTGACCTGGTTTAACTAACTTTTATGAGATAGCCCTATAGTCTAAAAGGGGTCCTGTGCCTATCTATGGGGTCATGTCTTATGGCCCGTTTCCACTGAGCGGTACGGTACGGTACAGTTCGGTATACGGTACGCAATTATTTGCGTTTCCACTGTCAAAAGTTGTGAATGGTACCAAAAAGCCGAACCGTACCGTACCACTTTTTGGGTACCCTTCCGTTGGGGTACCTAGCACAACTAAAAGGTACTAAAAGGTGGAGCTAGACTCACTGCAGACCGTTGATTGGTTGACAGAGTATCGTCACTTGCGCGTGCTACAAGGGCATTAGAAGCGCTATTTTTATACAGTTGAAATATAATACTACTGTTATTGTGTCACGAAATGTAGTTTTAAGAGTTTTTTCAGGCGAGAATGTAGTTTTTTAAAGATCAAATCTGTGGTTTATTTATAGATTTATGATAATTTGACTGAGATCCATTCCAGACGATCACCGGGCGCTCGGCGCTCATGTTCCCCGCCTGGAACAGCCTTTCCTCGGCTAGTCGTTCTGATGTTTGCCGCTGACTCTGACGTCTCTGTAGTGGTTAAACATGAGATATAATTCGTCTTGTATAGACCTAACAGGCGATCTTTGGTCTCGTGAATCTATAATTCGTTCCCTGGGCAATAGTTTTGGCAGAAGGCTAAGTGAAGTTTCATATATTTGAGCGCTGAATTTGTTTATTTGACTGAATTGTTTGCTTTATGTTATTAAAGCTTTATTGTATAGCTTTTTGTACCTTTTACTTATACTTTTATAATGGCTTTTATTATTAAAAACTGAAATTTAACAAAAAGAGATAGGGTTGGGTTTTGTCATTTTTTATTTTATTACAAGACCATCTGTAATGTTGTTTATTGCAACAGTACAAATATTGCCTGGAATTTGTTTAATATTTTTAAATTTAAACGAAAAGAGGCAGGGTTGTGTTTTATATTTAGTTTTGTTATAAATAGGCTACGTGCATGCAGTGAATATAATCAATAGGCTATGCGTTGCCTGAACCACATTTGTGTGCCTATAATGTTTAAAATGTATTTAAATGAAATCGAAAAGAAGCAGAGTGGTGTTTTATAACATATTTCGTTTTATTGTTGCCTAAAATGTACATACTACAGAGATAACTGGAGTAGAGTGAGCGGATAGCGCTTTAAAGAACACACTGTTCCATTAGCAGAATTACTGGACTCGCGTCCTCGGGAGTCATTCTCCTGAGTCGGACTTTGCGTAGGCCTACTTGGTATTGAGAAACGCCTAATGTTGGCGCTTGTTTCTTGTGGCATGCCGATAAGCAAGAACAAGATCTGCTGTATGTCATCCATTGTTGTTTACTATGTCGCTTTCTTCTTCGCGCGAAAATGACGTCGATCGCTTCAGAAAAAGATCTGCACTAAAACAGATTGTGTGTAGTAGGCCTACACATGAATATCAGATGATGTCACCAACGTCTTCTCACTGACGTCACTCACTTCTAAAACTTGTCTGCCGCCATCTTGAGTACCTTGCTGCGTCCCAATTCGCATACTATCCGTCCTAAATAGTATTCGAAAGTAGAATTAGTACGTCCCAAATCGTAGTAGGCTATGTTGAAATGAGTGTTCCAAAGATACCCGGATGGTCTACTATATCCGGTCAGAATCCGATGTGTAGATCGATGCGCACTCTAACGGCTGATATTGCCCACAACCCATCGCGCGTTGGACGAGGATTCGATTAGAACTACAAACACGAGTGAAAAGTAATAAAAGACTACAGACATGGAGGACGCGCGAGTCCGGCGGTTATGTAGAGAGGTTTAGATAAAGGGGTTTGAGTGATTAATTACCAGTATCTAACCTGACGAAAATGTATTTATTCAATGTTGTCTACATTATATTGCATCTGCATCAGCATTGTGAACTTTTGTAAAGATACGTTTAACCATTAACTTTTAAATGCATCCTTAGCCTACATTCAAATTGCAAACACATGAGGAGAGTCTCCGCATGCAAGGGCGCCGTAAAGGGGTGGAAGGTTAGGACGATTCTAAGGGCCCAGGCCGATTTAGGGCCCAGAAGAGCAGACCCCCCTTTTGTTTTCTTATTTCTTTTCTCTTTTTTATACATACATTAAATGTGCTAGGGCCCCTCATGCACTAAATGTGTATTTTGTTCGTTTTGACCATAGATTTGTTTCAGTCACACCCCTCCCCCTCACAATGGTTCATTCCACCTGCGCTGTCCGAGCTACGATCGCTAGTGTAGCGTCTCTTGCTTATTGCACTTGCTATGATGCAGTGCAGACAGTGACACACGCAGGCATGTCACATCAAAAGTCAGGGCATCAAAAACGAAAAGAAAAGAAGGAAAGAGAAGACAAAGAACGCCGAAGTCGACAGTATGTCACACAGTTTTTAGAAAGCTTGCCCTATTCCTGTAGGCCTATTCCAAACCTTTCAGAGTTACTTTTTTTTTGTTGCTAGGTGAGCCTGAGCGCGAAACTTCACTAATGGTGTGTTCACACCGAACGTGAATTTAATTATTTGCGCGAGTAGATTACATAAGTCAATGCAAAGACGCATCATTCGCGCCGGGCGTCGAATTGGGCTACGCGTTTGCCGCGAATGTCTTCCGCGCAAGTTGAAAAATTTGAACTCGAGCGAATGTTCAAGCGTCTAATTAGACGCGATGGACGCGTATTTGACGCTCTAATCGCGTTCGGTGTGAAGAACACACCATAAGATTGAAGCCTCTAAACACATCTACTGTGTTCGCCACATGATTATAACTTTACAAAACAAAAAGTAATCTACACGCTTCAAAAATTACAAAATCAGTTTGCCGTGTGTGTGTCCTGTGTTCTGTGAAGTGACAGTGCTGCTGCTACGATCGATTCTGTCAAATTTGACGTTCTTAATGTGAATAAAATGCCCCAGAAAAAATAATATAAAATTTAATAAAACATGTGTCTGTAGTAACCATTGGCTAGAAGGAGTTTACAAAATAGATATTTTAATATTTTATATTAAGAAAACTAAATAGGCCAAAAAAAATAATATGGTTATTATTACGTGTGTTTTTGACTTATAGGCTACAGATGCAGAGTCAGCTTTATTTGTTTGCCTTTTATGTAAACAAGTACATATTTCTATATTTTTTTCTTGTTTTTGTAGGCTTTGTACTCATCTTTAGACATTTTAACTATGCAATGTGCTAAGTATCTTTTTTAAAGAATACTGGGCATGTTTATTGGGTTAAATTTTATCTGTAAAAAATGTAGGGGGCCCAGAAATTTTGGTTTCCAAAGGGCCCAGAATTTCTGGCGGCACCCCTGTCCGCATGTAAGACCCGCGACGGGCAGATGAAAGAGCTATTACACTTCTCTCAGAAATGGTAGGAAATTAAATTAGATTGAATGGAGGATTTTAACTGTGACAAGATGATTGACAGGGCAGTTTACGGTGACAGGACGCGACAGAGCTGTCCGTTAAAGATGACGGAGTAGTATGTCCCAAAGCTTGCCTACTCTTTTGCTACACACTCAAAAGTATGTACTTTTTCTTCACAAAAAGAGTACATACTTTAAGGGCGTAGTATAAGTAGGCGAATCGGGACGCAGCCCCTGATTCGGCAAGATCGCAGCATCAAGTCGCAACATAAATCTGTAACGTTCGTTATTTTGAATAGAAATCATCGCTCATAAAGCATTCATTCACGTATTCTCCGGTTTATTTGTGTTCAAATACATGCAATATACAGCATCCACCAGGGCTATTAGTCCAATGGTGCGCATTTTTGGAGAAATAATGATTAATTATCAAATATTTGTAAAATATTTCGTCTTACAGAATAACATTTCTATCCATTTTCCACTGAATTATGCGATCTGAAGAGCTCAAACAGCAAATGCAGCGAGATCTGTGTCTCTTCTTCCTGATTTGCGTCAAATTATGATCTCAGCGCGCGCCCGCTGTTCAGCTGTCAATCATCTTACGTGGTTCAACGTGACCATTATCCTGCCTCCTCATTCTGACATCCGTGATAAAACTAAAGTAACATCTCTTCACCTAAAACAAGAAGCTAATAAATGCACGATTTGAAGTATATGTGATTTGTGTGTGATTTTCCTCCGATTGGGGTATTTTCAAGGATGTTTACATGCATGCTAGGTAAGGATAGCCCATAGCTTCGTATAAAATGCTAAATATAACATATTTTTAAAAAATTGTTTGACTTGAAGCCAATTTAAGCCGCGACCGGAATATGATACAAATACTCGATGGTGTTTTAAAGTAAAAGTGTAATATTAATCAATTAAATTGTGTCATGTAGCTTTATGCTACCTGTTGTGCTAATGCACCTGCTACAGGAGCTATTCTATTCCATACAATAATTTTAAAAAAATAAGTCAAATAATGTTTCAAGAATAGTGATTTTGTTGTTTGTTTTCTAACAAGACTAAAGATAATAGGCTTGTCAGTACCATACACAGTATTCGGTAGGTACTCAAGATGGCGGCAGTCAACTGGAAAAAGAGCAGATGACGTAAGAAGTCACATGACTGATATTCATGTATAGCTTAATTTTGCGCTGATTTTTTTCAATTGTTTATGTTGCCCCCCCAAACAAGCCAAATGCCCCCCCCCCCCCAACTATGACATCCTGGTAACCCCTGACTGACAGCCAGGGGCGTGGTACCGGGGGGGAAAAGGGGACAGAGTACCCAGGGCCCGAGGCAGCGGGGGGGGCCCTTAGAAGTCGACGAGCTGAAGTTAAAAGTCCGTCGGAGAAGTCCGTCCGAAATTCCGTCTCCTCGCGCAGTAAGTCCATCCGTCCGTCCCGTTGGAGAAGTCGCGCAGTTCATAGTCCCCCCCCCCCCCCCCCCCCGGGGCCCGAGGCAGCGGGGGGGGCCCTTAGAAGTCGACGAGCTGAAGTTAAAAGTCCGTCGGAGAAGTCCGTCCGAAATTCCGTCTCCTCGCGCAGTAAGTCCATCCGTCCGTCCCGTTGGAGAAGTCGCGCAGTTCATAGTCCCCCCCCCCGGAGGGGGGCCCAGCAAGATGGTTTGTACCCAGGGCCCAAAATTTGGTACTACACCCCTGCTGACAGCACTCCAAATTTACAAAAAAATTAGCTCAATGTTAAAATTGACCGGAGTTCTCCTTTAAATATGGAACGTAGCGTCACACACCATCTAATGCCGAGTTCAGACTGCACGATTTTCAAAGTAGTCGGGTCACTGTTCTTTTCACACTGCATGACTATCTTGGCCAGCATTCAGTCATTGCTGTGTTCACACTGAACGATGGATCGGCGACAGGATGTTTCACACTGCATGACTTTACAAGAGGAAGAATCGCCGACAACTGTTTGGCACGCAAACTACGTTTCACAACCAAACACACGCGAGAAGTGATAAGAAAATAACGCAAGACCACGCGTGGGTGAGACCGGAGTTCACGCGCGAGACTCAAATAGTTATTAAAAATTATAGCCTGCAAGAAGCTTGCCAATCTGTGAGCTGATTTGCAGCGAAAAGGAGAGAAAAAAATAAGATTATGCAGGAGGAAATGGTTGGGCGAGACGAGATCAACTTGCTGAGCTCTGAGCAAGGATTGTGTGAAAGAGAGTTGGGGGTAAAGAAATAATTTTGCAATGTGCTGCTGGTCAAGCAATATGTAGGCTACTTTGTTTCGGTTTGATATACTTGTAAATATATCTATTAAAATACTGATATTCTGGTCTATAACTCCTCCCCGAACTCCCCGCTGCTCTGTATCTTGCTCTCTCATTGGCTGTCGGTCATCGCGTTGGTAGTTTTCAGTCAGAACACTTTTCACACAGCAGGATTTTGAATCGCCGACAGGTCGAGATATTTAGCATGCCAAATATCTCACGGGCGTCGGCGACTCGTCGGTGATTCTCTCAGATCGCGTCTTTGCTCATTCACACTGCATGATTGTCACTCGCGTGAACGAGCACCGATTTGCCTGTGATTTCAGGCATTGTCGGCGATTTCTCAAAACCTGTCGGCGAGCCAAAATCGGGGCTAAAATAGTGCAGTCTGAACTCAGATTAGGCTACATTTTAAGCTGTCATATGGTCATTGTAATGTTGAGGCAGGAATGAAGCAGAGAGTGAATCCAATCGCAAGCACTTTAATAATCCAACAAACAAGTAATCCTGGGTGTACTCAGAACAAGGAACATAGAACTCAACTACAAGCAACAACGACCGACAAACAACAACTGAAGCACAGAGGTTTAAATACACAGACAAACAAGCTAAACAAGATAACAAGGGGGTGTGGCTAATCAGAAACACCTGGGGAGACTAATCAACACAATGGGGAACTGATAACATGGGACAAGACAGGGGAACACAGACGTGAATCATGACAGTCATGTTGCTATGTGCCCCCCCTAACATGTCACAATGTACATGGGGCATGTTGTCACATTTCACTTCCATTCTTTCAGGGGGAAAATCAAGAAAAAAGTATACGCTATATTAATAAAACAAAATCACATAATTGTACTAGACGTGGGAAATGAATGTGGAAAAAAATAAATACTAGTCTGAATCCTAAATAGATTTACACAAACTGAGAAAGTCAAAAAGCGTTAGGTTGTGCCCCGCTCTCCCCTATCTCAAAAACGCTGCAGTGAAATGGTTTCATATGAGGTAGACCATGCGTATGGGACATTACATGCGAGAATCGAGTAACAAAAGAGTAACTATCATTCAAGTAAAGTCCAACAAATGAAATTGTAAAAAGAGGTTTTTAGAAAGAGTAAAAAAGTTGGGCTTTTTGCAAATATTTATGCTGTAAACATATGCATCTAAATAAAACAATGACTTGAAATGTGACCTTTAAAGAAAGAAAAAACATTATTCAAAGTAATACACAACTTGGCCCCTAATAATAAGAGTAACAACAAACAGATGAAAATGATCAGGCAAAATAACCAGAAAACAGGAACACAAAGCACAAGACAGAACTAACGAACAAGGAATTCATAATTTGTGACAGAAGATTATCATTATTTGCCTGAGAACAACAGCACGGTTGTGTGATATTGTTATTTAATTCTTCACCATTGGCTCAGTGTAGACCACATAATTTGAGACATTTAAGTTTCTTTCATTTTGTGTTTCAGTATGACAGTCGAAATGAGACGGTAAGCTTTTTTTAATCTAATCTCCTCAAAAAGGGTTGCTGGTATTAAAAGTGAATTATGTCAAAATATTTTTCTCTTTCCATATCTTCACCCTTGCAGTGTAATGGATTTGCAGGCAATGGAGGCAGTTTCTGGGCCTCTAAATGGGGGAATTGTCTCTATCGGCAACATCTGCAAGTCCCTCTTGGATGCACATGTAGATCCCAACACTGGCACATGCCCCAATTACAAACAAATCAGGAAACATATTGAGCATGCTGAGCATTGCCTGGAAAAATCAGAGACAATGATTAAAGGAGAACTGGGATGTTTGGATAAACGCATGGAGCAACTTACTGAAGAAAAAGAAAATGTTGAGCAACGGAACAAAGAAAAATGCATGGCCATGGATAAATTACACATCGAGAAGGAATCTGCTGAAGAATCATTACAGAATTCGAAAGCAGCTTTGGAGCAGGCTCAAAAAATGGTAGCATTAAGAAAAGATGAAATAAATAGAGAGACGGATAGGAAGAACAAAAATACATGTGTAGCGATTGCAGGGGCAGCAGTGACTCTAGTACCATTTTACGGATGGATTGCTGGTGAGAAATCCTCTCTGATTCATTACTCTTTATATTATCATCATAATGAGTACAACTAACCAGTATTTGTTGCTTGCTGATATGATTTCTTGCTTTCCTTTAGGGTTAACAATGATGGTTACGGGAGCATGTGCATCTGTGGATGCCTCAAAGGCTATCTGTGAAGCTGAAGATGAGCTAAAAAAAAATGAGTCCCAAGTGAATGACAACAGCAGAAAAGTGTCTAATTACCAATCCAAGATCTCTACCATAGAGAATGAGATTCAAGAGACTGATAAGTTGCTCAATAAAATTCAGAGGGAGATTAAAGAGGTGAAGCAGCATCAAGAGGCCACAGCTGATTTTCAGCAAATAGTCAGGAAAGCTGTGACACTTCTGACTGTTCTTAGTGGAAGAGTCACTGTATTGGAAAGGCAAACTCAACGTTTCATTCTCTGGGAGCCTGTGATAAAGTGCTTGGAAGATGTGATGAAGGCAGCAGGAAATGTTGCAGAGAACCGGCTCCTTTATAGGCAGGGTGTACCAGGCTTCATGAATGCTTTGAAGGAGAATGTTGAAGGACTGCTAGCTTTATGCAACTCAGCCAAAAATTCTGAATATGACAGCTATTACTGATCATCTAAATATAGAATGCATAGAAACTACCTTACAAGCAAGACAATAAACAAATAATGACATTATAAGACTTTGAAATGCAAAATGTGATATTTCTGAATGAAAGCATTGTATAACAACAATCATTATCATAGTAATAAAACTGTTGGATCTTAAATGGTAACAGTAAAAATAATAATCAAAACATTTATCTATAAACATTTTAAGTTATATTTTATGCTTTTTTTATAAACAGGCTACAAAATTAAAAGTTTTAATATCACTATATAAATAGCATGGCAAAATTAATTATTAAAATGTTAAAATACAGTACAATTGCTGAAATAATTTTTAAAAAGTGGGGCATTTTACAGAATGATGAATTGTTGAGAAATATATTCCCAGATCCTCCAATGAAAAGTTTTTTTATTATTATTATTTAAGTACAACGTTAGTGGACAAATTAGTATATAGCTATTTACTTCCCACTCGTGAAGACTCCTGGTTAGGGGTTAACTGTAGCTTCTGGACCAATCAGACACGCACTAACTATTCAAATATTTAGTGAATAATCCAGAAAACTCACTCTCCCCAAAACTAACATCACTGTCAGAACCTGGTGTCTTGTTACAGACTGATAACAACTTTTAAAACCTCCAAAGGAATGTTCAGAGAGTGCTGGCTCTCTCTCAATTCTAACTGAGGAGAAATTAATGCTGTTAATCATATATATTATATTATATATCCACTTGAGAATTGTATAAACATGTATCTAATTTCCCCATATCATGATTTTTCTTTTGTGTGGTTTGGTCTATGTTTTCTCGAAAACTCTAATGGGTTAATGTTTCAAACTTTGCAAACTATGGTTAACGAAATTCATGTGTGGCAAGTTTGGTCTCTATAAACTCCAATCTTCGTTCCGCATTTGTTAATTTACATTACATTTTGCTAACTTTGTGACACATTAGTATTATAAGAATTGTGAAGATTCTTCTCTTAAACACCCAATGAAATTAGAGATTCAAATGCCTTGCTATAACACAAAGGGTCGTAAAATCTCCCTCCAAAGGGACAACTTCTTATTGGCCCAAACACCTCCAGAGGGTGTGACATCTTCACGCTTAAAAATCACTGATCACAAGATCACGCCCCTTAGTTCCTTCCTGAGAAGTCCTAATGTGAAGATGATGCTGAACTAGAAGTCCCCCACAGACCCCAAGCTTGTGCCAGGCTGCGGCCTTGTCTTTCCATTCACCAAAGATCCTCTGACTCACACTGGTTCCCTCTCATCAAGACCACATCAGCAAAGATCAACTGGAGCCTCACAAATTGCATCAGGACCGTTTATTTCAAATGGGCGAGACATGCAAGTATCAAACTTAGTCTCATTATTTGATACATTAAGTATCCTTACCCCTTTTTAAGAAGGGCGTGTTAGAACTAAACTGATGGTTTGCTCAGGCTGTTGATCTGCTGAACTTCAAACAATGCTATAGGGATATCCCAGTCACGTGACCCCTACACTGTAAACCCTAATAAGTTGAGACTACTTAAATGATTTGAGGAAAGTGGTTGCGTAAGTAAATTTGAGTAATGGGTAAATTGACAACTCAATTCAATTGATTTGACCTAATGTTGGTCTGTTCATTGAATTAACTTACATGTTTAAGTACAGATAACTTAAAAAGGCGAATAGACTTAACTCATAATTTCCAGTTTTATATGGTTGTTTACTTGTTTTAATGATTTATAAATGATTTCATACAAGTATTGTTTTTCCATAAACTGCTTTATTAGGTTTATACATTTATATTAATTTAAGAAACATTGCTCACAACATTAAGCTCATATTTTTAAGTCACATAAAGACAGATGCAGAGACACATTTAAATAAAAAAAACAGTAAGCTCATATTTCTAACAGTAAGCTGCATTAAGTCACATTAAAAACAGTAAGCTCATATTTTTAACAGTAGGCTGCATTTTTAAGTCACATTAAAAAACAGTAAGCTAATTTTTAACAGTAAGCTGCATTAAGTCACATTCAAAAATTAAGCTCATATTTTTAACAGTGATCTTACATTTTTACAAAACAGTAAGCTCATATTTTTAACAGTAGGCTGCATTTTTAAGTCACATTAAAAAACAGTAAGCTAATTTTTAACAGTAAGCTGCATTAAGTCACATTCAAAAATTAAGCTCATATTTTTAACAGTGATCTTACATTTTTACAAAACATTAAGGTCACATTTCTACAAAACAGTAAGCTCATATTTTTAACAGTAAGCTGCATTTTTAAGTCACATTAAAAAAACAGTAAGCTGCATTAAGTCACATTCAAAAATTCAGCTCATATTTTTAACAGTGATCTAAAATTTTTACAAAACATTAAGCTCACATTTCTACAAAACAGTAAGTTCATATTTATAACAGTAAGCTCACATAAAAAAAAAAAAGTCAGCTCACATTTCTACAAAACAGTAAGCTATTTTTTAAAAGACACGAGCAAAACAGTAATTATTCTCGTATTTTTAACGGTCTCATTTTCAAAAGACCATGTGCAATGTAAATGTGCAGCTATTAAATGTGCGCAAAGTAATTTCTCCATTTTAAGCAAACGACTGCGTTTTAGGCTGCAGGTCTTTCTGCCCCAAGGAAAGTAGAATGCTCTGAATGAAGTCAAAAATGTATCTCAGCGACTTTGGGTAACTCAGGTGTAATGCATAAATAAGTCCGAACAGAAAGCACATTGCTTCAGGAAGGTCATGTAGATTGTCCATAACTAACTTTCCCTCTATTACTATTCCAATCGAAGAGGGAGACGAATGCAGAGTTGAGGGGCTTAAGAGTCGTCCCATCTTCAACTATCACCCCACTGGCACATCAAGAATTGAGCTGTGATCATCGGACATCTAGTGAATAAAAATTAACAAATAAAAATTAATTCACATGCATGCAAGCTCATATACATTTCAGAAGGTGCAACCTAACCTTAAACACTGTATCAATCTCAATCTAAAGGGACAGTTCACCCAAAATTGAAAATTCTGTCATTAAAGGGATACTTCAGCTCTGGAAAGATGAATGTGTATTTAAAATGGGTCATTTATGTAGAAGAAATGTGAAATTATTTTTGAATTTGGAGCCTTCTAGACTGAGAAAAGCCAGAAAATTTATTTTTGGCTCATATGGATGAAAGACAACAACTCCCAGAATGCACTTGCTTCGCTGCCCAAGGAGGTCACGCCTACCGGTAACAGAGCGCAGGTTAGACAACTAGTGAGTCTCCGTGATGAGTCTGCCCGGGATTACGAGATCGCTAAAAATATCCGGGATTCGGCTTTTGCGTTCTACAGTCGCCATTCATCATGTTTACTGAGGCGAGCAGGAGGGCCGCGGGAGAACGGCGCGAGGCCGGTGGCGTGATTACTGATGAGCGACACCTGTGAGACGCACCGGTCTCTATCACGGAGGAGCAGGAATTTTCTTAGCAATGTTAAAATGCACATCAACCGATCACTTGTTTAGCGTTCATGTAAACACTACATTCAGATTCACCAATCGGAAGGAAGTCAGTTAGATTGAAACAAAAGGTGTGCATGTAACGTTAAACAATGAATGGCGACTGCAGAAATCAAAAGCTGAATTCCTTACATTTTGGACGATCTCGAGGCCGGACATGTCCGGGAAAAAGAGGATGTAAACCCCTATTCAGCTTTCTCCACAGAACAAGAGCCTGCTAGGTTAGCTTCCAAATAAAAGATAGCTGACAGCCTGACACTATTTGATAATTATGTGACTGAGAGATCCTATCCTTTATGTGTGAGTTGAAAACATGCTGAACAGCGGCTTCTACTGGCTGTAGTCTTTAGCCTCTGGCCAAAAAATCCTCCGATGACGCAAAATGACGATTTTTGCGTCATCGGAGGATTTTTTCCAGACAAAAAATATATAAATCTCTCGTCTCAGGGGGATATGAGGAAGGAAAGCACGGTAATTCGAAAATACTACAGGTTTTCTACTGATACAAAGCTTAATGCTAAATCCTGAAGTATCCCATTAATTACTCACCCTTGTGTCATTGCACATCTGTAAGACCTACGTTCATCTCCGGAACATAAATGAAGATATTTTTAATGAAACCCGAGAGGTTTCAGTAACTCCATACTAGAGATCCAATGCAACTACCACTTTCAAGGTCCAAAAAGGTAGGAAAGAAATCATTAAAGCAACCCATGTGACTCCAGTGGATTAACCTTAACACTTTATTTACTAAATATTAATCTCCAACGCACGTTCACGCAATTACGTCTGCTCTTACATCAACACAAAACTCATGCGTTGTGGTGCTATGCGTGTTGTTTACTTGCGAATCTTTACACAATACACATGCAATACTCTTATGAACGTTTTCAAAAATACACTGGTAAATTATGTTTTTTTGCAAACATAGCACTCATGTTGCTTCATAAATTTGAGGTTAAACTTTATAGTACAGAGTGCTGAAACAAAGTCTTTCCTATCGTTCTGGTCCTTGAAATTGTAGTTGCGTTGGATGTCGATGGAGGGACAGAAACTTGCCGAATTTCATTAAAAAAAATCTTTATGTGTGTCTTGAAGATAGAACGACACAAGGGTAAGTAATGAATGACAGAATTGTTCTTTTAGTGAACTAACCCTTTATATTGAGATTGACAGTGTGTGTGTGTGTGTGTGTGTGTGTGTGTGAGAATGATAGAGAGTGTGAATGTGTGAGAGAGTGTGTTAAAGTGTCTTTTGGACATTTTCTCCATGGAATACTTACCAAACATGTCTTAAAGAAAGCAGGAGAGTCATCTCCAAACCAAAGGGGTAGTCCTTGAAGCACCAGAGTTTGGACCTCAGTTGGCTCTGATAGCTTGCATGGAAAAAATAAAAATTGTATTAAATCCAACCTCTTGTTACTAATACATTATTTTCAAGGAATTCATAACAGCCTTTAAATAGATCAGCACATTTACTCAGAGATCAACTATGAAGTCTATATTGCAGTTTATACAGGTTTCATATCAATCAGGTGGTCACCAGTCTTTAGCATCACGATCCTTCAGAAATCATTATAATATGATGATTTATTATCTATGTTGGAAACATTTGTGCTGCTTAATATATTTTTTAGAACCTGTGATACTTTTTTTCAGTAAAAAAGAAAGAAAAAAAAAAAGAACAGTGTTTATTTAATATAGAAATCTTTTGTAACAATATAAAATATCATTCAAAAGTTTGGGGTCAGTAATTTCTCTTTCTTTAAAAAAAGAAAGAAACAAATTAATACTTTTATTCAGCACGGATGTGTTAATTGATAAAAAGTAATAGTTAAGACTTTTTTCCATCAATGAATTCTAAAAAAAAAAAAAAAAAGTATCACAGGTTCAAAAAAATATTAAGGAGCACGTTCTGTTTCCAACATTGATAATAAATCAGCATATTATAATGATTTCTGAAGGATCATGTGACAGAAGACAGGAGTAATGATGCTGAAAGTTCAGCTCAAGAAAAGCTGATCACAGAAGAAATCACAGAAATCATTTATTTTAAAAGGATATTAAAATAGAAAACCATTATTTTAAAGTGCAATATTTCACAATATTAAAGTTTTTTTTCTGTATTTTTGATCAAATAAATGCAGCCTTGATGAGCAGAAGAGACTTCTTTAAAAAAAAAATTAAAGTAATGCATCCAAACTTGACCAGTACTGTATCTTGGAAGGTCTGAGGGTGAGTAAATTAAGAACAAATTAAAATTGTTTTCATTATGAGGGTTATAGGTAATCTAAACTTTCTTTTTGTTATAGTCACTACAGATTTAATAAATCTTAATCCTTTAAAAATATATAATTTAACACTTTTTTTTTGCAAAATTCACAAAAAGTTTACTTTTAGTAACACAGCTTGTCACTGGGGTATTACTCTCAAATTAACACTTTTATACTTTTTTTATTTTATTTTTACATATTTAAAGTGACAACCTGTACCTGACAGTGAAAATTATAAAGTATACAAATCGCTCATGGGGACATGGAAAATAGACACAGCTCTGCTAATGGTAACTTGTTAAAGACAAAGAAAAATCCACAGATACATTTGAATAAATTTGATAAAAAACTACTAATTATGCACCAGGGACACGTTACATCAACAGACCTATTAATTATTAATATATCTCTATAAATGTGTAGCAGGCGGGAAAAGCTCTGCGTTTTTTAGTGAACATGACCAGTCACAGAAATTCTTAAAACGATTAGGCTAAATCAATAACGTTAGGCCTATTCACGCGGCAGCCCATTTTTACACCAAATAAAACGCCTTATTTCACAAATTACACATAGCGTCATTTCAGTGAGCCTGGAAATAGATTGGACTCGAAGTTTAAACCGCAATTTCATGCTTTATTGTAAATTAACAGCGCATGCGATAGTCTGTAAAACATTGGCTAGGTTTGGAATTTGGGTGACTGCTAATTTCTCTCAGAAACTTGATTTTAACTTCAACACATTGTATACCTTATCCATCCGTATAAAAAATAAAACATTTCACAGACAATAAAGCAAAATTTACAGACGCGGTATAGATTAACTTACCAGCGTACTCCTGCGGCCTATATCATTAACGTGAGCTCCCCCTCCTCGTCTGCTTCATAACCGCCGGCCTGCTACTTCAGCTGCGGGAGGAAAACGGGAAATTCAAATGTTCTTATAGAAGGTTAGTAACTCAAAAACGTGTTTATAACTCGAAAATACTCTAAAAATAAAGCATTTGAAAGGCAACAAAGCACAGTTTAAATATATATTTTACCATTATTCTACCTACCAGCGTACTCTGAGTCTTTCACGACGACTCTCTTCCCGTCTGCTTTACCGCCTGTCTGCCTGTGTCGCTGCCAGAGTAAAACGGTAAAGTGTTTTTTACCATGCAAAAACATTACAATAAAACGTGTAAGGAAATCAAGAAAATTTGTATGCGTTGCGTTATCTTTACTTACCAATTTTCTTCTTTCGGGTGGTTCTGCAAGTGCCTCTGGCCTGCAGTGCGTCTTCAGCAAATTCAACACAACAAAAAATTACCGCCTTTTGTTATATTGCCCAATCAGCGCTGTTGTCAAGGCAGAATTTCAAGCGTGACCAATCATTTTTAAACAGAGACGTAGCGAATAATTTAAATAAATTGAAATTCTGAGTTTATACCACTAAAAATCTTAATTCAAAAGATTTTTGCTTCCAATGAGTAAGTTAAACACACCTGTGTAAGTGTTGATGGCAAAACTAGGTGTTTTAAGTAATGTCAAGTTATGATAACTTGATGTCTTTATTAATGACAACATTAGGGTTTACAGTGTAGCCGTTTATGTATTTGTATTATAATATATATATTATCATAAATGTTTAGCACTCTCTATTCCATCAAGATGGCTGCTCCAAATGACGTGACGTCACGCGGGACGTCCCTCCCTATAACTCCATGCTTCCTTATATTCTGTTTCTCCTCTCTTTCCCTTGGTAAACTGTATGCATGTATGTATGTGTATGTTAGAGTAGTTTAAATGTTTAGTTAATAAAGTCTTGTTCATATCACACGTCAAGTTGTCTGTGTCTCAAGCTCATATCCACAAATCATTGTGATCTTGACTACTTGCTCTTACTTAGTAAAGACATTTCCCATGCCCCGGAAATGTACATTTTTATTAATTAATTAATAACCAATATTGAGGGTTCACAGGATGAACTGGTTTGGGGAAACAAAAAGATGATTACTGAACATAAATATGCCATGAAGAAAGTAAATAAAGAATTTCAAATGGCAAAACATTTAAAAAGTAATGCCTAGTAATCCATCTACCCGCATACTATATCGATCGTGTGAATATTAGGTCTACTAGGTCTAGGAGGAAAGGGAACAGAGAACTAAACCTGAATCAAAGAGAGACGTTTTGGATTTATGAACTAAAGGCTAATTCAGGATTGAATGAAAACTTGGATTTAACTCATTTTTATAATATTTATTTTATTATATTTTTTATTAACATTTGAAGTGGTGGTTTTGAGTATGGAAATAAACTGTATTGGTGAATTTGAAATGCTGTAAAGAGATGGTTACATTACAACTGTTAACTAATCAGATGACGTAATAAATGGCTCCGCTTTCACCTGTTGCTGAGTTTGTTGTGTTGCCGAGGAGAGCATTGGCCGAAACGGCGAAAAGTGTTTAGTTTTTATAGTTTTACACATTTATTAATTTGAAAGAGTGCCATGACCATTCTAAAGTTTTCTTTGATGGATTATTAAAAGGTTTCTGTAAAATGTAATGTTTGGTAATATATTTGAAGTTTGGTAAGTGTCCATATAGGAGGAGCACATTAGACAAATAGTTGACAGTTATGATTTTCAGGCATGCTTTTAGCATATTAACTTTCTTTGATTAATGTTTTTCTCAATCTTTTTTCTACATTGAATAACATATTTATGTAACATATGTCCTTGTTCATATTCTCAGTATTAGTGCTAAAACATTAATGATAATACTATTATATAAAATAACAATAACACCACTACTGCTAATAATACATATCATATCATCATCATGCTATAAAAAAGAATAATAACTTGATTATTTCAAGTAAATATATTTTTTATGAGAGGCAGTATAACATTTTACTGTAGTCTAAGTAAATCACTGCGAATAATAATACAAGTATCCAGCAATAATAATACAAGTGTCCAGCAGATGGAGACAGAATTACCGTTTTTACACTGAACAATTTTTTTGCAAAATTTCAAAGATGAGGTTTAAACATGCAGTTACAAGTTTGTCAGTTACTGTAAATTTGCCTCCCTAATGATACTTTAGACCAAAAACATTTTTTTTATTTGAAGTCTGTTCAACCATTTCATTGTTACAATTTATTTATTTAATTAACAATTCATTTAAAATAGCACATTGTACTGGCACATGGTATAAAGTAAAATTATTAATAGTAAGAATAACAATGTTAAACAAAATAACACTTAACAACTGTTCAAAATCTGTAATGCCTCTTATGTAGTGGATCGTCGTTTATATAATCCACCTTGATAATAGCTTTCAGAAAAACATTGATAAATGACCTAAATAACACATACAGTATGCTTGCACAAAATAATTCAGATATTTTTTTGTTGTTGCATATTTTATGCATAATGTAGAAAGGCAGTGGGTTTTCTCAATCACACAAGCTGTTAACAATTTTATATACACCATACTATATATATATATATATTTGCTAAACTATGCAGATGTGATGTATTTGACCCTGTTGTCATTTCATTGACAGCATATGGCAATGAAGAAAATGTAGTTTATGTAATATATTGATATATCAAAATAAGTACAAAAATGGATTTATGGGCTTAAGTTTACATGTTAAAAAGCTGTGTCATTTAAACTTAAATAAAAAAAATACGTCTAACAGTCCTTTGAAGAGTGGTAAATAAACTGTTTTTAACAAATACACACGAATGCCGAAGCAAATGTCTCTTGAGCGTTCTGAAATCACACAGGAAATAGCCAAGTGTTTCCTGTAACAGTGAACTCAGTGAACTTCCTGTGACATTCCTACATGATTAAGCAAACAGTGATGGAGAAAAAGAAGGATGAATTAGCAGGGAGTCTGATTAATTAAAAGAGAACAAAACTGCGATGTATTTTTCCCCTCACTGCTCTTTTACACCGTGACTCTTTTTAAAACAACTTCCGCATAATCATTAACCAACACTAGATTTGCTTCTGCCCTCTCTCTTCTGGCCATCATTCTTCTCTTTTTCATTAAGAGACGGAGGACGAAGATCACGGCAACCAGACTCACACTGGTAAGCAGCAGTACCACTCCAAGAGCCAGAAGGTGTGACGGACCACTGTTCCTGTACTCCAAATGGTCCCATAAACCCAATGATACAATACTCAAACCAACCAGAGTCCCCCAAACCCCAAAGGCCAACATACAGGTGCCACAGGACAGCTCCGCTCCCCCCGTCACCACCGTGACACCGGCCACAGAAACCAACCCTTTTGGTAACGTTACAGTTTGAGACTTTGGATCATATTTCACGGTTTGGGACGGGTTAGGCTGCACTGAAAGGTCCTCGGATGCTGCCATCATTAATGTGCTCCACAAGAGTAATATCTTTCCGAAGTTGCCTGCCTCTTCTGTTGATGTATGATTTTTATAAACTCCTTAAATATTGATGATTTTAACACAATAAATAATTTAGGAAGCTGTTGTCCACCCAGGCTGTGCTTCTTCTGTGGTTGTCCTTCTCATCTTTCCTCATAGAGTTGTGTCAGTCATTTCTATACTCCCTATAAATGATACAAAAGCACTAATTACATCATAGCCTTTGCACAGAAAATGACATTGTGATGATATCAAATAAAGTTATGAATTATAGAAAGACTACTATTAAGTGAATCAGTATTCACGAATGAAAATGTAGACCACATACATTTTAGAAACATTGATTGTTTTTTTAGCTCTCATTATAAGAATTACACTTATGGTGTTCTGTTAATGGTCAAACTTAGTATTATATATCAGTATCTTGGCTATTTAAAAGAGAGAGAGAGAGAGAGAGATCATTAAATGTCATATAAACTAAAGCTTTTTTCTTCAGAAAGGGAGCATTAAACTGATCAAAAGTGACAGTAATGGCATTTATAATGTTACAAAAGTTTTCTGATTAAAATAAATGTAGCTCTTCTGAACTTTCTATTCATCAAAGAATCAGGAAAAAATTTATCCCAATTTTCACAAAAATATGAAGCAGCACAACTTGATAATAATTGTAAATGTTTCTTGAGCAGCAAATCATCATATTCGAATGGTTTCTGAAGGAACGTGACACCAAAGACTGCAGTAATGATGCTGAAAATTAAGCTTTGCCATCAAAGGAATTAATTACATTTAAAAATATATTCAAATAGAAAACACTTATTTTCAATTGTAATAATATCTCACAATATTACTGTTTACTGTATTTTCTATCAAATAAATGCAGCCTTGTTGAGTACAGTATAACAGACTTCTTTCAAAAACATTTTGAAAAAACTTACCAACCCCAAACTGTTAAAATGTTATAAATAGATATATGTTGATGGAATACAAACATATCAATTGCATACATATGTATTTAGTCAAATGTATACATTTCTCACCTTGCATGTAAAGAGTCACACCAATATCTTTGTATTTCAAAACATGAAGAAAAAAAAAATCCTGCACAAATAAAAATCTTTATTTTAAAATATTGTTAATCCAGTCCTTTTCCTAAAATTCACCAGTGTAAAAAATGTTCTCCAAGGACATGTTTTCTCTCAGGCAAGAACATGTTAAATGCGAGTGCAGTGCTCTACGACCATTCTCATAGTGTATCACTACTTGCAGACCAGCCTGTACCCACCACAGAGCCAGTGAACTGTTGTTTTTATTTTCCTTATCATTTGTTTGTTTCCATCGCCCTTTGTGTCCTGAAGGAAAGCGATGTCTGTCATTAGACATCATTATGACCCATTAACTTGTATTTATCTAAGACTCCCTCCCTTCCTCTGCTCCCACCCTCTCACTCCTGCCTTTGCTTAAGAACCGGCTGCATTTTTAAAAGAGGTATTGTTTTCAAGACAGAAAGTTTGGTTTTTCTTTCGAAAGAAATTTCCCCTGCCCTTTTGACATTTCAATCGAGATCCTGTCTACGTGCCTCATTCTTTGCGGGCAAGAAATTAATTTTGTTGATTTACCTCTCAGATATCTCTCATAATCATTTCCAAGCTCAAGAAATATGAAGCCAGTTGGGTTTGAGTCTTTTCAGTAAAGAAACACTGAATTTGTTTATCAGTGACATCTGTTCTTGTTTAGGTATTCCTAAAGATCTACTCATTCAAAGCCAAAGTTGATCCGTTGAACACCAAAAGGCATAAGATGTTCATTAAACATTTGAAAACACCTTGATGTCGGTAAACACTTGCATAAGAGGGTGTTTCCTTCCAAATCTTGTGGCACAATTGTTGTTTCAAATGACTGCCGAGGCTGTTTGGTGCTGTGCACCTTCAGGAAAGGGTACAAATAATTTTTGATAGATTCTTTATCATGCTGTCATTTGCAATTATGTTTAGATTCACTACAGTGACATGAAACCGCACTCACATACCACCCACAACAACTATAGGCTAAATATCTACTGGTCCCAGCAATCCTTGTAATTTGCTCTCAATGTGGGCACATTGTAATTAGCTCTGACAAGTAATCCAATAAATGTGCTCTTGAAATTCCTGGAATAGCACAGAGAAAATCCCTGTGCTAAAAGAAGGAGCGGTTAGGTATGTCTGGTGTTTCCGAGGGAGTTAAATAAATCCAGGGTGATTAAAGGCAGGGCAGACCTGTATCAAGAGAATGTTTTGGAAAGTTTTAAATGCAGCCTAAGGTTTAAATGTGTGACCTGATGAGGGGAAATTGATGGGCACAGGGGGAAATAATCCAGACGAAATGCTGACAGCACTGTAAACAGTTTAAATACTTGTATGCTGGATAGACTAGAAACGGAAAACTTTTTATGCGTTTGGGCTGTTAATTTACATGACTGAAAATGCAAGTTTTTGAAAATGGGTTTCAATGTGCACGTTTTTGAAAATTATGTCATTATCATCATGGGCAATTTTGTGAAAACGGTGATGTCATGTGCATGCGTATTACGTGTTCAGTCTATAGTCGCATGGTGTTTCTTTACAAAGTGACATCGCCAATACTGGCCTGGCTGCATAATACAGTTTTTAATTGTCTTTGTGGATTCATGTGAATGGGGATATTTTTTAAACGTTGTCATCTGTCCAAAAACTTTTCCGTTTTTAGTACATCATTGTCGTGTAACTATACCAGATATTACAGTTATCCAAATCTGACAGACATGCATGTATTTTCCATAAATATCTGACATGGTATGTTTGTAATGTCTGCTAAATTGGTAAATGACCATTGCAATAAAATAGGAATCACAACCAACCAATCAAGTTTGGATGCATATATCGAGTTTGCCTATATGATCACTTTTGAACATGCGGACCTTGGACCTTAGTTTTATTACAGCATTTTTTATACACATCAATATTGTAAAGGTAAATGCAAGTCTATTTGTACATTCTAAATACAGTATATCCACACAACAACATCATGTTGGTGGCAGAGCAGCAGTATTCAGCCATCGGCAAGAACAAGAAATTTGCAACATGCATGGTCATTGCCAACAAGAGATCCAAAGAGCGGCATAATTGACAATGATCTCTATTCTGTCAGCATTTCCACTATAGACAGGGTTTTGAAAAGACATCAAATGTCTATGAAACAAGTATTTAAGGTGCCCTTTGAGAGGAATAGTAAAAGAGTAAAGGAGCTGTTGTAGTATGTCCAGGTAAACCATTGGTGTGCACTTAGTACATTTTCCAGTGAGTTTTACTGTACTTAAGATGCCTGTATATATTTCTTAAAAGTATTAGATTAGAAGAGAAAACATTTACTAAACTGTCTATAATAAGCTATGTAAAATTAACTTTATATTGTTTCTGTTTTACTTCATAGAGAATAATGGAGTTAGAAGGACATGAAACAACCCACCCTCTAGTTTTTGAGGACGAGGTTGGGTTCAATCTGGCACCTGGGTTCTCATTGGACACCGAGCAACAATTGGCACACCAGGCCAACGTGGGGGTAATATTACAATGTTTGCTGCCATTTCAGAAAAGTTGTTTACATGTAACACATTTGTTCAAAAACAAATGCACTTTTTGTTTTGGTGACATTGACCAATTTACTGACACAATAACTAGGTTTTGAAGCATGAATGAAATGTTTTGGGTGAGTTACATTTTACAGACATGCAATGGAGTTCTGATGTTCCAGCAAACAGTTTTGACCATTGCCCTTACAGTTTAGAGAATGTTAAGACTGTTCAGAAAAATGTGCCAAAGCGATTGAGAAAACCTGTAACCATGTGATGAGTCAAAAATCACTAGCTGTTTGAGAAACATTATTTTAAGCCTAAAAATATCATTTTGACTGTTGAGTTTTTTTTTTTAATGTATGTCTATTTTTTATGTCTAATTTATATGAATATTCCAGTAAAAATAAGAATGATCCATTTTCATTTCACGTTTGCTTTAAAGGGGTTGTTGATTATGATTTCACTTTTCTAACTTTAGTTAGTGTGTAATGTTGCTGTTTGAGCATAAACAACACCTGCAAAGTTATGACGCTCAAATTTCAAAGCAAAGGGAGATATATTCTTTTACAGAAATTGCTTTTTAAGGCCTACAACCGACGACTGATAGGGACTACACAAGCTTCCTCCCGGGTTAGTGACATCACAAACACAAACCCTAAAATTGACATAAACCATGCCCCTGAAAACACGCAACAAATGTGGTGACTCTATAAGAAGAGGAAGAGTTGTTATAGTAGAGCTCAAGCTGTCGCATCAATCTTTTCACATTTATTACAATACAGTACAAATGCAATAGCATGTCACTCTGTAGGCATCTTACAACAGTTTCATGAGCGATTTATAGATTATCACGACAGAATATGCTAATCAATGACTTGAAGATAGTTAACTCCACATCAGCTACATAAATTCACCAACTAACCGTTCAGAAACATCCTGTTGCATTCTACATGTTGTCACTTCTTGAGTCTCTCCATCATTGTCCGACTCCAGTTTAAACATAAAAGGCAGAATGGTTTCTGACATTTTAGTGTGCACAAGCTGCTAAGGACATGAGCTGTTGTAGCTCCGCCCTCTGTGCCGGGAGCAGCAGCTCATTTGCATTTAAAGGGGCATAAAAAATATCTGTGTGGTATTTAGTGCTAAAACTTCACATACACACTATGGGGACATCGGATAATTATTTTACATCTTGTAAAAATGGGCATTATACCAGCCCTTTAAATGCTCATGAAATGCGTTTCTACCTGTACAGCACTTGGCTGCAGTCTGCTTTTTCTTTTTCTTTACGTTTGCATAAACTTGAGTATTTCTGAACTTTTTCATATCAATGCATTCTCCGGTCTGCTGTTAATCCCACAATCCACCACCCAAGCGTGTTGCTCCTTCATAATGAATTGAAAACACCCCTTTGATCGCTCACCAGTGTAAACGCATTGTTCTGATAGAAAAAGCAATGTGGCCGATAATATTACTATGGAAGAGGTGTGTCACTAAAGCCCAGAGAGAAGTAAATGTCTGCTACACGCAGCTAACATACTGCCAGTATTTATTTAGAAAGACCCAACAGAATTGAGGATGCCGTGTGTCACAGGTTCAACAATCTAATGATATTTCCAAATCAACCGAAACACAGCTGCTACTAAAACAGCCATTAGTCTAAGGTAAAACAGTTAATGTGCAAGTGTCAAAGGACATCATGGGCAACATACAATGAGCAGGATAAAGTCATGTTGCTCATGAGGTTGACGCAAAAAAAGATGCATAATACAGTAAATTAGAAAACCAGCACTAGAGATGACAACAGACCCAATAAAGGACAGATGGCAAGAAAAGCTGTAGAGAGGTGAGGAGTATGGGATTAAAAGAGGGATTGTTCCTGGAAAAGAGGGTACGGCAGATATCAGGTCCAGGCTTAATAATCCTCTGATTACAACTTGCAATTGAAACACCATCAAACAAAACCCAGAGGAGTTTCTAATTAACCTCAATGAACTTGATACTGACATCAGCAAAAGCTGCTGTCACTGGATTCATGCTCAGGGAAAGGACAGTTCGTAAATGCTTCTTCAAATAAAACAGATAAAGCTGATTTTTAAAGCCATATAGAACCTATACTGAAACAGTTTTGTAAGAAACAACATTGTTAAGTTAAGGAAAAATAAGTATATATCTACAACAAGGCCTTATCTTTAAGGTCACAAAAGGTCCGTTGGGTTGTCTGAATGCTGCTTTCTGTGCCAAAGTGCTTGGATGTCTCATTAAGAGGACTAAGACTGTCAGTTGAGGACATGATTGTATATTCAGGACTCATTGTTAATGATTTTACTACTGCGCTTTTGCTTCTGAAATGATTTAGAGTCATCTTATTCTTTCACAATAATAAACAACTGCCTTATATTATTTCTTGATATCTGTCAGCTGTGATCCAAACTAAATATGTCGGCCACCAAGAAAGTTCTGAACTTACTGTAAATAAAGGATCTCTGGAGTTTACCTGATTAATTAATAGAAAGAAAATAAAAATTACTATATATTACATATTTATTTACTGCCATTTTTAATCAGTATGATACATAAATAAATCGATAATTAGTTAAACATGCAATTTGGAAAAATTACTGGAAATTGCACTACAATGCAATGTATAAATTCATAAACACACCTATATAAGGTGTGAAACCTTACTGATTTGTGTAAAGTTTTCTTGATTTCAAGCCAGTTTTTGATACGTCACACAAACTAAATGTTTATTTCGTGTGACATGACATGTTTATTATCAACAAGCTTAAGATGTAGTGACAACTGGGTATTTGCCTAAGGCAAGTGACAGTTTTGTCAACTGGCCCAGAACTTATTTACACTTACAAACAATAGATAGATAGATAGATAGATAGATAGATAGATAGATAGATAGATAGATAGATAGATAGATAGATAGATAGATAGATAGATAGATAGATAGATAGATAGATAGATAGATAGATAGATAGATAGATAGATAGATAGATAGATAGATAGATAGATAGATAGATAGATAGATAGATAGATAGATAGATGTTGTTTTGATTGTATTCAGGGTTATTACTGTAATAATTAATGGAAGGGGATAGTCCCGAGCTGTTGATTTGGGGCTCAGAAGCTCAGCCATTGTCAAATCCCTCTTTAGCGACTTAAACCTGCATTCAAAGGTAACAGCCTAAGTTCACCCGCCCCACCCTCACTCACTCACTCACTCACTCACCCACCCATCAGCAGCCACTGTCATCCATCGGTGGTCATTCTTCCTTGTACATTTGAGAGCTTCATTACACCAGACGGTGTTCTTTCTCTGCTAACTCTTTGGATTAACATTTATAAATCCATAATTTTCAAAGGGGAACTGGGCAGCAGGATTTTGGGGACATTAATTACAAGCACCCAACAAATAAAGATATTCTATGAGAACATCTCAACAAGAGCAGCTTCAAAGTTGAGTGTTTCTCTGATTGGGAAAGGAGGACCTGACAAACAACACTTCCTGAACCCCTGCCTGTGCCCTCCACCAGCTGCCAAAAATGGGGAATGCCAAAAGCAGTGCTATGTCCAAAGAGATCCTGGAGGATCTCAAACTCAGCACCAAATTCTCAGAGGATGAACTGGCACAGTGGTACGAGAACTTCCAGAAGCAGTGCCCGTCTGGCCGTATCACACCAGACGAGTTTAAAAAGATCTACGAACGTTTTTTCCCAGAAAGTGACGCCGCATCATATGCCCAGCACGTCTTCCGCTCCTTTGACACGAATGATGATGGAACGTTGGATTTCAAGGAATACATCATCGCTCTACATATGACATCAACTGGAAAGACGGAGCGGAAGCTGGAGTGGGCCTTTTCACTCTTCGATGTTGACAAGAACGGCTACATCACCAAGTCAGAAGTGAGCGAAATCTGCCAGGTAGGTCAAATGTTAACTTCACAAATGTGAAATGTTTGTGGCACTGTTGTGTGGCTTCCCTTCAAAATCATAGCATAAATGAGTGTATTTTTGTAGGGAGACTGGGGCTAGTTGTCACACTTTTTTTACTGCGATTTCTCAGAGTATCACATATTATTGAACATTTCACCCTTATTCCCCAGGAACAAATTGACCTTTTATGAAAACATGCCCCAATATGCAGGGTATGTTGTCACACAGGAGCAACTTGTCATAATGGAACCTGCCATTAAAAAGCCTATCGTTTCAGTAAAACAATAATTAAATGAAAGAATTAGAAAAGAATATAGGAACAATGTTATAAAATGTTTCAATGTATAACACTTATAGAAGTGACAACATGCTTCAGTTTTCAGTTAAACTCTGTCTTCATTATAGACTCTTTTCTGAATGTATCTCAGTGAGGTTATCTCATCTCACAATTATTATGATTTAAGATGTTTGAAACCATCTTGAAAAACATTAGATTTAAATCCTTATAGTTACTAAAATACATATCCAGTCTTAATACAGACCACTTTCCCCTATGTGACAACTTGCCCCTGCCCCAATATAGTGCTAATGCATTCTAACCTTTATGCTGATCAATGAACCAGACTTTAAATATTCTCACTATTCTCATTCTAAGTTTTGTTTTGTCAGCAATGCACTGAACACAAGGCCTCATTAGCCAAATGAAGCAAAATGTCTTATCCTGTAACTTTGAATCCAGTGCTTGGCTAATGGAATTGGCCGATCCCAGAATAATCCATCTGATAAATGGTTTAGCTTGAACAATAAATGCACACAGAGGCCTTTTCGGAGGTAGACCGACAGGTGGCTGGGGGGATTACAGTGTGAGAGACTTTTTTTAGAAAGATGCTGGATCAGTGGGTCATAGAAGTCACAGTAAACAGTGGGAACATAAATTGCATATTACATGCCCAGAAAGACAAACATGGGGAGAAAAAAAAAGCAAGAAAAGAGTCACGGAGATCGGTACAGTAATATAAATTGAAGCTTTGGAAGAGAGTACAGCACCACGAAAACTTAAGATCCAGTATGGATACTATTGAACAGGAGATACACTTACCTTTTTGATGCATTGTTTACGGCATTGTTTATGCATTAAGGCATTTGTGGATGTATATTAAAATGGTTATTGACCTCATACTCAGGCTTTGTGATCACTGGTTTGGTGGTTTATAAGTGTAAATGTCTCTGTCATCATGCCAGTGACTGAATGCCAAAGAGTAGCCAATTAAAGACTGAGCTTGTTGAGGCCAGCGAGTGGTTTTGGCAGGAGCTTTGCTACTGCATCTAATCTGTATTATTCTTACGTGTCTTATGTGTCAGAGATAAACATCTCCAGATCACTGAACCACTCAGATCCAGGTCAGCTGTGGTCAGGCAAAACTAAAGTCTATGTTGATGACCCTTGGCATTAGTGGCCCTAATCTGTGATGATTACCTCCAGACAAGCATCATCATAAGAGCAGATGGTCATTCATTTGACACTCCCAATTATGGCTGATGAGTGATGGATGTGATTTTCACTGTCTGAAAATTAATAATGTAATAATACATTACATAGCTTGTATTGAGATTTAAGGAGTTTACTTTTGATGTGTGTGGGAGAAAATGCTATGAGATTGGGAAATGGTGGCTAGACTATTATAAATAATATTATAAAGTAATAATGATCTATATTATCCTGTCTAATAAAAGTCAAACAGATTATATATAGAACAATGACCACAACACATAAAAAAAAAAATCTATATATAATATTTTGGTAACACTTTACAATAAGGTTCATTAGTTAAGATTAGTTAACTACATAGCATGTACTAATAATGAACTGCACTTATATACAGCATTTATTAATCTTTGTTAATGTTAAATTTTAACATTAAGTAATACTTTATTAAAATCTTTTTAACATTAGTCAATGCACTGTGAACTAACATGAACAAACAATGAACAACAGCTTTATTTGTATTAACTAACATTGACAAATATTAACAAATACAGTAACAAATGTATTGATCACTGTTAGTTAATGTTAGTTAATACATAAACTAATGTTAACTAATGACCCTTATTGTAAAGTGTTACAATTTTTTTTATTATATATATATACATATATATAATGTGTAAATAATGTGTAAATGAAAGAGAGTACACGGCAACTAACTCTCATTAGAGTATTAGTGGACTGTTAGGTTAATATAATAAGTTGACATGTAGCCTACTTGCAAAGTTACTTAAAGTCAGTAATGTCTGTTAGCGGATATTAAACAGACAGTCTTACTCTAATGACTGGTAGAAAGTAACAAAGTTACTTTAGGTATGTTTAAAGTGTACTATTGAAATAAAGTGTTAGAAGTATATTCAACAGAGCATGAGCATTAGTCTGTTATTTTTCCTCCCTTCTCAACTTCACTTTTCTTCCATCTTGTTGATCTTCAGGCTATCTTTAAGCTGATCCCTAAAGAGGCCCAAGAGGATCTTCCATCAGACGCGAACACTGCTGAGAAGAGAGCAGACAAACTGTGGTCGTACTTCAATAAAAAAGATAATGGTAATATCTTTGTTTTTATATTTTAGTTTTTAAATAGGCTAACTGTTTAAGTGTTTGTATATATTTTATAGATGTATTATTATCAAATATCTGCCATCCCTGGATACATGGTAAAAGTTTCAAGTATGTTACTTGAATATAAATTTTCATGATGGTAGATGGTACCATGGTAATGTTAAAAGGCTGCTGTTAAAAGCTATGTGATATTGTCCAGTAACATTGAGGGTTCTCACTCTCTCTTTCTCTTTTTTTCCAGAGCGATTGGCTGAGGGCGAGTTTATTCAAGGTGTTCTTGACAATGAAGGCGCTATCCACCTTATTCAATATGAGCCCAAAAAGTAACAATAAAACGTGAACAATAACACTGTATTTTTATTATCATGTGATTTCCTATTGTGCCCCCCCCCCCCCTTCTTTTTCATTTTGTTTGTTTTTAACTTTTACCCCTTTAATCTGGGCACATCTGTTTCTTGCATTAGTGCGAAATAATTTTGTCAATATGTGAAAGCCCATTAACTGCAATATATTTGGAGCGAGTCATGATAGATGGAGTGAGGATAGGTTAAAGTGATATTTATTAAAGATTATAAACTGATAGTAAAGTATCACTGCTGGGAACATAATGTGTTGAACTGTGTGAAAAACGTAGACTTTCTGACAGATTATATTATAACGATACTCTTGAGCTGTAAGCAATCTTTTTTTTTCTTTATAAAATGAAATGAGAGCAAGGTAATTTATGTTCCACTAGTAAAAGAAGTAAAATGCAGATGAAGGCCAACAAAAAAAGAAAAGAATTTATCATCCAGGATGATTGCACAATATATTCAATAATGTTTGTCATTTAAATTGTGCAACTCTGTTTTTTGATGTCCTCACCTGAAGAATAAAACTAAAACAATAAAAGCTACCATGAGTCTCACTGTTCTGTGTCAGTATGTGTGAACTTGTGTGTAATTGTTTGGGTGAGGTGAAGAGTTCAAGTGAACCGCTGGAATGGGCAGCACATTAATCTCTTATGGTCTGCTAGCAGCTGAGAGGTTTAACATTCTCGTGGCAATATTTACCCGTAATCCTAGATTATCTTTGTGTGTCAATGCATGCCAAATTTGGGCCAGATATATACTTTACACAGGTAAATGCGAGTCTGCATGTGATTACTTTGTAATATTGTGTTGAAGAGAGTCATATTTATGCTCTTTATAACACTGTTTACTAACCCTTCCTTCCTCACTGTCTTAGTCCAAGTCAGGATTACTAACATAATCGCCTGTCCAACATTGCAAAGTAGACATTTCAAAATCTCCAACTTCACAGTCCATCCTCTCTCTCCAGTCTCTTTAACTCTTTCTCCACCATTGACGCGAATTTCCGGTGTTATGCCGAATTTCGACTCCTTGGCTAATTATTACCTCCCTCGCTGAAGTCAGTACTTGATTTCCTAATCCTAACCCTTCCCCCACAAGTAATTCTAAACCTATAGGGGGGGATTCAAATAATCACAAAGATTGATGGTTCCAACAATTCCACATTTAGTAAATATTTCAAGCATTTTAGATTTTGTTAGTAATAATATTATTTTAAGCAAGTCTGTACATTAGCTATGGTACCAGATGCTTTTCTGAGCAACAAAGTTATTAAATAACACAGATATAGCATATAAGATTAGATAAAACAGAACACCTTTTGTTTAAAATATAACAGATGAGATGCATAACTAAAAAATAATACAGGCTTCGTGATCTGACACAATCTCAACGTAATCCACTCAAGAGTCTCATACCTTTCAATACATAAATACAATTTCCTGGAATCCTCACACTTGGAAATCCAATCACTGAATGATTTACACACACCTTTCTCCTTTCTCACATCTGCTGTGTGTCTACTTACAGTATCTCTCACTCGTATACTGACTGAATTTCAGCCACACACATACCTAAAAAAAATCATCTAGGGACATTTTGCATAGACAATTTTTGCAAGTCAGTCAGTTAATCAGACAAATGAAACATACAAGGCCTTTGTTGTAAAAACTCATTAAAGGTTGCACCCAAAGTGAAAATTCTGACATCATTTACTCATACTCTTGTCGTTCCAAACCCGCATGACTCAAAAGATATTTTTAAAAATTGTATTTGATAGATATTTTAAGATGCGGCGCAGTGTTTTTTAATGGCAACCAAAACTATTTGATTACCAACATTCTTCAAAATATCTTCTTTTGTGTTCCACAGACAAAATAAATGAATTGAGGTTTGGAAAAGCATGAGTTTGAGTAAATTAAGTCAGATTTTTCATTTTTGGGTGAATCAGCAAGGAGAATCTATTCCTTTCATGGCCTCCATCTCATCTATCTCTCTCTCGCAGTCCTCACACGTATCCGGTCTGCATCCCCCAACCAGTACCAGGGTGGGCACATCTTCTTCTTGCACCATTCTCATGTTCCCATTGGATGCCCACACAGAGTCCATCATCCCATTCGGGCACTGTAACAGGCCACTGACGGAGTAGAGCCCGCCCCCAGGGACCACCTCATCGTAGGATGGAGCGTGGGTTGTAGCGCGGGCCTCTTCTAATCGAAGTCTCTGGCGGTGATGCATCTCAATGACTGTTTTGGTGTAAGAATTAAGGGTCATAACCGCAGCACCCATGCAGCAGCTGAAAGACACCCATGCCAACCTTGAGTTGAGAAGCGAGAGAAAGGACCATGCAAAAGAAAGAGGGAGATTAACAAAAAACTAGACAGGATTTACAAGCTTTTGTCAACAATCAGTTAACTATTTTTCAAAAATACAAATTTTTTTACATTGTGTGGCATTTAACATCATGGACAAACCAGGGCACAATATGTCTTCTATATTTGGATATATATTAACATACTTTATACCATAGCTTTGACGTTCCATATCTGTAATATATGAAAACTTTATTTGATATGGCAAAGGGGAAGTGAAAAAATCTTTACAAATATTATATTATATATTTGTATAGTTACATCATATTTTCAAATAAATGGTGAGGATTAAATGATGACAGAATTTTCATTCACTACGAACATTTTAAAGGCTTTGTTAAAGTGATGGAATCATATCATCCATCAATTATATGATGATCATGATATTAAAACAGCACACACACACACAAGTACACAGAACAGAATGAATGCTTTGTGTCAGATCAGAAAAATGAATGTGATGGCTTTGAATACATTCAATTAATTTAACTGATTAAATACATATTCCTAATAAACCTATTCATTCCATGGATTCAATATTGAACTGAGAACCTAAACATTTGCATGTTTCTAAAGTTTATTCCTGACCTGGGCTTCGGCTAGTTTTTTTTTTTGCTGCAAATTGTAAACTATATTATCGCACAGTATATCCAACTTTATATCTGCCCACATACAGTGTAGTACTGTACACTCAAATAAAGCATGCAATATATATTACATAAATAGCAAATCTCGACTGCTTGATTGCTTGTATCTAAATACAACTAAAAGGCATGAAAAAACGTAAGATATGATAAACATTAACATCATGATTTTCTGTAAAGCTGCTTTTAAACAATATATATTGTGAAAAGCGCTATACAAATAAATTTTTTATAAAAAAATAATAATAAAAAACTATACTTTAAGTTCAAACTGCACTTTTAATCGGATCCCAATCAAATCAAAATTATATATTGTGTAAACATGCAAGTGTACTCACGCAAATGACCAACCGTAGTCCCAGGTCTGAGGTCTCCAGTCTTTGGGCCCCACAATAACAGTCAGCTGAAATACGGTGGTGTACATCATATGAGCCACCATCCCTAACAGTCCTGAAAGATATAACTAGAGGGAATTAGGACAACATAAGATGCCTGGTATCTATACTATGTAATGATCAAAATATAATTCTTTAACAATAATTACCAAAGACTGCAATACCCAAATGTACCACAAGAGAGAAGCAATCTCTTACCTGAGAGCACAGTGCACATGGCTGCAAAAGCGTTGATTTTGAGTGCATGCATTTCTTTATGAGCACACAACACTTCCACCCACATGAGAAGAAACCCCATCCCCAACAAACTGATGTACATGAACTCAGCAATCATTGACAACCACAGAACACCTGCAGCAGGCACAGAGGAACACATGCATGGTGCACTTATATGAGCATATACTGTAGAAACAGAGAGAGACTTGACATTCTGCATAATATATATATATATATATATATATATATATACATACACACACATTTCATGAACACACACATGCACTGCACTCTCACCATGAGTCTCTCCAGGAGTAAGATCTAAGAACCGGCGACATCGTTCTCCTGTAATGTAGCAGAATGAACAAGAATACCAATGAAATCCAATGTCTGACACAACCAACAACAATACAATTATTTTAATGACATATATAGCATTTTAGAATGGGTGTGCCATTTTGGTTTTTAATATTTCTTTGACACAAATGTGGCAAAAAAAATTCAAAATACATTAGATTCCCAACCAATATTCAAAATACGAATTTTTCATTTCATTGCAATGAAACTGTCAATTAAAACAACTGCTCAAAATGATAAGTAACTGCTGCAGTATTCCATAAATGCATAGCTTTATGAAAATTTATATGATGAACATTCCATATTATGATCAGAAGCTTTCTGGATAATGAAATCCACTTACAACAATTACTGTGGAACATGAACCAACTGGTCTACATTATTTTGGATGTAATGTTATTTTGGTCTACATTACTTTCATCACCATTCTTTTTCAGACACTGTTTCTATGGTCCCATGTTCCACTTTTCCAGACCATGTTCCAGACAGATTTGACATTGTCTCTTGTTTAGGATCCAAAAAAGCGGCTTGAATTTTTATTTTGAACATTAGATAGCCTGTTACAAGTGATTGTTTTGTGTCTAGATTTTTTTTTAAATGCCATCAAGGTCCTGAAATTAGTATACATTTTTTTTAAATGACTAATTTCTTTAAAAAAAAACTCTTACCCTCATGTCGCTCAAAACCCCTATGACTTACTTTCTTCCATAAAACACAAAATAAAACATGTGGCAGAATGTTCATGCAGCTCTTCCATAAACTCATGCACTATTGCAAGTCTTCTAAAGATTTAAAAAAAAAAAATGCATTGATGCATCTCTGAAATCTTGTACACATTTGCATATATTCAAACATAGCACACATTTTCCATTCGGTTTCATTGTACTGGAAAGAGCAGTGTGAAAGTCCAGCCTAACATCTCCTTTTGTGGTCCCTAAACAGAATGACATAATCGACATCGTGACTTGAAGGTGAGTAGATTATTTCCATTTTTGGGTAAACTGTCCCTTTGGTGTCTCTCGATGAGACTTTTTCTTACCATCAGCGTGTTTTTCACAAGACTCCCAAAATCCTGTGTGGAAATATCTGAAGGTGTACTTGTCTTCTCCCGTCTCCCAAATGTAGTGAACTGCGTTGGCCAATTGCCTTTGACGAATCCTGGCTAGTTCCTCCCTTCGCTTTGGTGGCAAAGTGCCCCGTGGATCTGGAGTGGGGCTTTCTGAAAAAAAGAAGAAAAAAAAGACAACCAATTAGCCTGTTAGTAACCTAAATAAGTGGAGTGTACGAGCACAGTAACTTTTCACTGATCGTATCACTCCGCTTGTCTGTGTTCCAGAATCCAGACAGTCTGTCAGTCAAATTGGAGATTATTCATTGACTCTTTCTATAGACTACATTATTACACCATCTTTATAAACAGTGTTGGGCTAGCGCATTATAAATAAAGTGATTTACGTAATCAGATTACTTTTTAAAAGAAACTAGTAAAGTAATGCATTACTTTTAAATTTACAGTAAAATATTTCGGTTACTTTTTCAAATAAGTAACTTCCCATTTACTGACACTTCTCCTGTCCCATTGTTGAGAGAAATCAGGACTAATGTGCAGAGGCGTTGTGTGCGTCATGTAAACACGAAAGTTATTGTAGTTCTAGACTAAATGTGAGCATGTGTTTACTCATCGCACTTGCATAAAGACAGATTTAGTATTCCTCAAAATGAATAAAAAACAGCGAAATGCAAAGTCAGAATATTACTCAAACCTGCGATACATAAAATATATTTGTGTTTTTTACACATTTATATATTTAATCTCACTTTATAAACCAGTGTCTATGCTGCTGACCTTCCATGATACAAATGAATTAAGATAAACATCACATTTGGTTTCAATTTCATTTAATACGAGTGTTGAACTATAACCTCTCCTGCATCCTATTCTTCTGCAGCTCAGAATGGAAAGGTTTGTTTCTACTGCGCCCTACAGCCGCGAATTTGTATTTCCTTCATCCTGAGGCTTATTCATTTCACTTTTGGTGCTAAAGGGCCTTTACATTTGCCAAAAATATAACTTTTTTTTATTTTAACACTGTTTATGAATGAGTCATTGAATCATTCACTCAACCAATTCATTCAAAACACTGGCTTATTCATTCAGGAACGTAAAACACTAATGTTGCTTGGAGATGCGCAAAAGATTAATCTACTTTCATTTAATTCGGGACTATTTATGTTGATGAGTCAAATAGACAATATTGTCTCTAAAAAGTGAGTTACTCAATCATAACTTCTTGTAATATCACACTCTCAATTGTTATGTTGGTCTGAATATCAGCACGATTGTGATTTATCACACCAGTAAAATCAAACCAGAAGATTAAGGTGTATGTGATCATACCTGTAGTGTAAGGCTCACTATTGTTCTGGCCGCAGTTCTTCATCTTGACAGGCGAAAGGCAGAGAGGTTTGACCACCTTGTGCGTTCCTTCACACCAGTAAGACGTACAGAAAGCCAGCACAGATAAAGCAAGGGCAAGGGAGGTCAGGAAAAGAGAGAGCAGGGAGCGAGAGCGCCTGGACATGTGGTCCAACATGCTACCCAGAGGAAGAGAAGGGCAAACAGGGATGCCAGTGTCCACGCACAAAAAAATATTTTGGGATGAGAATGAAATTGAGAAAGTTATATAAAGCAGAAATGAGAAAGAGATCCCTGTGACAGATGGTAGGATAAATGAAGATGTGGATTTATTAAAGGAGAGGGTCAGACAAGGAAAGAAAAACATATGTCCCAGGCTTATACATTTAAACTTTGTTCTTGGCAGATGTTTATTAACCAAAGCAACAATTGAAAAAATTCTCGAAGAGTTCTAAAAGACATGCAGATTACATTTACTACACAGACACATCTTACTTTAGCACTGTGTGTTAATACGGCTTGGCATTCGTATATCATTATTATATGGATTTTGTTAGCTACAGATTTATTATTTGTTTGATATTTTATTTGAATTAATTTACTTTGTTATTATTTTCTATCACCAAATAGCATGTAACACAAATCACTTCGTCATAAAATTTACTGATTAGAATTTTTAAAACATTAAAATATTTTTTTTATTAGTGATATGTTATGTTGCTTTGAAAACCAAAGGCAAATAAATGTACTAATTACTTCTTCCAATATCAATCATATACAGTTCTTCTCAGAGGTTTATACCCTTTGCAGAATATGTTAATAATTACAATAAAATAAGAGGGATCATAAAAAATTGCATGCACTGTTTCACATTAGAGATGTATACATATAGTCTTCAAGACAAACTAATCACTTATTTACACAAATGAACCAGTTCTAAAGTTTACATACCCTTGAATCTTAATACTGTGTGTTGTTAGGATGATCAACAATTTTATGTGTTGATAGTTGTTCATGAGTTGTTGTCTGGAGCAGTTAAACTGCCCAATGTTCTAGTGTTATTTTATTGAGATACTATTATAGGTTTTTATATATATATTATTATGTTTATATTTTTCATTTTCCTTTCATTTAAAGTTCAGTTTAAGTCATTTTTTTAAGTTTTATTTTATTTAAGTTTGTTTTTATACTTTATTTTATTTCATTTGTTTGTTTTATTTTAAGTAACAAACATGCTTTTTAATGGTTTTAGTTTTAGTTTCAGTTATAATAATCATGCACTGTTCTTCAAAAAAAAAAAAATTCTAGCATCTTCTGCTCTTTTAAACTCTTTCCAGCAGAGCGTATGATTTTGAGATCCATCTTTTCACACTGAGGACAATTGAGGAACTTACACACAACTATTACAAAAGGTACAAACATTCACTGATGTTCAAGGCATTCATGATGTAACCTATAGGGTGTACATTTTTCTTATTTAGTAAAGATCATTTCATTTAGTACCTCACTTCAGAGACTACATAAGACAAAATGTCTTATGTAGTAAGACATTGAATACAAAATAATCCAATACAAAAAGTTTTAACTCCCTGCACCATCTTGAACATCAGTGAATGTTTGCACCTTTTGTAATAGTTGTGTAGTTCCTCAGTTGTTCCTCGGTGTGAAAGATGGATCTAAAAAAATCATACAGTAACTTTTGGAAAGGGTTCAAATATGCAGAAGAATGAGCAGGACCTGAAGAACAGAGGGAAGTTTAACTGCCTGTTATGTTTATTCAGATCTACAATTTTTGCAAGGGGTATGTAAAT
Organism: Semotilus atromaculatus; assembly: GCA_031834385.1. Lineage (NCBI taxonomy): Eukaryota > Metazoa > Chordata > Actinopteri > Cypriniformes > Leuciscidae > Semotilus > Semotilus atromaculatus. Next base: position 19,079,458 of record JAULUF010000014.1, on the reverse strand, counting down.
ATATGAGCAGAACTGTCATTTAAATGTAAAATATGTTTATGAAATGCAGAATAAATGATATGGAACTATTACTGATATTCCCTAACGCATCATCCAGTCTAGCACTGAATGGGATTAAAAATAAGAAAAGGAAAGAGAGGGAATTCAAAGGATTACGTTTGCAGTTACGTGATGAAATTATTAGTTAAGCTCTTGCATTAAGTCTAACTTTACTTGTAATCCTCTAATAATCTGTTTTAATCTGTTTGGGCTTTGTAGGTGTGCATGTTTTTTTTAGTTTTTTTTTTAATGCTTTTAAGGATTCCTATGCATTATTTTTATCCTTAAACTCACATTAAAATTGAGCTATATGATTATGTGATATAAAAAGCCATAGTTTAATATATCTTAAACCTGACTTCATTATAGATCACATCTACAAATCTCATTTTCAAAAGTCAGATCAACTAAAAACAGTTCTTTAGGGCAGCATTTGCACATTTTCACTTTTTACAGAAAAACAGTTTCTAAATGTAATTTGATTTTAATGTGTTTGTAAGCGATACGAAAGGCATGTGTGCTAATCAAAAGAAATGCTTGAATCATTCATTTATTGTACCAGATGTATCTGCAGTATCGAGAATTAAATGTAGCTATATTTCACAAGAAACTCCAACATTATTCTGCATTAAAAAAGCTGATTTTTACCTGTGCACATTAATCTTCTTCCATCGTGTCCATCGTAATAATTCCTCCCTGTTTCGATCCATTCACTTTCATCTTTTTCTTCCTTCTGTGCAGTTGTTAAACACAGAAGGTCTCGTCTCTTTGGTTCAGCATGCAGTTTCCCTCCTTGCCCTTCAGTGATTATTTCTGCTTTTCCCCTTTTTTGGTACAATCCTGCCCAAATCTCCTCCTTTTCCTGCCTTTCCTTGGAAATTGGTGTCACACTCTACCAAGAGCATCCATAATCCCTCTTCAGTCCATCTGTTAGCGCCATCTCCATCTTTCTATCCTGTCTTCTTTTACATCACTCCATCCCACCCTTTTTAAACAACCCTCTGTCCCACCTGTTCTTCACACCCCTCTGTGTCTCCACCGGCCCTTACATGTGACCTGTTCTGTCCTGGGGCATTACCCACCCCTCCTGTAAAAAGTAATCACTGTGTACTACTGAGAATCACATATTGTCCTTGTCCCTGTAAATCACTTCAACACGAGCTTAAATATAAAAAACATTCATCAGAATTTGTTGCTAAAGGTATTTGGTGTTCTTATGATTTCCACCTATTCCTCCCACCTCCACTGCGCTTTAAAAAAGTCCAACGAGATGATGCATTGTTTTATAATATTATTTACACTTTATTATTTACAAAAAAAACAAGACATGGAAAATGTATAAGTTATAAAAACAATGATGATGCGTATGGGATGTTTTTGTTACTGTATGTGTACAGATGTATAAATGAAAGGCGGAAACGGGGAAAGAGAGATAGCTGCACAGTCATCCCCAGGCCTGAGACTTGCAGTAATGGAGAACTAGTTTCCCATCACTTCCAAAACACTGTAAAATAGAGTAGAAGAACATGGTTTACCTATTAAATCAGAGAAACACATTGTTCCTTCACAAAAATCCCCACCAAAATTGCATTAACCTTTTATATTCATTATACAGTATTGCACAGGTCATGTTAAAAACAGAAATAGTCACTTGCGTATAGGGGACTGTTACGAGTTTCAAGTCTTCTGGATAATGCTGAATTTGTCAGCAAAACATTGCTACATGTACTTACTGTTGTAATGACAGTAAATTATGCATAATTACATCCAACTAAACCAAACCCTGCTTTTAATCCTAATCTTATAGTAAATTAATTGATATTACTCGATACTTCTTAAATGTATAATTACACTGTGACTAAGACACATTAAAATAAAGTGCAACCAAATGGCAATCTGAAATGATTTCAGTCTACTTTCAATTTCCTTAAAAAGCCAGATGGGGGCAGAGTAGCATTTGGCAAAACACACAAGTACACAAAAACATACCTCAAAAAGCACACCCACTTCTTGGTCTGGTGATGGAGCAAATGATTGATTGACATAAATGAACTGGTGGAAGAGCAGAAAAATAAAGATAAAGCATTCAGTACAGAAGAGCAATAAGAAAAAAACTAGTTCATCTCATTGTTCTTTTTTCTGTTTGATTTCATGAGTAAAATTACTTTGATTGGACTGGTTCATAAATACAATTATCAATGAGAAAAATCACATATATAAGTAATATTTATTCATAAAAAAGATTAATACAAATGTATTTATTAAACATATTTATGAAAACAGACAACAGATATTTAACTTGACAAAATGTTTGTCAAAATGTTGACAAAATGTATTGTCCACGAATGTAGATGTAAATCAGTGGTTCTCCACCGAGGGCCAGGGCCAAATAGCACAGTGAATGCCAGCTCTGGTCTGCAGAGTACCGCAGCACTGCACAGTTTAGAAAAAGCCACTTGAAGGCAAGCCTGCAACTTCAGTCGAAAAAAAAAGCGGAACGCAGAAAAGGAGACGAGAGGCGTTTTTTTAATGGATGTCAATGAGAGAGGCTTCACTACGCTGAATAAACCGCTTTTGTGAGGAAATGGCTTATTTAATGAATCGACAGTCTGCTAATCTTCAAATAATACTTTTGTTGGTATCCGTATGTAGATTTTACTATAATAGAAATGTTATTTTACAAGATAAGGCAGAGTAGGGAATGTCACGACAAAGTAGGACTCATATACGGCATTACCACCAGCAGATGAGTAGTGGTATTTAATAATTGTTGTGTTGTGTTGTGTAATATTGAGTGATATTGTATATTGTCTAAAGAAAATAAACAAAACATTTTTGTGGGTACAGTGTAATACCATATAGTTATAAATTCCTTTCCAATTGATTATTAAATGAAAGAGTTTAATATAAATGTTTTCATTACTACAAGATGCCAGTTTGCTAAATTTCAAATGATTATTAATCAAAGCACCAACTACGCAAAAGCGGCAGCCCTTCCGGCGCACTCAGTGTCCGCATTCACTGACTGTTTTTTTATTCACTCCCTCAAGTGAACTATATTAGTGGAGTAATGTAGGGAATAGTGAATGAGGGTATAGGGGGCGATTTCAAACAGCCCATCTCTGATTTAGACGTCTCCCTAATCAAACACACCTGATTCAACCTATCAGCTCATTAGTAAAGACTCCAAGGGTGCGTCTCAATCGGCTCCCTAGCTCGTGAATCAGTATATCGTGTACACAAATCCGGCCGCTGGTAAGGACCCTGGTTCGCTACACACTAGTACAGTGATTACTCAATTTCAACATGACTACATACAACGTCAAAGTACAACGCAATTGAGTAATCTGAATATTAATATTCAATGCTAACTATATGTGTTCACTACCTGTCTAGTGATGTGCGTTTATGCTGACATATAAATAAAAAACGGTTTGTCTTTTCAAATCCTCTATCGCGTGTCATTATATTTATTGAGTTGGCTTGTGCATTTTATGTTTTGTGCTTCAGAAATGTGACGAATTTTCCAGTAAGGGAGTATAGTGAGCATCGATGCTCCCTGGTTTTTGCGGTTTATTGTGGAATTTTAGGGAGCGAACATTTCAGTGCATTTTGCGATTGAGACAGCCTTTATAATTATTGTGTTGGACAACGGGAAGCATACGAGTCAAAAAAGTTAGGCCCACTGATAACTCCCAGGAAATGGCATGGCATTTTCAAGAGCTGTTCCCTTGCACCAGTCTTAAGGCCTGAGCATACTTAATTTTTCATGTTCCGAGTCCGCACAGCTTTCAAGAGACAAGTACACTAACTCAACCGGATGAACGCAGATGGGCACGTTTGACAATTGCTTTTCCAGACTCTACAGGATATCATAGGGCAGCACGGAGTCGTGTCATATACAGGATGTTCGCTCAGATGGATAGAAGCAGAAAATTAGCTTGCATGCTAAAGTTAAACAAGAACCACAAAAAAAAAAAGAAAACAACAATGGAGAATGATATACTGCTTTGTTTACTGTTCTTGGACCAGTGTGTTGGTTTGTATCGCTCTGTACAACAACTGTACAATATATGCACAGTTGCGTATTGCCACCTACTGGACTCTTCTATCTCAACATTCACCTTGCGCATGCGTTGTTGTCTCAATATGAATATCTTTAAGAAGCTTTCAAACTGGGAAAAATGAATAGTTGTGTTCTTTTGTTGATGGCACAGTGGTTTGGCAGAGGAGGGAGAGCCCACTCTGCCTTACATTGCTTTTTAATGAAGCGAGTTGAGTTGGTCATGGTGGGGTGAATAACATACCAATTGTTCACTAGGCTCCAGTTTGAGAAAGCGTGAGATGAATTGAGCGAGTGACTGTACGGTCCTCCCTTTCTCCACGGACCATTTTTTGGTCTTCATGATGGGCGTATCACCAACAGCCTTTAACAGCACATCAACTGAAATATAAAATGAGAATACAATTATTCACAACATACTCAGAAAATCTATGTGGACCATACTTATTAAGCTTAAACTTATCATAGATTGCTCTTTTAATAGTGTACTTAAGTGTGTTACTAAACACAAAAATGTACTCACCCTAACCCTAACCCAAAACAAACAAACACACAGTCCAACTTTATATTAAGTGTCATTAACTACTATTAACTTTTACATGCATTATTTCGGTTTATTGTGTACATACATGTTTTACATTGAACTTAGGCTATATTTAAAAAAAGAACATGCATGTAATTACAGCTGTAATTAATTGAATTACATAATAATTAAACTGTTGAGTTTCCTTATCTCTTAACCCACCCTTAAACAAGACCAGACCATCAAACCTGTACCAAACCTTACCCGTATCCTGCCTCAATAGCAGCAAAAGTGTTTTGCAATACAATATAAAAAACAATAAGTACATTATACCTAAAAAGTATTTGTATGCAAGTATGCAAGACATACATAGTAGCTAAATACACATAATATAAAGTGTGACACCCAATAAAATTAACTGCATTTTTTCATGTTTTATGTCAAACTACTTTCTTTGTAAGAGTTTAAAGCAAGTAAAAAATGTATAAGTTATATTAAAATGTATTATATTGTAATTATAATGTATTATATGAGTATATGACTGTATATGTTAATCAATAATGATGCTAAAGGCTCTCCAATAAAACATTATATAATAAATACATTAATAAAGTACGATATGGTCAAAGGCTCCACAAAGGGGTTCCCAACATTTTGATAATACAGTGATTATAATACACTGTATTATCTTGTCAACTGTTGTTGAATGATTCTACAATAATGTTTTAGGCCATTCGGTTAATTAAAATTGCGAGTATGCCTAATTTTCTTTAAAATCATCACAAAAATGCAACTCTTACAAACACTTTCATGGTAAAGAAGCACATGCCAGCCTGGCCAGCCATTGGCTGCCTACATACAAACGGGAAGTTCATTGGCTGGCAGAGCTATCAATCTTTGCGAAATCACGGAAGTAGCTCGCTGATGACCTGCCGAAATAAACACTGCAGCAGCGTTTAGCAATTCATTTATAACAGTTTCTCAGGTCATGTATATAATTCATACTCTTTTTCTTCTCATCCGATAATCCAGTGTGTTCATTGACAGTTTGTTGTATCGAAGGTTCATCTTTTTGATTTTCTGTAGGAGATTCTGCGTTGTCAGACATCCTCCGACGTACACGAATGGCAACAACACTATGAACAACACTATAAGACTGCGCATGCGTGCTGAGCTGAGCTGAATTTTCAAATGAAAAGTCTGAGGGCGTTCTATTTTTAAATAGGCTACCAGACAAACTACATTTTATTTAGTTTATATAATTAGCTTCAATTCAGTTTAGTACATTAAATTCGTTTTAATTTAGTGCCAGTGGATTATAAGAAATCGTATGCTAATCCAACCACTGGATGGCAACATTTTCATAAGAATTGTTACATAAGACAAAACCTTCTGGAAAGCTTTTTGTTAGTGTGTAGGTCTGACAAGTGATCAATAGATATTTATGCTTGCTGGTATTAAAGAGATCTACTGTGCTGCATTCATTGCATTTCAAATGTAAGTAGCCTAACGTTACACTTCTTGAATCCACAGACTTTTCTAGGCCTTAACATTTTTTTTTACTCACAGTACAACAGTAAAGGCAAGTATTCCATTCAAAAGACAGAGAATTCACAGGGGAGTAAATATAAATCCATTTATGAATAGGGCCTACTGTTCAGACTTATTTTGGCATTTTAAAGGTAAAAAAAAGCTGGATTTTGTTTCATTCTTGTAAATGTATATTCTCTAATCCAGAGAACCACTCCTTCAGTAATGCTGGGTTTTACATGTGACCTCATACACTGACAACACTTCCAGCCATTCATCATTGTATTAGTAACCCTAGTGATAGTGTGTGACATAAGCTGTGCTAAGAAAGAGGAAGTGATGTGATGTGATTCATGGCTCAGCTGCAGCATCCTTGAATTCTCTTTCCAGGCAGGATATGTAGGCCACCAAAGCAGAAAGAATGTCAGTTGTAGCCTGTAATACAATTCATTCAAATATCCCAGTTTTCTTAACTCCATAGCATCATATTTGATGCATGAAAGGAATCTAAACTGTCAACAAAATTAAAAAAAAATCTGAAAAACCTGTTGCATACAACCTTCTGTCCTCTGATTGATAATTCATACTTTTTAAGCAAGTAAAAGGCATTTTAGTATTGTAAATATAGCCTATCCCTTAAGGTCACCTGTCCTTTTGCTGTGAAATCTTAGCCCACTGTGAAAAAGTAAACATAACAAGTAAACATAATAATAATTCAAATAAAATAAAAAAATCTTGTTTTTTACTTGTATGTATCGTATTTGAAAAACAGGCTTTTGAGGAACATTTATTTGTACATCTCTCAATAACATTGCATTATATATTTTGCCTCCCAGAGCTTTGGTCATAAAACTAAGCATTTAAAGATCATCTTTTTTAGACATATTATTGGGAGATATGGAGTGATGACTGATATTTATATATATTTTATGTAAGTAGTCTGTTATACTCATTGATTTACATTAAAATCAAAATGTCATCTCTTAATCTAATAAAAACATATTCTGATGGTTTCCATCTTCTCAGTATATCATCCGGCCTGTGATAGTAGCCTACTGAGAATATGGAGATCCATCATCAGAATATAATACACGCCATAAAAGCCTGATGCATCAAATATGATACAATGTATGTAATTTATATATAAAATGTAGGCCTATAATTTATTGGCTATATAAAATGTATAAAGGCCTATTTTTTACATTTTGTCTAATGGTTGAATAAATTGTTCCATTCTCCCAAATCTATTATTTCATATGTCACGCTTTTAACTCAAAGAAATCAAACTTTTTCATTATGGATTTGTACTTCTATTATAATATTGATGGTGAAATTGATAGGCCCATACATGGAGATACAAAAACAAAACGCATTAGAACAGGTTCTGCTTCGACAAGCTGTTCAAAATGTTGACAGACGGGATTCCAAAATGTGTTTTCATTGTGATTCACCCATGGTAATAAACTCAAACACACAATGTACAAGCAGTCCTACACAAGGGTATAACATTAACTCTTATATTTTAAATCTCTTCACAAAAAAAAAAAAAAAAAAAAAGTTCATTACGTTTTTAGAGATGATCTTGTTCAACTTTTCATTTTTCACTTGTTCAACCCTAACAAGCCCCACTTTTACTCCTGGTTCTACACTTGAGTGAAGTTTAAAATTCAAAAAGAAAACTCATGTGAAATCATTCTGAAAGGAAAGCAATGCCTAGGCAGCGCTGCGTCAGTAAGTATCGACTACTTTCATTCACTATTACAGCTGTTGCCAAAGCGCTCCCATGTAAAACTCACGTCACTTCCTTGCCCATCCCTAAAGGAAAAAAAAGAAATATCGGAGAGAAGAGCGACGCCAGAAAAGTCTGTAAAAGAAGGAAAGCGATATTTAAAGAATCCTTTGGTTAAAAGTGGAGAAAATAGGTACAATCCCGTTGACAAGCACACGGTGATCAAAGTAAGTCTAAATCCCTCGTTTTGAAGGAAACCGATTCGGTAACTCCGTTGGGCGCGTAACTTTTGCAGTTACTCCCACTTTAAGAGACCTTCACTGCATTAAACTATAAATACTATTTGATACATTCGCTGATTTTCCCCCTTTTTTTCGCTATTCCAGCTTCATTGGACAGGGCGACGCTTTCCTGGGCAACAGGCAGGTCTTCTGCTTAAAATATTAATAGCACTGGTAAGTTTGGCTGCAGTTGCTTTATTTCGTTTTCATCGAAAGTGTATAAAATGTGTATAGCCTAAAGGCGTTTTACCTCAGAAAGTACGGTAAACCTAAGATTTTTATTTTTTATTTTTTTACTTTATACCCGTGGTTAATAGATCTGGTAAAGACAAACTGATACCCTTTCCAGCTGTTGCAGTTGTTTATGAAAAGGACCAGTTTATGGTTAGGACACACATTTCGATAATCCCTCTTTTCTTAAATGAATAAGATTCTCGGGTGATGCAAAACATGGATTTTAACAACTGGGCCTATAAAGAGTAACTTTTATTTAATTGTTAAATGTTTGTTGTATAATGTATACCGGCACAACATTTGTTGTATTATACTTAACTTATCCCTGGGCTTCAAATGTGTAAGTTATAGCTCCAGAAACGAGTGACAATTATGTCTGTCAATTAATTAATCGATTTATGTTTTAAAAAGATGTAGGCTAACCGTGGGCACGTTTTTTCTCAGACTTTGCGTCTCAACCAGACTGTAAAAAAAAAAAAAAAGGTCTCAACCTCGCGAGAATGCTCGAGGCAAGAATGCATTTAAGTAACGTACGCTTTCACATACAAGTCCGAGCTTGGATTTGGCGTGTCAACTCCTCTTTTTCACTACCTATACTCAATCATATGTCTTTTTTTGTGCAACGTAATGATTTCATAACTGTTTATTGATAAAATCCGGAAATATACAAATTGAAGAACATGAGTCTTATTCATAATCTCACCTCACCCAAAACAGAGCAGTTGAGTCCCACTGAATTGAAACTTCAGCTTTTACAGAGAAAATAGTTTGAGGAAAGAAGGAATGTCAATAACAAGCAACATTAAATTATAATTAAATTAACTATAATATAATAAATACAATTATATATAATCTGATATAATATTTATGATTTAGGGGATTTAGAAATGTGGATATCAAGCAACATTAAATAATTATAATATAATACCAGCAGATAAGAATGTTATTCACTGTAAAACAAAAAGTTGCTGCCTTAAATTTGACTTCAAAAATCAGTCGAATCTTGTATTACTGAAAATATATTAACTTAATTTGATGAGTTTAAGCAATGTAAAAACAAATGTTGTCAACTTTTTGATCATATCATTTTTTACTGTGTTATTATATTATAGTACAGTTCATATAATATGAGATTTATATTAACTATAATATAATATAATATAATATAATATAATATAATATAATATAATATAATATAATACACTGCCTGACTACAAAAAGAGGGATTTAAATATGCAAGTGTCTTCCTACATGGTTGTTTAAGAAATGAAAAGCTACACACTCCATCAAATAGTTCTTTAGAAGAACTGTTGCCAAACATATAACATGCTAGAAACACAATAATCATTGCAATAATGATCCAATCATTGACTCTTAAGCAGTTGCCTATTTAAATATAAACAGCAACTTTTTATTGGCCGGCCAGTGTATAATAATATATCATATAATAACATATAAATGAAAACACACCTGAATGAATGAAAAAATAATAATTATTACACCTTTCCCTTCATCTTACTTTGCAATTTTGTTCCTCAGTTGCTACCATGCCACTCCACAAATCTCGAACCCCTCGTCTGGACCCGACCATGATCTCTGCTCCCCTGGGTGATTTCCGTCACACCATGCACATTGGTCGTGGTGGGGACGTTTTTGGTGACACCTCCTTCCTGTCCAGCCATGGCCCCTCTAGTCCTAATCCCAACTCTGTGCAACCAGTCGGGGAAGCCACTGTAGAGACCACAGACATTCAGATGAACCATAATGATGATATTGAATATGCTGAAGAAGATATCGGTCCAAGTGAGCTCCGGCACGCCGATTCAGTTTCCTCCTTTGACCTCGACTTTGATTTAGGACCTTCGATTTTAGGAGATGTACTGGGAGTGATGGATGGACTGACCATGGGTTTTCACAAAGACAGCGAAGATGTGTTTAGTCCCAGCAAGAGCACAAGAGACGTGATGATGTCACCAAGGAGTGCTGCCAATGAGTTGAATGAGAGGATGAGAATGGAAAGCGTGTCCAAAGAGGTGAGCCAACTAGATGAGCAACTGAACGAGATGAATGGCGTGAAATCAAAAGGGCTCAGGCCTAAAGTGCGATTCAGTGACAAGCGTGATGAGATCATCGGTCGGCAGGAAGCAATTGAGGGGCTAGACGTGGAAGGTGAAGAAGAAATGAGCTTGAGACCAAATAAGGAGATGCAGGAGATTAGTGGGAGAATAGTTTACGACAAAGACCCAAGACAAGCAGAGATGGTTAATCGGAAGGAGGACAACTCTCCAAGCACCTCTTCCTCAATGAGCTCAGAATATGAGGGAGTCTCACCGTTGGACCGGAGGAGAGACAACCAACATCTTTCAGAAACAGATTCAGAGGAGGAGGGTGTCAATGGAGAACAAGGATACACTTTCGAGGACGAGTTCGATGATGAGATTGGCCTATAAGAGGACATTGCGAGCGATTTGAGGACCAGAAATAAGTCATTTGCAGAATGTATGGATCATGATGACTTGTGAACAGAATCATTCTTTAAAAAAAAAAAAAAGAGTTAATGAAAATGTACTTCTTGAGGTAATAACTGGACTATTTGGAACTGTCTTTTCCACACTTTTGAAGTTTACGATGGTGTTTGCTCATTTTCAAGTCTATTTTATGAAAGAAAGACAATCTGACAGTTTTGTCTTTTTATTGGATTTTATAAGTACACATTTTGAGAGTCTCCTGGTCAATGTGTCGTCTCAAAGAATAACCCAAGAACAATTTTCTGCATATATTCCCAAGGTATATAAAACTGTTTAATATTTCCACTTAATAGTTCCGTTATAGGGCACTTTACCTTCTTCAGTGAACTGGACACAGCTTTAATCTCGATGGAGAGTGAATACCTGCAGTACAGACTCTTCTTTTTTTTTAAGCCAAACGCCACATTCATTATTGTTTATATTATGGTTATATATAGTGCCTTACAGAAGGCACTTAAGATGTTTTCCATCTTTGTCTTGCTTAGTTTCACTGAAAAGCCAGCAAAGAAGCTTTTCTTTTTGTGGGAAGTTGCATGGTTGCTGAATGCATTCACAAATGCTGGAATTTTCTCCTGGGAGTTTTCATTATTACGTATGCATATACATACATACAAATCCTAAAATGCAATAAGCAATCAGATTGCTTTTTGTTTTTGGAGATGTGGTCTTTTAAAAAGTGTAAAACAGAAATGCACACAATATAGTTACACACTACAAAATAGTCTTAAAGCTAAACAAGTGCAAAATGCATAGTTTTTAAACTGTGAATGAAAAACAAAACTCATATTCTGGTTGATCATGTAGGTTTTGACCAGATTCATAAAGGGAAGCATGAAAAGCTTTAATTATTCTTTTAAAGCAATTGCTTTTATCTTGCTTTCACATTTGTATGATTTGAATAACGGACAATCAGTAATTATTTTACACTCAAAACCACTCTGCCAATTGAAATAATGTAGATAGACCAAAATGTGTAATTAAAGTTTTAAAAAAAACTGCCAACTGGCATTTTGTATTGTTTGAATGTGCTGATGGAAGGTAAATGCATTTCTGTAATGCTATTTTTATTGACATATATTTCTTATTTTAAAATCAGGTAAATAAATTCTTTACTATCTTTATCTCCCTTCCATTTTATTTTGATAGTATCAATTATGTGGGATCATTTTTCCTGATGTTTTTATTTATGTATGTGTAGGTGGATGAATGGATGAATTTTTACACACAAAACTTTTCAAAATATTTCTAAATGACACGTTATGGAATTTTTGTAATTCTTGTTTTCCATCTACACGTGCCACATTTATGACCACGAGTCCAGAATTATTTGTCTTAAAGCATCAACCAAGGATCAAAGTAAAAAGCGAACAATTGCTGGAAATGGAGTACTTGCAAAACAAGTTAAACAAATTAGTTGAAACTATAAACAAGCTATTTCTTCATACTTACACTGGAGGGCATCCTTTTATATTAAAACCATTTCCTCTTTCTGTCAAGAATCACCGAATTAATTAGATATATCAGTTTTCATTTCAGCCTTGAGGGAAAATTCAGAGCACTCATTGGCTGCATAAAAAACCTAAATTGTATTTAAAACTTTTTTTAATTCAAGATTTGCATATAACGTGATTTTATCTAGTTCCTTGATCAGGTCTACTTCCTTGATCAGGTTAAGGCTTATCAAATTTCCTTCAGTACTCTTAAAATTGTTTTGTGAAAAACAAAGAAGGAATTGAGGAGTTTTCAACTTTTTTTCATGAAGAAATAAGGACTAACAATACATCTTCCTGTTTAATATGTGAAAATGCTACAAAAAAAAAATGAAAATGAACCTTAATAAAAAAACTGCAGTCTGCCTTCAGACAGAAAGACCTTTCTGTTATGTCCATTTATTTGCCTTAGAAAACAATTCTAAACTTTTTTTTTTTTTTTGGAAAAGGAAAAGCAGTTATTTGGAAAATATGCTTGGTTGTAAGATAAACAAATTAAGTTAACAGACAACCAATAGACTTGATGAATCATAATGGAGTTTTAACGAATTAGTAATTTTTCACAAACAATTACATCATTTCTCTCAAGAAGTTGAAAAATTGGTTCCACAAGTACAAGAAAAGGATGGGAAAATGACAGAAATGCATACAAGTCATGCATACCGAGATGTTCCATTCATCCATCTATACATTAAAAATTATACACATGCACACCGTTTCTGCCTGAAATAAATCTGTCTGTTTCTCTCTCTCTCTCACTCACACACACACACACACACACTTAAACAGAAATAGTTCTGAAGATGTTGAATCCTGACAGCGCTGTGGAAATGAGAACTCCAGGAATCTGTGGGTGCCAGTGGACCTCCTTCACTTCTTTCTGGCCCTGGTGAAGGAACAGTAGCTGTGGTGGTAGCTGTTTTAAGCCCTCTGCCTGTCCTCCCACGTCACATGATTCCACTGACAGATCCCATTGGCTGATAACGTCATCAGCTCCAGAGGCGGCAAACACACTAGAGTCAACAGGGCTCCACTGGACCGAAGTGACAGGTGCACTGTGCTGCTTAAAACTGGCCACTGGATGTCCAGACTGAGAAAAAAAAAAGTACAGTAAAATGACTATAAAAACATATCAACACACTACCAGTCAAACTCTGTGGGCAGTAAGATTTTTTTTTTTATTAAGAACCAATTAAATAGATCAAAAGTGACAAATGATTTCTATTTTAAATAAATACAGGTCTTTTGTACTTTTATATTCAACCAGGAAGAAGGTTTAATAATAATAATAATAATAATAATTTTTTCTTGTGCACTAAATCAGCATATTAGAATGATTTCTGAAGAATCATGAGAACTTAAGACTGAAGTAATGACTGCTAACAAATACAGCTATAATAATCACAATAAATTACATTTCACAATTATGTAAAACAGAAATTTTCAATTGAAGTAATATCGTACAAAACTACTGTAAATGCAGCCTTATTGGTGGCCATAAGAGTTTTTTTTTTCTTTTTTTTCTAGAAATCCTACAGACCATGAACAATTATTAGCTATATATTTGAAAATATCTAAACTTTACAGCCTTTTTCACAGTTGTCTATAACTTTTCACAGTAGCTACTGTAGTTTGCAGGTAGGTTGTTCCAAACCGCCTGGAACAATATCCCAGGCAAACAGTTCCCACAGTCTGCTATGGGTTTATATGGCCTCAATTGCGTTCGTCTCTTCACGTGATCCCAGACTGACCTGTTTCACTTTGCTATTTTTCTTTAGTTGGATAATAAAACCTTAATATTTGTTTCCTCTTGCTCATGCTCACCTGGAACTGCCTTAAATCCCAGACTTTCAGGAGGCCATCATCTCCTCCAGACAAAATAAATGGTTCAGTTCGGTTCCAGCTGATAACATTGACATCTGAAGAATGAGCCTCATTGGCTGAAAGCATAGAATTAGGTGGTGCCCTTAAGTCCCAAATGCGAATGGACTGATCAACTGAGCACGATGCAAAAACCTGGGGGTGGGAGAGAAACACTCATTTAGACATTACATCCATTAATCAATATCCATTAATATCATCTTACTCTGTAGACTGACACACCGTGGCTTCAGTAGGTGACCACTGTAGGTCCTCAACAGACTTGCTGTGTGAGCTGAAAGGCCGTTGGTCAATCTTCCAAGTCCCACCCTCCTGTGGCTCCCAGACATGAATGTTCTTCTTGCAGTCGCCGCTTACCAGGCGTCCTAGGGTAGGTAAACATTCAATTATTTGAACCTTAGTAGTACCTTTAGTCGCTAGACATCTATTTATATAGAGATAAGACCCTGTTCTGTCTGTCATATACAAGTGTTCCAAAGTATTATGCAAGTGACATATCAGTGGGATTTCAGTACAATAAACATTTAGTTATACAAAGAAAGTGTTTGTTTTATTTCTTATATCTTTGTAGATAACTGGTATCAATCTCAGACAGGTTTGTTAAATAGTTTTCCAGGTTTACTTGGGTAAATGGAAAACCTTCTTAAAGAGGTTGTTGCACATTATTAATCAAGTTACAGTTCTCATGCAATATGGGGAGGAAGAAAAATCTTTCTGAAGAAGAAAAGCATGGAAGATGTTGAAAAAGGCATGTAAACTCATATTTAGTGGGAACTGAACGGATATTGTTGAACTATTATTGTCGTGATTTTAAGCATAGAAGAGCTCGGTCAGAAAAAGGCTTAAGGAAAGTTTCTGTCAAACAAATGAATTGCATTAAAAGGCCAGACCATCATTTGTAGTACTAATATGGAATTCTTCAGTGAATAAAACTATTTAATTTTTACTTTATGCACAACTGCCAGCCTGCAAATACATGTTTGCTGCTCAACAGTGGCTTTTTATAGCTGCTCTTTTAATACTATTAATTTGTTCGACAGAAACTTTCCTAAATAAGCCTTTATCTGACCGAGTGCTTCTATACTCTAAATTTCTCACAAATCTTTTGAAAGTTGGATAATCTCCATTCAGTCTTCACACAATATTAGTTGTTTTCATGCCTTTTGCAAGATATTGCACCATTCTATGCTTTTTCATCTTCAAAAACATTTTTCTTCCTCCCCATATTGCATGCATTGAGACTTGCTTAATGTGGAACAACCTCTTTAAGTAGGGTTTCCATTTACCTAAGACCAGACAAACTTCTTAAAAACCTGTCTGATATTGATACCAGTTATCTAAAAAGATATGAGAAACAAAAACAAGCACTTTCTTTGAAAAACTCAAATCTGAATGTTTATTGTACTGAAACCCTACTTATATGTCCCCTACATAATAACTTGGGACACAATTCAGTCACAATTCATAGTTGTTCAACTTGAAGCAGCGCTGCGCAGACAGATCAGTGTATAACATCAAAGTACCGCGAGAGGGATTAAAAAGCATGTGGAGCCGTCTGCTCTCTAATCGATCTCATGGTACTTTGATGTCATACACCAATTGGTCCGCGCCGCGCCGCTTCAAGTCGAACACACCTCATATTACCCACCTGGTACCTTGGGGGACCAATCAATGGCAAATCCTTCTGACATGTGACCAGTAAAACTGAAAAGGGGCGTGGCTTCCTTCTGTTGCTTGATAAAGGCCGACATCACTGACGAACTATGTACTGCCTCAAGCTGAGGTCGGAGGTCAAAAATCTCCACCTGGCCTTTCTCTGACCAGACAGCAGCCAATGCCTGTTCGCCTCGCTGGGTGACCTATTCAAGTATTAAGATAATAATAACTTTAGAGGAGTGAGAGAATTAAACGGGTTAGGCTGGATTACATTTCTGATATCTACTTGGCAAAAAAAAATACAGATTTTTTTCACAGCAAATTTTGTATGTGTAAATATTTGTATGAACATAAAAAGCAACTGAGACACACTGAAGAAACAGAAATGAAATGAAATGTTTCACAGACATGTCTTAGAATATTTTTTTTTTAGTTTCTTTCAGTTAAAACAACTGATCTAAAGATCTGTAAATCTTATTTGGATTTTACATAATTATCTTTAAAACAAAGCATACTGAAATAAGGACATTTCTTTTTTGCTGAGTTTATAAAATAAGTAGATTAAATATGAAAACAACTTGACTTACTCTGACTCTGTTGATTCCACCGTAATGTGGCATCATGGCCAGTTCCAACTGTGGTTTCTTATCCTCGTCTTCCTCATCTTCATCACTTTCTCCATCACTGCTTTCATTTTCATCTTTTTCTTTGTCAGTTTCATGAAGATTGTGCATGCGCATGACAATAAGCCTGGATAGAGATTGAGAACATTTCATTATCTTTAGTCTTTGTAAGAAGCCAAACATAATAAAGGTATTAGATGTTTGCTGAAGTTAATGAAAAGTAATAAGCTCTGCCAGAATGGTCGCCAGTTTACCTGTTGCTGAACGCGGTGTCCGCCTGTGTTCCAGCACAAAGCACCATAGAGAGAGGAAACTGCTCCCTCCCCTCTCCTTCACCATCACGCACCACATCAAAACTCAGACATGGGGCACCTGCAGGGGAAAGAGAAGTTCACCTATTATTTATGTATTTAAGAAGAGAGCAAGTATGGTTTTAGAACAGATACATCTAGTTATTAACGTAAGTTCTTCTATTTTAATTCACGTTAATAAGGCTTCAAAACATTCTCACAAAACCTGTTAAGAACTAATTTTCACTAAAATTAGTATTTCACTCATTTTAAGATGAGGAAAAAAAATTCTAAGTAAGAAAATAAAAATAATTTTGCTCAAAGAATAATCTGTTTGATGAAGAACATCTTAATTTTCAAAGCACATTTCCCTCAAATCCCATTCTTACTAACATGTGACAAATTATAAAAAAAGTTCCATTATGACAATACAATTTGTTTGACTAACGTTTATGTTAATTTTGTAATAACAATAATTGTTTAGCGTTATTGCTTTATTGTGCAACATTTGTATTGTAATGTTTTACGACATTGAGCATGACAAAAGACAAATGTCAGCATGCATTAGTGTAATGAGAGTTTGTATATTGTCCTAAAAATAATGCCTCAATTCAAAATATAATAATAATAACAAAAACATTTTTTATTATTTTGAGAAAACAAAGCCTACATTGCCATTAGGACATTGTGCCAATATTTTCAGGACAATTACACTATTTTCAGGACAATTACACTTAATTACCTGACATTTAAATTTTCAATGATGATACACATGTGAAATACACTTTAGGATCACATACCCAAACATCTTGGAACAGAAGCAAACAAAAAAAATTGAGTTTCAGGGTATCGTAGTATTACAAACAGACTGTAATACAAACACCATGGTCATTCTTGACTAGAACTTCAAACAGCTCATGTACTGCGACACTTTATGTCTAATAAACACGTTATAGTACTTTATTTTGTTGGTAGATGTATGCAATATGTTGCATAGAGCAAACTACATCTATGACCAACTCGCTCATGCATGCTTGTCTGTTTAGTGATCGGACATGTTCAGCAAACTGACCGGTCTGGCACTCGTGATACATGCGGTAAGCGGAGCGGTCCATCTCGAGCTCTTCTCCCGGCTGGAGCGCCTCCAGACCGGGGACATAAACTTTTTCCTCTACGTCCCCGTTCTGTCCACCTCCCTCCGCATCATCATCGTCGCTTCCACTCGCCTCCATGTCCTCAAACTCATCATCCTCCTGAGGCAACGTGCCTTCATCGGCCGCGGACATTTTGAGAGAACGGACTGTTTCCGCTTCACGTCACGTGGTTTAAAGCGCACCCCGATCCCTCCCTGTACAGAGTTGGACAGCACCCAAGACACAGGGGGCTAGCGGGAATTGTTGTCCCAGACAGATTGTTTTCCAGAAATCCTTCTTATTCTTATATCTCTAACATTTAAGTCATTTTATAAAAATCTGGGCATTGAAATATAGCTAATCTATGCCATCGTAATCCGTCCCAATTCCAGCATAGGCTATACGACTATTCAACTTTTCATTTTCTTCTGTGTGGGCCTCGAGTGAGTCACGTAGTGTAACAGTGCATGAGTCATGACAATGGTTAAATTGAACTAACAATGAAATATTCTAGTGAAGCATTTAATGTCAGTTTCAGCATTTACTAATACATTATCTAAGTCGTATCTGTTATTATTTATACATATTTTGACACAAGCAAATAAATTAGGCTAACTGGTAAAGGCGAATTGCCTCACATCCACACTATTAATAAGAATATAATTAATGTTGAAACTCATACAAATCCTCACATTCCCAGCATGAGTTTCTGACCTTTTTCCTCCCCAGAGAAAAAAAGACAATACAGCCATGATGATCATGGTCTAACATGAACTAACAAAGAACAGTGTATTTTTACATACAAACTGTTTACAAAGAATAATCAATTTTGTAACAAATGCATTGTAAGTTAAGGTTAGTTACTGATAATGTTAACTAAAGAGAGCTTATTTTAAAGTATTGGTCTAAGTATTCCAGTCTGGCCATCTTAATCTTAAAATGGCAGCATTCTGTTTCATAAAGTCCAACAAAATTGCCCAAATTCTAAATCCATCCAAAATCCATCTAAGTGGATCAAAAGACCAGCAAACCTGTTTACGTTGGTTTAAGCAGGTTTTTTTTTTTACCCTCTAGATGGGTTGGTGCTATGCATGTGTTTTGGATAAATATTGTGCTAATCCAAACAAATGCTGAAATGTACAACGGGGCTAAATCCTGCAACATTTTGAACCTTATTTAATTTCAACAATATGTAACTAAAATGTAATTTATTGTGTGTTAACTGGCAAATTGTGTTTTATGTGTGTTTTTGAGATGTGTCAGCCCTAGGCTATATTGTGGAATATACAGCAAAATTGTGTGAACAATAGGTCTTTGTGGTGTCTTGTTGTTTGTGCCATCATCTGCAAGTCCCTCCTTCCTGCTGATACTAGAGTCCTCATACAAACACTCTTGACAAACAAAAGAGTATACTCTCTTTCAAAAACAATTGCAATAGACAGTTCAGGCAAACACTGAATTAATCTTAAGAAGATTTTATTCATGTATAAAAATCTACATGTAAAAACAGACAACACATGTACACCAAAAATGTTAAATTCATTTGAGTAAAACATTGCTTGTAGTAACCTTCTCTATGCAAGACAATAATACTTGTAAACATGACTTGTGTAACCCTTTTGTAAATGTATTTTCTTTTTCAGAAAGTAGCAGGTGCTGCTGTGATTCCTATGCTACAGTTGTATTTAATATGGCTTGAATTTACTGTATTACATGAGTGTAGTTGTTCGCTCTTGAACGCTGAGCGATAAGCGGAGCTTTTTGGCTTCATCTATTCTTTACTTTTTCACTACATTCAATGTTAAAACATTCAGTCAACAGGTTTTACCTGAATTATCATGGATGACACACAATTCACTGTATAAGATGATAGAAACACTGGATAAGTGATAGAAACAATCAGTGCAAAGACATGATGCAGAAGAAAAAAAAAAACATAATTCACATACATAAAAGAGAACCTCATATTAGCCATGTGTCGGTTTCCAAAATATCCCTTTTCTTCCAACAGAACTGATCCATAACTCCATCCAGCCACTTTATCCAGAGAGCATTTCTTCGAAATCTCATGCAAATGCCAAGCTTTATTTATCAGTGTAAAACAAAATTAGCATCCAAACTGACTAAAATCAAGGCAACACAGTAGCAGTCCTTTTAAAGTGAAGCCTTCTTCTGGACAAGTTTTGTGGCATACTTAAAACAGATTTCTTGACTTTCACCAGATCAGACTTGATATTATCCATAGAAAAGATAAGCTCCAGTGAGTGAAACCTGTGCAACTTGTCTTAGTATAGCTGTTGGTCGGACCCCGGTCGAGCTGTATTTTACCCCTCTCTCCTTCTATCACAGGCTGTTGCTCATCCACCGGTTCACCATTCTCCACATTCTCTCCCTCCTTTGGATTTTCTTGATCCTCTTCACTTGGTGTGGGGAAGATGCAGTTATGCTCTCCGAAAGCACAATTCAAATCGAGCCATCGTGTGAAGAAGGATGAGGTGAAGGAGAGAAGTCCTTCAGGTGATGACTGAACAGATGGGAAATCAGAAAGATCTGGACGATCCGGGAATTTCTGTTTACAAAAAGATACGGAAAAACAACCCCACTGACTTCAGATGACAGATATACAGATGTTCAATCTGTCAAGCCTACAATAAAGAATGAAAAACTTACTGAAACAACATCTGATAAAACAGTGTAGTAGCAAGAAGTATGGTTTGATCAAAGTGTGTTAGAAAGAAATAACTGTATATGATGATATACCACTTTTGCTATGCTGTCCAGCGTGTAAATCAGCTCACTGATGAACTTGTACTTGAGGTGAACTCTACTGAGATGCTGGAAGAGCTGACTCCAGGAATTTGACAGGAACACAGCAGCACTGAACACACAGCACTAAACACACACACAGATGTAATTTTGAGCAAAATTGGTTCACTGTAACAATAAGGACTATCATAGTAAAAATGTATGGGTTAATGACAAATAAGGATGGTATCAATCAAGATGATAAATCAGGAGAAATTTTAGTTTTTAAAACATGTGACAAGTTCTTAGAAATGTAATCTATCTATTCCTGTTGCTTTCATTTGGGAAAATATACCATATCCAAAAGAACATTTTGATTTAACGACTCAAAATGCAATGTTGTAAAATTCAAGTATAAAATACGTAAATAGTTTCCGTGCACCTTAATTTACAAGAGTGTACACAATTTAATCATTATTGTTTCAAAGTAGGGCCTACTTTTTAATGTTGAGTCACAAATATAATATGGTTACTCAGTAAATTGATGTATAATATGGTTACTCATATATTTATAGAAATTATAATAAAAGATAAAGCCAGAATTTTGTGTTTTTTTTTCAATTATTTATTTATTTAATTATTATTATAATTATTGTGTTTATATATATGTGTGTGTGTGTGTGTGTGTGTTTTACAATCTCCTAACAATTACATTAGGACATTTTTGATAGTAGGCCCCATTAAATGGCAAAAAAACAAAAAATAATATATATATATTTCAGAAAACTAGAAAATGTTCATCAGGTTTATTTAAATTATTGTCTGTAACTGAATTGCATATAATGTATAAAAAATTGAGCGTCACGTCACTGACCCGTACTAACAGAACTGTCATTCTTACCGGCTCATTGCACAGCGCGCTGTCGTTGAAATAGTGAGACACGACGTAGTTCTTCGGAAACACTTGTGGCTGCAACACATTTAAAATGTCATTTAACATCCTTTGATCTTTACTTTAGGTTGCATGGGCTTCTCACGTTACCAAAACCGCAGAACAACAATAAGGTCAGGGCAAAACTACACGGGAGAGATACATGAGATTGTGAACTTTCTAATAAACAATGAGCAGTTTTTTAAAGGGCGAAACTCACGAATCCGTTTATTCTTTCAATGTTTATAGAGTCCTGCAGATTTCTTATCGTCGTCTTCATAAAATCATTGCACCCACTTCCTTGAACAGTCAATATTGATAGAAGTAACAGCACTGAAAGGCAAAGGTAAACAAAGGTTCAGAGCATTAAAAGCCATAAGATTTTTCAAAACAACTAGCCTACGCATGTTAGTGTCGCGAACACCATACACACTGTCTGATAATAGCCTACAACCATTTTAATACGCGCATCAATTGATGGACCTTCGTCCGTGCTGTTACCTGTTGGTGACATGCTTCTACCGGCCAATGCGGCCCATATTCCCCATGTTCTTCTTAACCAAGTCCTTTTGCGCGACAGATTGTTGCAGGAAAGTTATGGAAGAATCTCAGTCTCAGTGGGTTTCCCAGCTGCCTCTTTTATGGACTACTAACCAACGTCTCCTCTTCCTCTTACTGCTGCACTTTCTCCTCGCTCCCTCATTGACAGCTGCACCGCGTTCTGTCCCTCTCTGGCTCAATCCCAGTCAGTCACTTGGAAACTCCCAAGTCTTCTGGGGGGAAAATTCTGATGGAGAGCAAGATATTCCTCAATATCCTGTGAGATTTTAGTTTCCTGTTTCTTTTACTCTGCTTACTTTCCTTCTTCCTTTATAAATCCCTTGTTTTTGAGGCTTTTACTTCCAAGTAGCAAGCTAGTGAGCAGCACATTTGATCTGTTGTTGTAGGCTCCTGGAGCAAACCGTGTGGAGGCTGTTTGCTCACTGAAAGTGAAAGTCCTGGTGGTTCAATCTCTCTCCCCGCGCTCTTTAAAGCTCCCCACCCCTTTACCTCATTAAACAGCATGCACTCCCCCTCTTCTCTTCTCTTTATCAGTACTCAAGGCACTGCCTTTCCCGGGCTTAGTCATAGTCATGCACTCTGGCAGTCTGTATTTAATTTCCCTCCTCCCCACTCAAGAAGGCCTATCCATGTCTTTTGCTTATTCAATCCCACAACTCATGACTAAGCACATAAGCTTTCACATCTACAATAAAAGGATGTTATATTTGATCATGTTTGATGTTTATGTAATTCACACTGTTCTAGATTAGTCATTGTCAGGCATGTGATGCCTATAAAATGAGAAGATTCAGCTATGTCATCATTTATATAGACAAAGCAGTCAGTTTGTGGTGCATTTAGTTCAAATACAGTTACATGAAAGATTGCATCAAAGAAAGAGATGTTCTAGCGAAAAAACGTTTTCTGTATTGGGAATTTTGTTTATAGTGTAGTAATGTTAATGTAATGAGTAAACAAAAAAATTAATTGAGAAAGTTTTATGCAAAGTAACGCTTGGCTTGTACCATCTGGAATAAATAAATTCATGATTATCTATGTGAGTAACAGATATCTTGGCAATGATCCAGCAATTCGTACTTTGCCATCAATCAACCTGTGCAGACTGTATAGAGTATCTTGCAAGCCTCTTCAGGGTGACATTCACACCTACACACCACATTTAACTGAATTCATTTTTTAACCTGCACTGATAGACTCATTACACATTTTTAAATCTAAAATGATTTTACACATCCGAGATACCTAAATATGTATATACATGCAATGTGTGTGTGTGTATAGTGATAAATCACTTCTGCTCTGCATGGTGTACATTAATATAGGAGGAAATAACCTGATCCTTTCAGTTACACTCATGCAATTGTGAAACACTATTATGTCCTTATGTAAGAGGTGCTTATGGTGGGGGTACATGTTAGAAGTGTTTATTACATAACTTAAGGTCTTGTAGCACTTTGAAACCAGTTGTAAACACTGTAATAGGTTTTATATATTTTTTTAATATTTCCAGTTCACCCAAAAATGAAAATTCTGTTATAATTTACTATCATGTCCTTCCAAAGAAGATATTTTGAATACATGTTTAATAATGTTATTTTTAACAATTTTTATAGTTAATAAATGTCAATAACAATTTCTGCCCATACAATGGAAGTAAGTGGAGTCCAAAACAACACTGGACCTCTTTTTTTTATTTTTGTATGGGGAGAAAAAAAACATTGAGACATTTATCAAAATAGCTTTTGTGTTGCAAAAGAAATGTGAAAATTCTTCGCCACAAGATGATCACGATTGTGGTCAGTAGCTGGAATAATCACATTGCAATAATTACATTACTTAATTAAAAAAAAATTAAGTAACACTTTACAAGATTTCCAAGCAGCATTCATTGTTTATTTATCATGTGTGAGTTTAAAATCCATTTATTTAAAATAAGTTAACAATAAGGATAAATACAATTGCTGATAAAACAGACATTTTCTCTCAGACGTCAGATGGACAGAGATATGTGATGATGACGTGAATTATAATGGACATAAAACAGCATTATGTCAACTGATACTCTGCCTAGTTCCCATGAAGTCAGTGGACCATGTGTTACATTAGACACAGTGAAAAAGACAGAAAATGGACATGTCTAGTCATGACGAAAAAACATTCCATTTAAATGCACATGCCTTAAGTAAAATTTTTTTAGGTTTCAATCACTATGATAGCTTTTACTTTCTCTCTGTACCATGCAGAAAAACACATTCTCAGGCTTGGCCCCTTTTTCCCGTAATTGACACACAAACACGCACCCACACATTCCTTTCATCTAACTCTAGCAATGAGTCTATTGTCCCCTTTCTCTCTCTCACTGGCTCAGAGTTCTTTCTCCACCTCTGACTGCAGTCATCAGATGGCTCTTGTAGAGCTTGCTGAGTCCTGTCATCCAAAACTTAAGAAGACGCACATTGTCCTCTTCCCCGGGCCCCGTGGCCCCCAGCAGGGCTAAAACCTTTTGAGTGTCCTCTTTACCTCTGCCATCCACCTTGGAGAACTTAAACAACACTTTTACTTTGCTGTAACAGAGGGAAAAAGAAGAGCATGTGGTGAGAGGAAGCACAGAAGGTTAACAAGGGAACAATAAACAGACAAGACGAAAACAGGTCAAAGAGGAAATTGGAAAGAAGCGAGTAAGTGAATAAGAGAGAGAGAGGGGGAGAAAGGAGAATTACAGGAAAAAGGAGAATAAATATAATGGCACATTCCACAAATGCAGTATATTTTGATAACCGTTCATTCATTGTAGTATAAGCTATTTTTAATCATTCATTAATTTTACCTACCAAAAAAAGTATTATGTAACAGTAGTCCTAAATCTTTGGGGCAACCCAAAAGTACCAAATATCAGGCCCTGTTTTGTACACAGTTGTGGAAAGTGCTGTATATAAATACTGTAACAGTACTTCATATTTCATTCAACAAATTTAAACGGTAGTTTTCATTTTATATGTCATTCAAAAGTTTGAAAGAAATGAATACTTTTAGCATTAAAAGCATTAAATTAATCAAAAGTGGCAGTAAAGATATCTATGTCAAATAAATGCTCTTTATTTCTATTCCTCTAAGAATCTTGATAAAATAGATATAGCATTCCTCAAAAATATTACGCAGCAATACTGTTTTCAAACTTGATAATAATAAGAAATGTTTCTTTAGCAGCAAATCAGCATATTAGAATTATTTATAACGGATCATGTGACACTGAAGACTGGAGTAATGATGCTGAAAATTCACAGAAATAAATTACATTTTAAACTATATGAATATAGAAAACAGTAATATTGTGAAATATTCTTACAATAACTGTTTTACTGAATTTTAGATAATATAAACGCTTCTTATAGAGAGACTTCTTATAAAATCTTACTGATACAAACTTTTGAACGATATATACATTAGTCAACATTTGAAGTGGATCAAAACCTTTCATCAAAGTTTTACATAAATTAGGACAACTTTGATTAACTTTTTTGATCCAATTCAATGTTGACTACTGTGTGTGTGTGTTTATATATATATATATATATATATATATATATATATATATATAAACAAACAAAAAAACAAACGTAAAAAATTAGACAAAATAATATAAATCAAAATGAAAAGCAACTCTTGAGCAAGTATTTTGGATATATTAGTGGAACTTTGGGATATATTGTGTTTGGAGTAAAGACTGTCATCTGTTTCTAAAGTGACATATTTAAAAGAAATAGTGGTTGTATATATCTAAATAAAAAGTGCTAATTTACTTCATCCACTCCTCTTTCAGACAGAGGAGGCAGAGAGAGACCACCTCCACCGACAGATTCTCATTAGAAAGAGCCACTTCAATCTTATTCAACAGATTTGGACCTAAGAGAAAGAAAAACCACGAGGAAGCCACATTATAAATGAATTCACTGAGTACAAATGCAAAATGCAATAAATAGTGTGTCTGTTTGAATAGGGGTGTACATCTTTAAAGACTGTGGCAATACTACATGTGCCCATGCGTTTACCTTTATCCGTTGGTTGTGCGTTGGCACTGCTAATGTTGAACTGGTAAAGTGAGAGAATGTCATCATCCGAAACAGGATTTACACAACCGCGCTCAACGTTAAGTACATCCACCAGCACAGAAAACTCTGGAAGACAGATTGAGAGAAAGAGGGAAAGGAGTTACACCATTAGGATTCTGTGTTGAACTTTGAGATGAACCTGACACTGAGTTATGAAACAATTTCACTATGTTTAGTAAGAAAACAGTCACACAGAAGTTGAGAAACATGATGTAAATCACATTCCGACAAAGAAAACATCAAAACACTTTATTTGAGGCCTCTGTTACATCCATGTGTGTTTGTCTTGATTAAAAATAAAATACAATCATGTTAAAAAAACAATATGTTCCCCTGAATTGATAGATAAAGATTATGAGAGCACTGCTGCCATTTCTCAGTGTCACTTATGCATAGTGTTACTGTTTGTGTATGTTTGACCCAAAGTAATCTTAGCTACGGCAGCACTGCAAAGATGGAATCAGAATACAATACGTTAATGGAGCTCAAATCCCTCAGGGCTTGGATCTTAAGTGTCTTTTAATGATGTGTAGACAACTAGCTGTGTCAGCAAAAATATACAAAAGAGGGCTTGCAGTGAATCAGAAAAGAAACAGCAGATTATTTTACAGTACAGTACCTGAAGAGCTGACATGTGCTGGGATTGGTACATCTGGGCTAAGGCCAAGGAAGTTGCATCGATATGCTTCCTCATAGTGAGGACTGTACGGAACTGCTCGGACACAGCCAACTGGAAGCAAAGCCTGTGAAATGGTCAGAAAACTGAATTCAGGATATGCTTTTAAAAGATCATAAGAAACAAATTCAGTCAAGGGTGTCCAAACTTTTGACTGGAAGTGTATAGATATAACACAGATGTGCTTTATGGTGTAGACCTGGAATCACTTGAGTAGTGTGATGGAAATAGGTATTTAGCTAACCTTTAGCACATTAAAAGCTGACTGGATAAGACCAGGGTCTGCACCTCTCCATATGACTTGGTTTCCCATGAGAACGTGCCATGTCAGTTGTCTGAAATCTGTGGTACCGAGGACCTGCCAATTAATCCAAAATAGCATAGTCAAATTTAACATTTATATATATTTTTCAAATCGATGTTGGTAACGGACTAAACATTTATTTGCCTGTCTTAAATGTCTCAATGATTTGAACTTCGGCCCAATAAGGTCCTCTTGTCTTCCATCATCAAATTGAAAGTCTTTAGCCTGCACACTCTCTGATTGGCTGGCCTGTGAGTTAGATCCGCCCCCTTCAGCACCATCCCAGCCACTCATCTCTTCCTCTTGCTCTGTGAGAGAATTGTACACAGTGTTGCAGTGAACCTTTTTTAATGCTGAAGTCTACAGTATAACCTTAGGTTATACAGTCATTGCTATCATTCTAACTATAAAAGATGAGCAAAAAGTTGAACAATCTCTTGTGGGCTGTTTGTTTGTCAGTCTCAGGAGCAGAATGTTGGAAAAGGAAAATCTAGGCCAGACAAACAGTTCAAAAATCAATTTGTTTTAAAAATCAATTTGTTAGCAGACACACTAATTAAAATATTCCTACGAAATCAATAGTATCCCATGATAAAAAAAATAAAAAAAATCAGTTAAGCCATGTAGAGAAACATAAAATTCGATCACATTTTGAACACAACTAAATTTCAATCTTTGTTCCTTTAATGTTTTTTTTTATAATTATTTTACTCTGTGTATTCATTTTACCAGTTTGTCTTTCAATGAGAACGAGTGTGTCTTCTGTTGGTGCTCCTTCTAAAAGCTTCTCAGTCAACCGACTGCCACAAGCTTTCAGCAACCTAGAGTACAGATAATTAAACAAAGAGGAATTACTAAGATTTAAAAATACATAGATTGGCCTAAATTCTATGTGTGTTTGCCAAGGAAAGCATCACTATTACTATTGCTCATACACATTTAGGGTTAGGGATCTAACCAAACTCCTCACCCTGAATGTTAAATGTTTGTACCAGGTACATGAATGATACCTCAAACAGTGCTGTGAAATAAAGTAATAATGTCACATTGTGAGATATAAATTAGCAATTTGAGTTATAAAGTCACAATTGGAAGAAATAAAGTCGCAATTAGGAAAAATAAAAGTTAGAATAGTGAGCTATAAAGTCACAATTTTGAACTATAAAGTCACAATTATGAGAAAAAGTTATAATTGTGAGTCTCAGTTATGAGCAATAAATGTGTAATTGTGAGATTTATTTACAATTGTGAGAAATAGACAATTGTGAGACAAATGTGTAATTATGAGTAATAAAGTTGTCATTGTGAAATATAAAATTACATTTGTGAGAAATAAAGTTGAAATTGTGATATAAAGTCACAATTATGTCACAATTGTGAATCACAATTATGAAAAATAAATTTGTAATTGAGATATAGTTACAATTGTGAGACAGTTGCAACAGTGAGATATCAAGTCACACTTATGAGATATAAAGTTTCAATTGTAAGATATCAAGTCAGAATTGTGAGATAAGTCACAATTATGTGAAATTAAGTCACTATTTTGAAAAAGAAAGTCACAATCGTGAGACATAAGGTGACAATTATGAGAAAAGGGGGCAATTATGAGATCTGAAGTCAAAATTGTGAGATCTGAAGTCAAAATTGTGAGACAAGGTCACAATTATGAGAAATAAAGTAACATTGTGAGATTTATAAAGTCACAATATAAGTTATAAAGTCAAAAATATTCAGAACAGAGTTTTACGCACCAGCTGAATGAGGAGTGCAGACTAGCCCACAGGTTTTGGTGCTGGGTTAGAGATGTGAGTGAGCGGGCTGCGTTTCCGCTGCGCTGGTGGGGGAACACTGCCGGAGAGAAGGCACTGTTCATACGCACAGCCCTCTGAGGACACACACACTGCTCACTGTCAAACACCTGCAGGGTAACAAAAAGAGCAAAATATTGTATTTTCAACACTGCAAGCTAACCCTAACTCATCACTCCAAGAGGCACTCTGTCAATCACAGTATATACAGTGGGTCTGCAGTCCAGTACCTTGAGTGCTGTGTTCTGTAGACTCTGAATGGTTAGCCGCAGGTGGCGCAACAGGAATGGCCAGGAGTTGATGAGGTAGATCCTGTCCATAGCTACCACGACAATGCTGTACCAGCGCTGGAAGCCCCGTGCCAGGCTGTCTTTGATGAAAAACGTATGAGAAAAAACAAATCCATGCTGTTCGTCTCCAAAGAAGATGGGCCCCTCTCGACCAGGACAAACCTGCAAAAGCAGATGATATAAAAAGTATCTCATATGCATTTTTTTTTTTTCATTGATGCAAACAAGCGTATACATACCTCACAGCTGAGGCTGCGCACACACGCCTGTCGTACCACACTGAAGAGCTGTGGCTGGCGTGGATGTTGATGGCTCAAATAGCGGATTCCTGTCTCACTGTCCACACTCACAAAGCCTGGGTGAGATGCAGGTAGGGAGCGACAGCCCTGGTGAGAGAAAGACAGATATTATACAATATTACAGAGAAGAACATTTTTGAGTGTATTTGGGCTGTGACAAGAATACTTTCTCACTTCACACATGTCTGCTCTTTGTGTGGCAGAGCTGTTGGCTCTCATGGTGAGACCTTCGCCCTCTCTGTCCCCCTCTCGGTCCCGGTCACCAGGAATGGCTGAACCAGGAGATGGGGATGGAGGGTGGACGGCCTCTGTACAGAATAGCGTCCGAGGGCCATGGAGTTCACAGAAGTGGCAAAGGGCAACTAAAGCATTCATCTGGAGGAAATTGAAAGGTTATATGAGTGGAAAACATCCAAGTGATACTACACTTTCTCTATTTATGTCTGTAGATTTCAATAATACATATTAGGGCTGCACGATATTGAAGAAAAATGCGATATGCGATGCGATAATGCTTAAAGTGTGTGAAATAAACTTTATCTTTAAAATTATATAACCTACATACGTGTTTCACGTTCTTTTTGTGACAAGAAAACATCCCTACAACTTCTGAAAGTGAACAGTGTTTTACTGTAGCATAACAAGTGTTATTTTAACATCAGTGTAAACCTACATTAGGATTATTTAACAACAGAAACTGAATAATCAAATCTAAAAATAAAACACTGCTTAGATTTTTACTGTATGAATTAAATATATATACTGATTCTTATTAAAGTTACAAAAGTTATTCAGCCAAGAGCAGTGAGTTATTTTCTCTTTGTCTTTTGTTCATGACCCCAGTTATTGCAAGCCGTTGAGATATGCATATTGTGATATATACATTTGCAATATTTCGATAATTTCGATATTATTGTGCAGCCCTAATACATATGTTTAAAGGCTGTTTTCTCAAAATGCACTGAACCAGAAATCTCCACTTCAGTTACACTTACAAGTTTCCTGTTTTATTCCTATAAAGTTTTTCACAGAGGGGTTTGTTCATATATATCATTTGACTTATTTATATAATATTTTATTCCTAAAAGTATGGTGATTTTTTTTCTTGAGTGATGAAAGGATATCTAAAATCCTCTGTAAAAAGTGTCAACAAAATTAAAAAATATCCAATGTTCAGATTTCTGTTCTGCAAATGAGGGCATTTTTAATTAGATAATACCTCATTTGCATATTTAAACATAACATTTCAGGAAATTGTATGTGTTGTGATCAACTGGGAAAGTATGGTGACATTAAATTGTTTACCTTATTCACACGTGGTACCTTGACTAAATCTAAATGCAAGCAAAACATATATATATATATATAAAATATATATATATATCCTTACCTTTATCAGCTGGGTAGAGCTTTTGCGCCGACTGGTACTGCCAGTCAACTACCAAGAGCAAAACATTGCAATGGAGCATTGACAATATCAACTATCTACAGGTTTTGCATGGCTATCAATGTTACTTACAATTTAATTTGTTACAAGTCTATCCTTTGTTACAAAACTATCCTCGCCGATGTACAGTTTACTAAATCGTCGCTGAAATACGATCGTAATAATTAGTTTGATCGTTTTTACATTGTTATGTCCATCCTTTTTTAGTCTTATGCGTCATGTGATGGGGAAGTCACGCGCTAAGATCACAACAACGTGTGCGTGACTCACACAGCTGCTCTTGTCTCTCAATGGTCATCGGTACTGGGCAAATAATCCACGAATACGGTTTTCTGAATTTGTAGTAACATGGTGGGGCCATGTATATGTTTGTTAGTCCGAGTGATATAATTAATTATGGGCTCTTCCGTAATCCGCTGAATGCCTTTTGAGATCCCTGGTCAATGAAAGAATCTTATGAGGAATCGGATCTTTTCGACGATTCAGTTAAACTGTTTTACAAAACCGGTCTGAATGAATCGCTCATTCGTTCACCCAAAAATGAACATTTTTGTCATCATTTACTCTCCTCAAGTTGTTCTAAACCTGTGTAAGATTCTTCGTTTTTGCTGAACATAAATATTTTGAAGAAGATTAGTAATAACCAAACAGTTGTGGGGGGATTTCCATACTATGGAAGTCATTGATGCCATGCCACAATTTTTTGCTTCCAAACATTCTTCAAAGTAGCAGAAGAAAGAAATCCATACAGGTTTAGAACAACTTGAAGGTGAGTAAATGATGACATCATTTAAATTTTTGGGTGAACCATCCCTTTAACAACTCCAAAATATGCAACAACAACAACAAAAAAGTTCGTTGTAAATGCAAATTACATTTAATGTATTTTATGAGTGGAATCATGCCTGCAGACTGACTGGGACACATTAAAAGACAATACATTTATTATTAATAAAACATCTGAAACACGATCCACCGTACTATATTGGCATATCTATTGGAAAATTCTGTATTATGAGTTTGAACCACTGATCTATATAGAATGACCAGTGGTTTGAACCAGGTTTGTGTGAACAAAAGTGTTCGAAAGAATCGATTCATGGAAATGAGTCGGACATACCATTAATAATGCTTTTGGTGAAAACTACAATACCCAAGACCTGAAACCGGAAGTGGTGTTTGTGGACATTGCCCTGGCAGCGTAGACTTGAAAATAATAAATAACTACATTATAAAATGTACAGTGAATGTTACAACCAACAATAAAACAGTATGTTCAGACAACAAACATTGTTTTAGCGTGTAATGTAACGTTATTTGATTAAATCATTCGCGCAAGAATATGAGTCATTACCAGATGATATCATCATTGTAGGTCAACATTAACCAGTCGACTTCGAACCTTCTTGTGACTTGAGGTAGGATGGTTGCTCTTCATTATGCCCAAAAGATTTTGTATAATGTATTTTTGTCTTACCGACTACAGTACAATATGGCAAAATTATTGGTGTTTGCTTTCTAAATGACTGAATAAACATCCCTTCTAAATAAACATCCCTTTTTTTAATGAACCTCTGTTGAAGCTGTCAAATATGGAGTTTGAGGAAGTGAGATCTCAGGAAAACCTCACAGAGGATTCTGACAGACAAATTCTCATAGGTAAGACATAAGTTAAATTTATTTACACTTCACTGAGTTACATGTCATCGGGAAATTAAGTTGATAAAATATAAAAAAACATGTTGTAATTCTAAAGGTTATATTTAGCATTTTATGGTTTGAAGTGCTAGTAAACTGTTTCATTTTTTGTCGTTTTTACTAGTTTAACATATATATTACTTCAAAATGAGTAATTGATCTACTTTGATAATATCTCCGCCTATAACCATAGAGGCTACAATCCAAATGACCTGAAGATGGCAGTGAAAAGCCTTTTTAATTTATTCATAATTTCTTGCCAAGTATAGGTTTGTTTTGAACAAAATTGCTGTAGGCTCACTGTAAGTGGAGAGTAGAGAATATACATTTCACAAAGAGAGATCTGCTTCTACACCACAAGTCTTAAGAGCACTTATAGGGACATGCCATTATTGTGCTATTTTCAGTTAAAACCTCCTGGTCCAAAACTTTTCAATGGGGGCAATTGTGCTGTGTTTCTGTTGAGGCACCCAAATTGTCATCTTTTGTTACATGGGGAGTTTTAGTTCGTAGTCTGTACCAACCTTTCAGATAAATGGTGTACAGAGTATAGGCCCACCGTTCAAAAGTTTTGTTTTTTTAAGATTATTGTTTTTGAAAGAAATCTCTTGCGTTCACAAAGGCTGCATTTATTTGATCAAAAATAAAGTAAAACCTAATTTAGTGAAATATTATTACAATTTAAAATAATTCATAATGATTCCTGTGACGACAAACTGAATTTTCAGCATCATTACTCCAGTCTTCAGTGTCACATAATTCTTCAGAAATCATTCTATGTTGATTTGCTGCCCCTTTGGTGCTCCATATTTTTGTGGAAACTGTGTTATAAAAAAAAAAAATCCAAGATATTTTTGATGACAAGAAAGTTCAAAATTTATTTGAAATAGAAACAAATCTTTTGTAACATTGTAAAAGTCTTTACTGTCACGTATGATCATTTTTATTTGTCCTTGCTGAATAAAAGTATTAATTTCTTTCTTTAAAACGAAAAATCTTACTGACACCCAACTTTCGAACTGTAGTGTGTCTGTTTACTTTGCCACAACAGGTGTGTAAAAGCAAAAGTGTAGGTGTTGGGTGGAGTTGAAGACATGACTCACGAGTTCAAACATGCTGCACTGAAACCAACATTTGCCCTTAGACGTTTATTCTGTCCCTTGTAAACTTGCCTGTTTACCACCATTTACATCTTCACAAACCACTACATCCTGTCTACCTTAACTGTTCTGGGAGAACTTAACTTCTATTGTCCAAATAGTTATAGATTAACCTTATCTTGTGTTATCAGTTGGTGCATGAATGTATTCATATCATACTGCTGTATATTCACTTTGCTGTGTGAATGATTTTACTGAAACTTTTTTTCCATTTCCGTTCGTACCAGATGAGATGAAACAAGAAACTAGCCAAAACATTTGCCAGCACTTCCTCTTGGGCAGATGTCATTTCGGAGACAGATGTCGACTGTCTCACAGGTCTGTCAATCACTCTGGATGGTAGAGATGCAACTAGCGAACTAGCCTTATGGTAGACATGCTTTATTATCTGCATATTTTCCTTTAAACAGCAGTTGGTGTACTGCAGTTGTCATTTTGTAGCTGCCATAAAAGATGTCAAATTTGATAGATGTTGGGCATACTCATTGAAGCTTAGTGGATAAATAATGCATTGCTCTTTCCTGACTTCACAGCATGCTTGACGTCCCTCAAAGCACACACTCAGAGGAAGAGGATACAACCATCACAGAAAAGCAGAGCAAGAGCCAGGAAAATGGAAAAAAGATTAGTCCTGAAAAGCAGCATATAAAAACGGAGAGGGAAGGTGTGATGATAGATTTAGTGATTAAGTGCAGACACATTTTACCTTCCAAATTCACTCTTCATGATTACAAATAGATGCCTTTCTGTCTCAGGGTGTAAGAAGAAGCCACGCATGCGTACAGCCGATGATGTCATCTCCAGAATTATATGGGACGCCTCAGTGGACCCTGCTGATTTTGTAGTTGGTCACCTGGACCGCTTCCTAGGGGTGCTGGAACGCCCATTTTCTGACTTCTCATGGGACACTCAGGTGTGTTAAATCAGTACTAATGTGGTTCACTATCATGTGTCATGTATGGTCACAACCAGCCTTAACACTCATTTGTTCCTCTTTAGGTGTGTGACTGTGACTTCTCTGAGGAGTTAGCTCTCCCTCGTCATAGGATCCAATACTTCACCTACAAAGGCCAGCGGTTGTGGGATAGAGACAGTCGCACTGACAGGGTGTTCGGCTCCACTGGGCAGTCTATTTTGCCCCCTTTTGGCGGTGAGGATCAGCAGCAAGGTGAGCGACAGTAGGGACTTTAAGCAACAGCTGCTGAGGGAATGGCAACGGCGAATGGAAGTAAACTGCCGTAGCCAAAGAACACATAAATCACTAAGCAACAATAAAGAGGATGGCGTAACGGATCATTTAATTATTTGACAAAGTACAAAAAAGTCATAAAAACAGCAACAGAAGGATTGCTTTTGGAATTAAATGATATACAGATACAATTTAAATGCCCCATAACCATAAAATATAACATTTAATGATCTAATCTGTCACGTATAAATGACTATGGCAAATCAGCTATTCTCCTGTTGTAGACGGTTACAGTAAAATGTCACGTAGTGGCAGTTAAAGTCGCTCATGCGCAATAGAACGATGAAAATCCATATCCACCAGTATTTTGTTCTGTATTGTCCAGCAGTTGGTTTCTGGGTCAATTCCATATTAGAATGTTCACAATAAAAATAAAGTCTAAATAAAGTCAGTTTAAACAACATGTGTGCAAAGTTCTTAGAGATTAGAGAGTCTTTGTATTCATGTCAGTTTCTTATGGTTATGAATAACTTTAATACCATTTTAAAGAAAGGTTTAAATGTAATGACTGTTAGTTGGACCATGTGTTTTTTTTTTGTGGAATCATGGCTGCAATAGACTGGCCTGTTACAAATTCAATTACAATACTTATACTATTAATAAAACATCCCAGACAAACATTTTTCAAATATTATTAAGCAGTGACACAATAAAAAATAATAATAACAGTAATAATAATGATTAAAATACTCAATAAGGTTTTCTTTTCAAGAATTACATTTTTTCTTCATTATGATATTAGGACTTCAGGCCTTCAAAAATATATCCAAATGAATCTTAATACAGAAACTAAAACCATGTGATTTTTAATAATTATTGGACAAAAAAATGGCATCATTCCACTTAATCGTAATATATTGGAATTCTTAAATTCTCAGACACACCTGATACTGGACACCATGAAGAGACCACCAACACAGCAGATGTTTCAAATGACCTAGAGCAAACAACTGACTTTTCTGAAGAACAGGATGAGGTTGTAACTACAATTACAACAACAAACAATAAACAGGAGCTGGAAGATGCCGTAGATCACTCATTAACCGAAAATACAGAGGAAGGAACCAGTGATGACATCTTACCATTGAAACAAGAATCTGCACCAGAAAACAAAAAGATGGCGACTACTGAAGATCTCAGTTTGAATCATTTGGCAGAGGAGCTATCCATCACTCAGAAAGAAGAACCGGCTGAAATAGTGGAAGAATGGAATGGGGATGGAGCATACCTGTCAACATTTGGTTTTCAAAATCCGGGACATACAAAATTACGGGAGTTTCCCGGGAGAAATAACAAACCGGGAGGGGTCCGGGAGATAGGGCTAAAAAACGGGAGAAACCCGGGAAAAACGGGAGTGTGGACAGGTATGGATGGAGTGAGTGGTCCAGAACAAAAACCGGTATCACCGCCGAGACCACAGCCGAGACGTCCACCACCACGCAGACCCACCCACTTCATCTGCTTCCGTGTGGACTCTCCCGCTGCTCTCCTGGCCTTCCAGCGCATTCAGAGGAAGGTTCTCTCCCACCTTCCTCAGTCAGAGCCGCTATGGGTGACCCCGGAAACTTTACACGTCACTCTCTCTCTGCTTGTTCTCAATAGCCCAGAGGAAGTCAGCGCTGCTGCTGAGCTCATGCATACCACAGTCAGAAACTCCCACAGACCCCCTATATCTGTGTCTTTCCCCCTGAAACTAAGGCACTTTAATGGGACTGTTCTCCATGTGACCCCACAGCCCCTGTCAGATGTCCAGAGCCTGAATTCCCCTCTCCAAGAAGCCTTCCAGGAGAAGGGCTGGCTTCACCGCCATTCCCGATGCCCTACGTACCATCTCACCCTGGCCAAAGTGAGGTGGCCCATGACAGACAAGATATTTGAAGGGATAGGGGCTGTAAAATTGGCCAAAGATGTGAATTTCGGCAAGCTTGAAGTAAATAAACTCTATCTTTGTGTGAATGGTCACACAGACACAGAAGACGGTTTCTATCAGGTTGTATGTGATGTGCAGCTGCCCAATGTGTAAATGTGTCAGAGAGATGATGGTTATTAAATAACTACTTCAAATACTTGATGTATTTTAAACATGTAAGTTAAACCATTTTAGACGAACAGGTTTCCTACAGCGTGACTGATTATTTTAAATCTAATAGTTGCAAATACAATGAATTTGAGCTTTTTAAAAATATGTTTGCAATAATCTTTTTAATTATCTCTGTTACAGTGAGAAAAGCAGACACTATTCTTTATATTCCTTCTTCACAAACTCAATCAAATTTCGAAACCACAAGCATTAACGACATTGAAAGTTCTTTATATCTTTATATAAAATCTTTAAAAAAGTTATCCTTATATAACTTTATATAAAGTTCATCTTTTGATATCTTGTTTTATGTACAGTAGTCATATTTCAATGCAGAAGCTAAATTGAAATTGAATGGCCAAAGAACTGAAAAGCTTTGAGACTTTGAAACTGTTTATTTTATTTTAAAATGTATTTGACTTTTGAAGGGGTGGATTGGAATCCACTGCTGCTTCAATGTATATGTAATGAGTATTAATTAATATTTTTCCTTCTAATATCAAATGAGTTGAATGACTTCTCTGGAGATTTTACTTTGTTATAGAATTTACCATTGTGATTACTGAAATGTTCTTTTCATGTATTCTCTAATGTCTGTATTTGATATCTGAATGCAGTCAAGTCAAGTCAAGTCAAGTCATTTCTGCTCATTTCTGGCTTCCAGAAATGAAATATGGACTTGTTTTGTGTTTGAGAAAGGTCTTCAACATGTTAAAACATATAGGGGTCATTAAAGCCAATAGTTTAAGGGACCATTTCTTTGTTAAAGCCTTACTTTCCAGTTAGACTAAAGTTTAGCTCTCCTTGAGAGAAAGAACATTATCTTGATGTTTTGAGACGACACTACTGTTTATTGTTAGAGCCTGGCCAAATCCAGCCTTGAAAAAGCTGTGTGTCGGTGTGTGTGTGTGTGTGTGTGTGTGAGTCTTCTTGGTTGCAGGTTAAGGAACCACTGGCATTATTGGAGATTGACTGAGTTGTTGTTCTGGACATGTTGGCGCCCAGTAACCCAAATCTGTGACCTGGAAAGTCATGACCTGCCTAACTTCAGGGTCTGAGTGTCAGCTGCATATCGATGGAGATATGTCTATCTGTATATGTGTGGAAAATTACTGTTTATCTACTTCTTAGCCAATGAGACTCATTCAACCTGTAAGCAATGACGTAGCTTAGACCTTGGAAATGGTATAACTGCTGTGATTGTTGTAACTGTAAGCGGGGCGGCATCCGAACTCCTGTGTGAGTCTTGAAGCTGACTTCTGCTGATGAAACTGCAAACTATCTTCAGTAAAACTTTTCTTCAATTTTTTATAATTCTGACTCCGGGTCTTCATGGTTCATATCTGGTTCTGGGTCTTTGGCTGTAACCCCTTACACTTTATTGTAGATTTCTGTACAAATATAACAAGGTCTTCTCTTGAGGTTTGTGTGTGCATTTCTTAACCCTTGCTTAGATAAAGACATACAGCATTCGCCTAATACTATTTCTTCACGTCCTGTTCAGTCATTCACTGCAAAATGTTGCTAAGTTACTTATTTTTGGATGACTTATGGAATTGGACGTGAGGGCGAGTGTAATTTTTTTTTTTTGTTGAAAGTGAACTGCATATAAATAAGTAATACACCATGTATTTCAGCTATGTTTTTATAGCATATGCTATCAATTATTCAAGATCAAACAAACAACTCAGAACAGCTGAACATTTAGACCCTGGAATGTCTTGAGACCTAGTATGTCCAAACAGAGACAAAAAAACCCCCAAAAATACACTTTTTATTAATATTTTTTCTTGCATGTATGCGTGTTACAGTAGCAGCTCTGTCTGAGATGTCAGCGAGGAAGTCTTGCATACATAACATAATTTTCTCTTTCCTCCTGGATACATGCCCACACATATGAATGCTTGTGCAGTCTCTCCATCCCTCCCTTTTGTGCTTCTCTATATAGCACCCTTCCCCCATCCTCACTCGCTTTCTCTTTCAGTGACACAGAAAAACCAACGCCACCCTCCCTCTCTTATGCATTCACAACCCCCCCCCCCCCCCCCCCCCCCACCCCCCCCCATACTCCCATGGCACACAAATACCCATCTCTCCATCCCTCGCTCGATCTGTTGTTTTTATTGTATTTTTTAAATCCTTCTATCTCGGTTAAACCTCTGGGGCCACCGAGAGTCTAGCATCCCTTCAACCCTTTCTTTCACCACCCATCACCTACTTAATCTCTGGTAAATAATCACAAGCATTTTCGGGAATTCACTGAGAGTTTGTGCAAAACTGAACGGATTACATTTGCAAAACCATTATTGTCTTTTTTTTCACTCTAATTTGACAAAAGATCCTCCTGTATATGGAGTGCATGTGGTTTTCTCACAATCAATCACCTTTCTTTTACTCTGTCATTATGAGTTGTTGTGCACTCTAAATACAGTACATGTGTAAATCCCTCCATCCCCTTTTGTCTCCATTCCCCCCCCCCCCACACACACACACATAGAGAGAGAGAGAGAGCCAAGTTCAGTCCTGATCATTGGGACCCTCAGGACCACACCATTTTTTGTCATTCACTTACTTAAATTAGACTGTAAATGGCACAATTAAAATAAATACACAAT
Organism: Semotilus atromaculatus; assembly: GCA_031834385.1. Lineage (NCBI taxonomy): Eukaryota > Metazoa > Chordata > Actinopteri > Cypriniformes > Leuciscidae > Semotilus > Semotilus atromaculatus. Next base: position 19,039,480 of record JAULUF010000014.1, on the reverse strand, counting down.
TTCCCACCCAAAATATTTAGCCTGTTTTTTTTTAATAGCCATAAGTTAGTTAGCTAGTATTTTAAGCGAACACACTGAATGGATTTCATTTGCCCTGGATGTTATGGATTTGCTACTTCTGCAGACTGAACATTTATTTTCTGTGGAAACGACATCGACGACATAGTTGTGGATTGTTTGAACGCGAATTCTACAGAGAACAATTAATTTCTGAAGTTTTTTTAATGACTCTGGGCGTCTTTTCGCGCGACTGTGGACGGTGATTCAAGTTCTCAGCGGATTTCAAATAAAGAGAGTGAAACCGACGGATAGGCGTCGGGATTTGAAGGATTCATCCCTCTCTCTTAAAACATCCCTCAGGGATTCTCGCCTCGATCTCTTTCCGGAGACCTGTTTCCCATCTATCAGCGAACACAAAGACTGGGCGAACTGAAAATATTAGTTTTCTCTTGAAGCCCAACAGATCTCCTCACTCAGGATGCAAACCGTTTTAACGGTCAGCTGTCTCAGTAATAGCATCTAATCGCAAACTAACGTTAAATCACACGAGCGTGAGAGACGTGGAAGCATCACATTAGGCTGCTGCAAATCAAGGTGGGCAACCCTTTTTAAATGTGCGATATAAAATTGTATAGCCTGCTGTGCCGTTCATTTGCCTTGTCAATTGGTCTGTGCGAAAATGTATGACAGTTAATTTATCATGAGTCCATTCAAACAAAATATCCATGTAATGTGTCTTGGCTCCCAGACAAAGCGCTGGCGTGGTTGAATATGATTGCCATAAACAAGTAAAGTCAGTCAGAGAGAGAGATCGATTGGTCTCTCGCAACGGGTCAACTCACATAAGTGCAGTCAATCAGTTCTGGCCTATTTTGTTTCTGGTCATTTCGAAGGTTTCATCAATATCTATTTGATTAGGATCCGTTCTGTTGTGTGTGGATTGTTGTATATTTACAAATACCTTCACAATACCCCTCATTTAGTTATTGACACTAAACACAAGTGGATACAAACACAAACAATGGCCTCCATGCAGTGACCTTTATGAACTTCCTTTGGACCCTCTGGGCCATCTACCTGTTCTGAGCCACAGCAGCACTAAAAAAATGTGATATAGATGTGTATAAAACACAAGATTAAGTAATTATTTCAACAGAGTACTATAATAGCATGTTTAAATGTTAATGGTGTGTGACAAACTATCATTCCCTCATCATTGGCCTTTTATTGGACAATTAGCCTATTTCAGATTTATTGCTTTCAAGAGACATTCCAGGCTTTGGTTGTTCATGGAGTTATAAGTAATTAAAATGCTTTTATTTATTTATTAATAGCATAGTTCAGTCTTAGTGACCAATGATCAGTTCATTCATTCTTTATTAAATCAGACTACTGAATTAACGACACTGGAGAAAATATTATGGGAAGTGCATATATTCAGAATTTTGAAACCCTACTGTTTCAAGAACAAACATTTTATGTTAAAAAATTAAATGTTAAAATTTAGTTGGACAAATATTTCAAGGATATTGTAAAATTTTTATGATACATATATCATTATCATACTCATGTCACTGTTAAAATTTAATTTTTTTATGGTTTATTCCTCATGAAATGTCATAAAGCTAAGCCAAAAATGAATGCTTCCTCATAGTATCATGAAATGGCAATTCCAACAAATCGATTTACTTTTCAGTGAGTTAAAATAGCTTGCTTTGGATGACAAACCATCATTATTAATCCTGGAAACCATTTTTGTTTTTAGCATACTTCTGCTGTGGTCAATTACAGTGAAGCTAAAGAATGGACGATTGATGCATTATTCAATCCAGAATAGACAATAATGAAAAAGAAGATGGAAGATGTTTTGTCCCTCTATTGTTCTGCACAAAATTGTTCTTCCTTGCTCCATTTCCAAACTCACATTATTTTCCTTGCGTTATGCAATGCGAACCATCCTTATAACAAGCTGACAGAATTCATCATGTTCAGATGTGCTAGCGTTCCAGTCTGAGTCACAGTCTGCATGTTTAACCGTTCCATAACACCGTTTCCCTTTAATTTGGCTTTTATTCACATATGCATTTGAGAAGAGGACACTTGTGATAATGCTGTACCAACCATATACCACAATTCACCCCCTGGGGAGCTTATTACCAGCTGTTTGTCCAAACAATGCAGGACAAGGGGGGGAAGGTAGGAGACCTGGTAGACACTATGTCATCATAGTGATGTACAAATGCATAAAACCTAGCCAGGTCATTTTAATTTTAAAAATTCAAGTTATAAAGTTATTGGAATGTATCCCATATATTTATTCCATAAATCAATTAAGGAATATTTGGTCTATGAGTTACTGAAAATTGTATATACAGAATCTGACGAAGTCATCATGTTTTATCATGAGATCGTAATTTAAATACAATGTAAAAATTACCCTGATGACATCATAAGGATTTTTCCCATCTTGAGAACAAGATTTCAAAATGTATAGCCCCAGATGAGGTCATAATTATTTTGTACGTCTGATGAATGGTATGATTTTGTGTGTAGCAGCCACTCGCCCACCTCCAAAACCCCATAATGATGTTTCAAATGTATCAAGATCTAACAATTGCTCAAGTATCCTCTTAGAAACCTCTTCTCTTAACATTGATGATCTAATCACTTAATCCATGTTGTTTCCCAGTGGACCTCTGTCCTGGTAATGAAAACAAGTGTGTGTGTGTCTCTATTTAACCTACTTTCAACCTATTCCTTGTTTCCCCTGTTATTTCCTCGCGTTATTCCATTTTCCTCTTTGCTACATTCTCCTCCTTCTTGTTCTGGTTTGTTCAGAGACATTTAAATTATATTTCCTCTTTTTTTCCCCCACATCAAAATATAAAAATCAAGTAAATAAATCAAATTACTTTATTGTCAGTCAACCTTATACACAAGTGTAATGATGAGTGAAAACCTGTGGTCCACACACTGTGTGTACAGTATACATATAATATACAAAATTAGTCACCATGAAATAAAAATTTACCATTTTTATTGTTTATGGAATACTGCAGTTTATTAAAAATAACCCCTTGTAATCTTAAATCAAACTAACTTCTCCCTCTTGCAGGCTCATCTCTTCTCTGATGATGTGTTTGCTGGTGTGAGGGCGGGAAAACCTGTCACTCACATGACATCACTGCAATAGCAAACCACAACCATCCACTTAATTCCTGATGGACAAAATCAAGTCCTGCCCAATTTTTTTCGAGAAGCCGCTTCACTCAGATATATGTCACGCAACTTCTATTTCATGCCGACTTTAATAATATGTAATATATATGCAATACAAAAATGTACAAAATGTTAATCTAAAAATAAATCAGTTTATAATATAGAAATGAATTTCACATTAAATAAATATTAAAATAATTTATGTTTATTTCATTCTTTATTCAGTTAGGTAGTTTATTTTTCTTAAAAAAAAATAATACATTTATATTTTTATAATAGTTTTAAAAAAAAATATTTTTATAGTGGATATATTTCATAATCTAGGTTTAGGACACTTTTGAGACTTTAAATGTAATTTATACATAAAAGTATCAAAATAAATTATATGTAAATAGTTTTTGAGGTGGTTTTAATGTGACTTAAAAAGCTGAAATCTGTTTTTTAATAAATAAAAAAAACGTTTAAGTGATGTATTATAGCTTAGCTGGCTCACAGTCCAATCTTGGTGTTTTCTCTTAAAGGTGCACAAAATGCACAAAAATGCAATGCAAAATAATGTTACTCGAAAAATTAAGCAAAGATGACGAACAAACTACAGTAAAGAACAAAAAAACATTCTACGCAAGAATATATATATTACAAACAAGCAAGTGTTTGTTGTTTAGTTGCTAGCAGCACACCAGCTCCAGACAAACAATGATACTCAAACCGGTCCTGTTACTATAGTTAACATTACATTAACAGCAATGTTATGTGAATCATAGCAAAACCAATGTTGCTCAATATTACTAAGCGGCCTTCCAGCATAGTTTTCTCCAGTGCTGGAAAGTTTTTCTAATATTAACGCGGGTCCTAAAGCTCTTGCCTGATCATAACCCTTCTTTTTTCAGTGATTTCTCTGTTGAAATGTCTCTCAGCCATCTTGCTTTCTACAGTCTTTCTTCAAATCTCCCTCTCACTCACTTTCTCTCCTCCCCCATCATGAGTGTATACGCCCCCTACTAATTGGCTATTAGCGTGTTGTGGTGCTCGGTCCAATACACTTTTAACAGCGTTTCTCAGAAATCACTTACTGCACCTTTAATAATCACGTGTTTCTCAACCATTACAGACATTTGAGAAAGACAGAGGTGATTTACTGCATTCATGGCGGCCATAGCAACTGTCCCCAACTACACCCCATCGGTATGGGTACGGTTATGCCATGCCATTCCTCGCCTGGACTTGACCCTGCAGACCCGAGACAGCGTGTTCACTCCAGACAGCTGGGAGTATCAGCAGGTAACCCTCTCTCTCAAGCACACTCAGTTCTCCTCTGACCTTTCCTTATTTCTCACTCTCAGAAACAATTTTCACATCTGACAGCTGGCGGTAGGCTTGGAGAGACACTCATTTATTTTTGTCTTGCTCTTTATTTTCTCTCCTTTGTTTGCACCCTGTCATTTTGTCTAGCATATATGTAATATATAAGGAATAATTGACGATGGGCCGTTGAATTATTATAATAATAATGCACACCTGAGGTGGAAAAGTGGCTACACATTATTGCATTATTTTTCAATAATTCAACGGCCCGGAGTCAATAATACCGCTTATACTACGGTGACCACACCTCAAAACATTGTTCAGATGATTTTTTTGATGGTTTTCTTGTGTGTGGGATTAATTTCTTACGCATTGCTAATTACAAAACGTAATTTTAGAGCTAGTGACGGAGGCTTGAGCCATTGATAGCAGGCTAATACAGTTATTAATGCAGTTAATAACACATATATATAGAGAGAGAGAGGGAGAGAGAGAGATTAAGCGTATGTGAATTACCTGGTGTCTGGTGCGTCTCTCAACAGGTTCCGGCAGCAGCGTCTCTACTAATAGGGAAGCTGCAAGTTTATCTACTTCGCTAGTGAGAAATGCATGAAGCTTTTAAGTTGTCAAACAATTTTTCTGATAAAATTGTCAGAGCAGCGCTGACAACACGTCTCTGTGCGGGTGTGTGTCCATACTCTATGTGTGTGCGTTTGAGTGCGAGAGAGAGCTGGAGAAAGAGAGTATGTGCTTTCCATACATAATAAAACGTAATTTTGTGGCAAAAAACATGGACATAATTTGTCATTGTTATCCTATTGTTTACTATATTTATTTGCTTGGTCAGTGTCATTGTGTGTTTTTTTTTTTTTTTGCTGTTGTAGGCTGTAAGGACTTTTAAAATAAATGAAATCATTTGGCGAGGTGATATGGAACTGTAATGCGGTCGAGACCTGCCTGGAACTACTTTAGCCGTGCTTTTCCCTGAAAATAATTGCGGAAATTTATTTTTTCTTGCTATCAGAAATATTTACACATTGACTCGCATGACATACTCTCTCTCTGGCACTCTTACACTCTAACACACTTTCAGAGAGATTAAACTGGAGTGTTATAGTCAAAACCATTAAAAGCACTTTTCTGTCTGCAGTTTAAAGATGAATTGACTCAAAATTGTATCTCAAATTATCTAATGTAAGTTGCTAAAGAACCATAGACTTGCAGTATCAGAGACTAAAAGCATGATGGACTGATGTAAAAATGAAAACTCCATTATGACAGAGATCCGTTTACTTAAGTGTATGTTTCCACATCACTTAAATTTTGATAAAAGATATGACTATATATGTCCAACACATTAGAAAAGGAGCCATGAAGCAGTGACTGTGGCTTAAATGAGGATGTGTACATTCAATTTTGGTTGTGAAAATATTAAATATGTAAAATATTAATAAATATGTAGGCCTAGTTTTTTTTTTTATGTATCATTAGTTTCAGTTCTCATATTTGAATCCAAGTCCGTGATTCAGCCATTTCAGACTGACTTTTAGTCTATGGAAGTAATTTCTCAATAACATACGTTATATGTAGGTGACCATTATCTTTACACCAGTTGGTGGTGATGACAAGTAACTTTATGATTGAGTCACTGATTCATTTATTCGACAGATTCATTCAACTACACTGTTTAATTCCAGAACAAAACATGTGACAGTTATTATTAATGATTAATTGAATCATTGAATTAACCGAATTATTCAGTATTCTGGAATGAAACACAACTAGTGTGTGTTGTGCTGTGGCTTCGTTGGAGCTTTTCTTTGTTGACAGAGCAAAAAGCATAGAAAGGAAATGGCAATATTGTGCCTACAAGTTACTAAATATTAATATCTATTGAACTCTTGTATAAAAGCCGCCTCCTTGTTGCTTTAGTCATTTCTCAAAAACCTTCTAAACTATCGCTGTTAGTTCTAATGTGACATGTGAACTTAAAAGCAGTGGCAGACTATGTAAGATTTAATCTTTAAGATTTAAGATCCAAAAACCACTATAACAATGTTATATATTTTGTTGATGTGTACTTACATTATCCCAAACATTTTTAAGAATGTTTAAATCTAGAGAAATAAGCCGTTTTAACCAGGACACAGACCGTGTCCGTGCGTCGCCTATCAATGACATCATACCCGCGTTACCCTCGATTTTTTTTATTTTGTAGAAACCATAGAAACACCAAAGACACTTTAATATATTATGTGTTTTATCAGACAGGTGAGCAACTGTTTGGAAACATTCATCGACAGAAAACTAATCATTGTTATATAGCTCAACACAGTTAGTCTTTTTATTTAAATATCATTTTCTTGATTTACCGCAAGTACCATATTTTTACCATGCCTAATATTGATCAAGCTCACTGCAGCAGTGTGCAACATGTGTCTCATATAGTAGCCGCCAAGCGAACGCACAGAGGAGCATTATAAAAACTTTCATTACACTTAAATGTTTCTAATATGATAAAATACTCATGACTGGAAGAAGTGGAAGCGGCCTACGGCATAATAAAAGCTTCACTGCTCTCGAGCTGAGTGTCGTGCTTGTCTCTCTTTAGCAATCGCTCCAGCGGCCTCCAACGGCTTTCGTAACGTTAATAAATCTTTAATACATTACCGGTCATCCATGAAAATGATTTCTGCCTGAGTCCAATTGTATTCTCCATAAGCTGTAGAGGTGAAGACAACAACTCCCATGATTCCGCGAAATCAAGGCGTCATCAAGCTACTCCAACCTATAGTGGCGAAAAGTTTCATAGTGTGCCTTTAACTAGCAAATATAAGTTTTAGAGAAATCTGAGACACATTTTGATAGCCTATATATATATTTCTGCATTAAGAGATTAAATAGCAACAAAAATTATGCATGCTGTTTGATGCTTTTGCTTCAGTGTGTAATCTTTTCTGTTAAAATTATACTTTCTCCTCTCCTAATCTAAGTATTCAGATTTGCAAAGACAGTTATAAGTACGTCACACTGAAATTGTTGGTCGACTGCCCATAAAAAGTGCAAACACTTGTTGATTATAAGTAAAATATTAGTCAATTACAAATTGATTACATCATTTGCAGAGCTTTATAGCAGGCGATCAATGCAGATGCCCATTTGTTTATTGCAATTTTATGATTGGTGGATATTTCTCTGCAGCATCATGGGTAATGTATTTCTTCACCAGGAATCGCACTGTGAAATAATATGATAAAATAATATGATCCAATGACTCTAACAGAAGAATATATCATTGATAAACAGCCTCAGGGTTCATGGTTGATCTGTCTTTTCAGGCTAGTTATCGATTATGGATGCAAAAAATAAACAGCAGTGAGATTGCTCTCAGGAAAAGAAATAGCTTCACCACAAATTAAAGGTTGAAGAGACAAATCCAGATTATGCTGGATGCCTGAATGGATTTACAGGATAAGATGCAGATAATAAGAGACAGATGTGCTTGAAAATAACGGACAGTGAGAGAGCAAGAGAGAAGGTTGAAAGGAGAAATGAAAGGGCAAAATACTTTTGGGAAATAGTGGGAATTGCAAAGAGGAGAAATCAACGAAGAGGAGAGAGAGCATGAGAAAAAAAAAAACAAGTGAGAGAATCAGAGGGAAAAGCAGTGAATGTATTTAAGTAGGTCACAGATTATTAATAGAGATCCAGTGGCGTGGATAAAAAGAAAGAAAGGGGGAGAACAGTGAGGGATGAGAGAGCGGAAGCATATAGAGAAACCATGGGGAAAGGAGAAGGGGATCACGGGGAGAAAGTGATAGTGAGAGCAACTGAGGAAGATGGATTGGGACTAGATTGCAGATGTATAGTATATGAATCCTGAATGGACAATGTGTGTATGAATCTGACAGCAACCTTTAATTATACCTCCCCTTTCTCTCTCTTGAGTGGAGCATCCATGCTGTATTAGCCAATAAGATTAAAGAGACATCCTCCATTTTATGTCACACTGGTTTCAATAGCACATTCATGTGCTTTATGCAGCTATGCAGTATGTAGGCCTATATTCTGCTTTTTCTTTTACACTGAAAACAATATGATGTTTTCACCAAAGTAAGATTTACTTTTAATTTAAACAATTCGTACTCAGAAATTGCTTGTAAATTTTCGAAGAAAAAAGTCAAATAACACATTGGGCCCTAATTTGCACCCAGCGCAATTGACTTTGTGCACCGACGCATGTATCATTCCTATTTTGCAGCCGACGCACAACATACTTTTCCCTCCACAGACGCACGTCTGTAAATTAGGGAATGAACTTGCGCTCCCAGGGCGGTTCAGCGAAAAGGGGAGCCGTGATCCGGCGCAAATGTTCCCAGGTGCTATTTTACAGTTTCAGAAAACAATTCCGCCACTGACCAGGAATAACCTAGTCTAAAGTCAGTGGCACGATATTCAGATGTTATTTTAAGGGTGTATGCTTGGCCATAATGTTGCGTGTGCACAACGCGCATACACTTTGCTTCTCTCATTTACACAGACGTAGCAGTTCCCATTTTTGCAAATCATACATAATTATAAGGAAAAATATTCCACACAAGGGTTGTGTGTCAAAACATTGTGGTGTCCATGAAGATGTGAAAAAATAGGCATAATTCTAGCTTTTACCCAAATTATTATACGCCTGTTTAACCGAAGCTAATTTGGGTGGGTTTCTCCCATCCCTATGTCACTTCTGGCGTTCGCCTGGCAAATCCTCCGTTATAATAGCAGTCTGCCGTGGAACAAGCGCGCATGCTTTTAAAGGGAATGTGAGATGACGCTCTGATTGGTTTATTCCTCGTTACGCCCAAACCACACCAATGAGTAATGTAGCTACTTCAGACCTGACCAACCCATTTTAGATTTGCGTCGGGCGCAAGAGTCATTTATCCCGCCGGTATAATAGTAGCAGTGCCTGAGATCCCCCCAAGTTACTTGCATTTTGTGTTTTATACTTGCGTTTCAGATTGTTAAAATAGGGCCCATTGAGTTAAACATGACATTTTGAAGTGGAGAGACTGAAACATATTTTTTACGGTGTAACTTTATATAAAATCTAAAAGTCTTAAATGAGTTTAATGATGATCAGATTCAAGACTTGATTTACTATCTACTTTACTTTGTTACATAGACCAAAAGACCAAAGACATCATCTAAAAAAAACTGATGTCATGCACTAAACCAGCTAGTACTTAGTAAATTTAGATGTCAAAATTATTTTCTTCCTACTCTTTTCCCATCTTCTCTTTTCACAGACTCTCCTGGTTCTCTCCAGCTTCTCCGCTATTGCTCTCGTCCTCTCGTTGCTTGTCGTTCTCTCCTTCCTCATCCACTACTGCTGCTGCCATCGTGGCGAGGGGGGCAGGGATGCAGAGGAAGAGGAGGAAGATGATGATGCCAGCGGTGGCCATGGATACAGTGGCAAAAAAGGGCGGGGCATTTGCTGTGTCACATGGGTATCAGTTGCAGCCGTCACATTGTGTTGGTAATACCTGTTAATGACAGTAATTTTAATATGCCAGTGATTACTATCTTTTGAGGATTATCTTTTATATTTTATAATATATTATTTATTAATTTTATATTTTGCCCTTGTGGCACCATAATCATGCAATACAAAAAAAAAAAAATCTATATTGTTGGTGTAAAAGTGCAGTTACACTAGACTTCACACACATACAAATATGGAGAATGGAAACACAAGCACATACAAAGAGAAAAGTTTGTGAACTCTGAAAATCCGACCGATGGTCCATCTAAATAGCCTGGTTCTACCAGACTCTCGTACATTTCATTTGTACAGAGAGTCTGGCACCGCTCCATTGACAATCGTTAACTTCCTTGTAGGCGGGTACTCTATTGAGGTCTAAAACTATTGGATCTGCCCAGAGTTACTCTGGATCTGCCACCAATCGCTAACGTTTGCTCGTGACGTATGTCGAACCTCGTGGGGAGGAGGGCCACAACATCATGGCCAAAACAAAACTAAGCAAAGATTGTTCTTGCTCCGGCTTTAACTTCTTGATATTCGGCAGCGTTGCTACAGCGGACCGTGGCCTCGCTCGCATCTTGCTCCACTGCCATTACTGAACTACAACTCAAAATAACGCACGACGTCATCGTTCTCAGCCACTCCCTCTGTTCACTGATTGGCCCTACAAAAAATTGATCGGACAAAACCAAACTCTACAGCAGAATCCCAGACGTAGTACTGAAGGAAAATTAAATTGAGCGGAAGTGCGTAGGAGGGCGCAGCCAGGCTACCATCTAAATGCCTCTTGGCTCAATAAAAAAAAAAAACACATGTATTAAACATTTTTAAAACACATTGGACTGCAATATTTGTTCCGTGCCCGAAATTATTTAGGCCTATACATATATATAATGCTCTTCCATAATATCTGTGTGTATTGTGTTATATTTTGGATGCAGAACAACAGGACTTTGATGATGACATCATCTGTGTCTTGTTTATGACTGCTTCAGCGATCAAGCAATTTGCATCATTTAAAGATTAGATGACATTTAGCACCTGACATCATCTATTCAGTCCCTGTGGGAAAGTACTGATGAGTGAAAAAGAGAAATGTTCCCCACTGTATTTAACTCGCGCCATGTTGTGCTTTCACACATCAGAGTGCAGAAACTGTAAACTGTTCAGGGCTTCTAATATTAGCAACTGCCTTATCTGTATAAGCGAAATAGTATTCCCTCCCCCATTTCTAGACTTGCATTAGATAAAGATATTATGCTTTCTTCTAAGTTAAGCTGTTTCATATGCACAATTGCAAAGGATGGTTTCCTTCAGTTATACAAAAACATCCCATTTAACATATTTATGAATACGAACCCAATGCTTTTTCAAGCCTCATTGATCTGAACCATCAGCATGATATATTAATGCTGTTTATGTCACACATAAATTGCTTGTGTAAATTATCATTGTTTCTGTAAGAGTTGGTCTGGTTTGCTCTGTGCATGATTTCATGATGCAAACGTTCTGATGTGGCACGTGTTCATCACCCCCTTCTCATCCACGTCGACCTCTTTTTCTGAGGGATTCAAAAGCCACATGCTGATTTACAGCGAGGACTGCATATAGGCATATAAACACATTTACTGCTCGCATTGCAATATTAATTATCGTTTAAAACACACAAACACGCTCTTCTGCTTTCTTTGGCTTAATCTGGGTCAAACAGCGAGAGATTGGGCTGTGCTATTTTTGGCAGGTCGGAAAGGATTGGACAAGCATCTGGTCCAAGCATTAATCTGAATATTTGAATGTGAAATAGATATGTAAATGAGTGGATTTTCAGTGTTGATGGTTTGGATTCCAGTACTCTTTGCTTTAGTCTGTTTGCAAGAAAACCATTTAATATGTAGACTATCATTCAAATGTTTTTTTTTTTTTTAAGAATTGACAAGGATGTTTTAATTTGACATGTTAGAAAAGATTGCATACTCAAATAACTTATGAACTTTATCTTGAAATGTATCAAAAATAAATTTTAAAAAAGCATATTAGAATGATTTCTGAAGGATCATGTGACACTGAAGACTGGAGTAAAAGCTTCTGAAAATTCAGCTTTGCCATCACAGGAATAAATTACATTTTAAAATATATTATTTAAATTGTAATAATCCTGTATTATTGATCAAATAAATGCAGCCTTACTGAGCATTAGACTTCTTTCAAAAACATTTAAAAATCTTACCAATGTATACGTGTAACTAGATTAAATGTGTCTCATTTTGTTTTCTTCATTGTCTTTCCTCCCTCTCACTTTCTCCTTCTTTGTCTCCTCTCCTTGTTTCCTTGTTCATATTTTCTGCTTTTTGTAGTGTTGCCATAGGCATTGGTTTCTACGGCAACAGTGAGGCGAACGATGGGATGTATCAGTTGACCTCATCCTTGCTCACTGCCAATTACACGCTGGCTTCCATCGATCTTCTGGTGAGAACAGAAATGCACACACACACACACGCTCATACATACACAAAAGCTTTTTCCATCAATCTCCTTTTGAAGCGCCAGGGGACCAAAAGAAATACAGGATGTTCAGCAAGCACACTCCATGATTTTATTACACTGTGATTGCTATAACCAAACAGGGGAATTCAGATGAGTCTTATCTGTTTTGAATCTGTGTGTGTGTGTGTGAGAGAGAGAGGGAGAGAGTGTTTTGAATGCATTTGTGTGAGATAAAATCCTCTCCGGGTATTGATTTGGCTGGTTGCTCATATGGTCAATCGATGAATGTGTGTCAATCTGATTAATGACCTATTTTACTTCTACTGTACTTTTATAAGACCCTCTTCGTTCATTCCCACTTTTTCCACTCCTTTCCAATGTCCTCTATATCCCACACATATTTTCCACTACTCTTTTCTTGGTAACACTTTACAATAAGGTTCCATTACATAAAAAAAACAATAATAATAAAAAAACACTTGTAAAGCATTTAGTAATCTTAGTTAATGTTAATTTCAACTTTTACTGTACATAATTAAAATCAAATGTTGTGATAATATGGGCCTAAGCTTACATGAACTAACAACGAACAGTTAATAACATTAAAGGCCCAATGAAATCAAATTTGACTGTTCTTGTTTTTTTTTATGGAATATTGCAGTATTTATAATAAATTCATGTGCCGTCGTAATCTTTAATCAAAAAAACTTCCCCTCCCTCTTGCAGCGACATCTCTTCTCTTCTCTGATGACGTCACTCACATGACATCACAGCAACAGAAAACCACAACAGTCCAACGATCCAATCAAATCCCGACGAACAAAATCAAGTCCCGCCCTATATTTTTTCTTGTTTGAAAAGCCGGTTTACTTGTATATGCGTCACAATAGACTATCACAACTTTTGTTTCATGCCGACTTCAACAAAGGTTAATAAATACTCTAACTGTATTGCACATTGTTAAAGTGATAGTTCACCCCAAAATTAAAATTCTGTCAATAATTGCTCTCCTTCATGTTGCGTTCCAAACCCATAAGACTTTTGTTCATATTCAGAACACAAATTAAGATATTTTTATTAAAATCTGAGCGATTTCTGTCCCTCCATTGACTGCCTACGCTACTACCACTTTGACGCTTCATAAAGTTCATAAATGGATTGTAAAACTAATCTATATGAACTGAGCGGTTTAGTCCGAATTTTCTGAAGAGACACAATCGCTTTATATGATGAACAGATTGAATTTAGGATTTTATACACATATTCATCAACTCACACATCAGTTGTGATAAACGGAAGCTCAAGCATGTTCGCTTGACGTGCGAGAATACAATGAGGTTCATTCTCGTGTTACTCAGCACTTTTGAGTTTCCGCAGGAACCAATGAGGTTTGTTTTCGTGCTTCAAGCAGGTTCGGTTGAACCTCTGTTTATGTTCGATCAAGGTTTATATGTGAAAAAAAGGCTTAGATTTAATCTGTTCATCATAAAAAGCAATTGACTCTTCAGAAAATTTGGAATTAACCGCTAATCAATTCATATGAATTATTTTTTTTACGTCCTCTTAATAAACTATTTGAAGAGTCAAAATGGTAGTTGCGTAGCTGTCACTGGTGGGACATTAATCTCTCAGATTTCATCAAAAAGATCTTCATTTGAGTTCCGAAGATGAATGAAAGTCTTATGGGTTTGGGACAACATGAGGGTGAGTAAATGATGACATCGTTTTTGGATGAACTACCTTTAATGTTTGTTAATGCATGAACTAATGTCAACTAATGGGACCTTATTGTAAAGTGTTACCCTTTTCTTTTGTATTTAAGCTACTATGTTCATAAGTCAGATCTGGGTACAAATGCATTGGGTTCATGCCATTCAAAGTGAAATATTTCATTATAATCTTCTCTTGAATGTCCAGGTTTCAGACACCGTGGCCGGGCTGCAGCAGTCTGTCTCAGGACCCTTGACCTCTTTGGAGGATGTGTTTGGAGGACATAAGCCGGCACTCGTGCCCACACGCTCCTGCAGGCGCCTTTCAGAGCGGGTCGTGTCTATCCTCTCCAACCTGACTCTGGGAAGAGGTCTGATTCCCATCGGTGATGGATTTTACAGGGCGAATGGAAGCGAAAGCATTGTAGGAGCACTTACTCCAGCCCCACCTTCTGTAGCCACCACTCTCAGTCCATCCGCCAACAGCATCCCTGCGCCCTTCTCCCCAGGCTGGGCAGCCAACGCCCTCATGGTGAATGAAGACTATAGGTGAGGAGATGTCAAAAGCAGATTCGTCCAGATTTGTGTGTTCAGTGTTGATAGATGTTGATTGGGGTGTAACGATACACAAAACTGACGGTTCGGTTCTTCTCACGGTTTTGACGTCTCGATTCGGTTCGGTGGGGTTTAGAAAGCCAAAATAGCTCTTTTTTTTTTCTTTTTTTTTTAAACAGTGGTTTAATGAAAAAATGTTCTTTGTCTTTAAATTGATTCAATTACAATTAAACGTTTCACAAGGATTAAAAAAATTCTGCTAATACTGTAAACTACATAGAGACATTACAGCACATTACTATAACATTAAAGGTTAACAACAGAGCCTAGACTTTTAGCCTAAATTCAGATGCTATTTATTTTTTAGATATAATAATCAACACCCAACACATTGTATGAAAACATGTAAACTGAACATAAGGCAGTTTTTGCATTAACTTATGTTTAACTCTAATTCGTTATTGAAATATAATAATTTCACAGTTGCTGTCATTTTCATGAAAGATATTGATACTCTGACCCGTGCTGGTCAAAAGTTTAGCCTCAGTAAGATTTTTTTATGTTTTTGAAAGAAGCCTCTTATGCTCACCAAGGTTGCATTTATTTGATCAAAATACAGTAAAAACAGTAATATTGTGATGTAATTTATTCATGTGATGGCGAATCATCATTACTCAAAAAACAGTAATATTGTGAAATATTCTTTCAATAACAGTTTTCCTATGTTAATATAGTTTAAAATGTCATTTATTTCTGTGAATTTTCATCATCATTACATCATTACAGTTTTCAGTGTCACATGATGTAACGTTAAGATAGAGACGGAAGAAATAGCAAGTAAAAACGATGGTTTATTGAACAGTGATTCTCTCAGGCAATCACAGAAGAGGCAAACGTTCAGTTGGTGTAGAATACAGGAAACCACGATAGTCTGATGGGAACCAGGTCGGGAACAACAGACAGCAGGAGAGCGTGACGCAGGGACTGAGATGGACGATCCTCGGATGAGTGAAGCGGAGAGGTGAACCAGTGGTGAGAATGAGACGAAGCAAACTCCAGTATCCAGTGAAACCGGGAAACGCAGGAAACAGGCACGAACACGGGAAGCTTCAACAACGATCTGACAAACACAAGACGAAAGACGAAAGACAAGGCATTAAATAGGCTGACTGATGAAGCGCAGCTGGTGCTGATAATGAAATCAGTAATCAGCGTAACACCCACATGAAACAATCAGAATCAAAAACGAACGCACACATAAACACAAGACCAGAATGAGACAGCGGATTTACCAACCGTGACACATGATCCTTCAGAAATCATTCTAATATGATGATTTGCTGTTCAAGAAACATTTCTTATCATTATCAATGTTGAAAACAGCTAGATATTTTCTTTGGTGAATAGAGTTCAAAGTTCATATGAACTGCATTTATTTGAAACATTAATATGTTTTCTAACATCATAAATATTTCCAAGTATTTCCTGTCACTTTTTGTCAGTTTAATGCATCCTTGCTAAATAAATCAATAAATAAAATAAAATAAACTTACTGACTCCAAACTTTGAAACGGTGTGTATACTGTATATATATATATATATACATACACGTATTGTGTGTTTTGTAAAAATAAATAAATAAATACATTACATCAGTATAGCAGAGCTTAATAAGGCAAAAAAAATAATTAATTATACAATTGAAAATATGTGGAATTAATAAATGATAAGAAAAAAAGTAGTGCCAAATTAATTTGGCTTCTAGTATTATTGTTTTGTTTTTTTCAGTTTATTTGCCATTGGCAGGGGTTGCTAAAATGTGTGCGTAGGTTTTGAGATTTCACTGTCTGGAAAGCACTGTATTGAAGATGTTCTGAAAATGTCTGTTCTGCGTTTGTTGTTTAGGTGGCTGTCGTACGTGCTGTTGCTTTTACTGGATCTGGTGGTGTGTTTCTTTATTCTTCTGGGTTTAGCCAAACAGGCCCGCTGGCTACTTATTCTGTGAGTTACACTCATTTCTGAATTGCTTTAAGTGAGTGTCTGGTAGATTTGATATCCACACAGCTTCCTGAATAATGTAAAAAAACATAAACCTTCATAGTAATGTTTTATTATGTATATTATGTTTCTGAATTTCCTAAGATAGAAAATGCATACATAAAAAGGGTAGTTTTATTTTTGCTTACTGACACCCACTCAGCCACAAAGAGGCAGATGGTGAAAATGTGTGTGTGTGTGTGTGTGTGCGTGCATTTGCAGGATGACAGTGCTGGCCTGGTTGGCTCTGTTTCTGAGTTGGGGTTCTCTCGGCCTGGAGACAGCCACAGTGGTGGTGAGTATTCAAGCAACGTCTAGCCCAAAAGAAAAACAACAGCTCTCCGCAAGCGGACATCCAGCACAGAATACCGCCATCTGTGTGTGAATGAGTGTGTGTCAGCTCGCTTTGCAGAGGCATTTGTGTCCAGCCAAAGCTCTGTGAATGTGACTTTAAGTTTTCAAAGGTCACACCAGCCAAGATGCAGTCACTTATTGTCTGCTTATGAAAGGGGAAGAGAGGAATAGAGTGTGTTTGTGCGTGTTTTATAATGAAAAGGTTTTCCACTCTGGGAACTCAGCAGTCATGGCACACTCCCAAAAAGCGAGGAAAATAGGGCAGAGATTAAAGCTTCTATCTGTGTGAATCTGTGTTTCTTCGTAAAAAAAAGAAGGGAAACATGGATGCTGTGTTAAAGATGAGCATAAGATATCTTAAAAGCAATAGGAAAAGAAAAAGGAGAGAGTGAGTGTGCTGAGAGGAATACAGCAGTAATGGTCAGCTGGATCAAAAGTATATGAAAATATAAATGTAAAATTACAAATGTAATTCAAAACGGGAAGTTTGGGGAAGAATTTAATAATTGTATTCATCAAAAAGGCAATACATTGGCAGTAAAGACATTTATAATATTACAAAATATTTCTATTTTCACAAAAATATTAACTTTGATAATAAGAAATGTTTCTTGAGCCCCAAAAAAACAATTAGATGATTTCTGAAGGATCATGGGACACTGAAGACTGTAGTAATGATGCTGAAAATTCAGCTTTGATCACAGGAATAAATTACATGTTTAAATATAAATTAAATATAAGAGTTATTTTATATTGTAAAAATGTCACATTATTATTCACATTAAAAAGTTCACCAAGCTCAGATATTTGAAGGGTAGTGTATATATGTAGATTAAATATTATGGGTCAACAGTAAGAACCTCAACCAAAACCTTTAATGGCCATACCAATGATGTGAAAGAAAGAAAGAAAGAAAGAAAGAAAGAAAGAAAGAAAGAAAGAAAGAAAGAAAGAAAGAAAGAAAGAAAGAAAGAAAGAAAGAAAGAAAGAAAGTGACAGGACGAGATGGCAGTTGCTGGCCTTCAAAACAAGAGTTTCATTGTCCAGTTCCAGCCAACAGGAACAATTGCCTAGTGCTTCCCCTTTATAATATACACACACACTCACACACACACACACACACACACACACACACACACACACACACACACACACACACACACACACACACACATTCTCAGTTTTCCTGTCCTCTCTCCAGCGCTCACTCTCTCTCTCTTTCTCCTGACCCTCTTTAGTCCTCTTGTGAATCTCTTGGTAGTATTGAGTGCTATTCACTTTGATTAATTAAAGTGTGTGTTAAAGAGACAGTGCAGAGTGGACAAGAGGAAAGATGGGAAAACTGGTTGAGGGATGAGAAAAAGAGATAAGGATTTAGGGGCAGTTTGCATGTGTGTCAGTGAATACTAGATCAATAGCAGTCGGAGCAGTGGGACGAGTGAGACTGAGGGAAGTATGTCACTTGGTCACTGTGCCACACTGTTAACATCTCTCCTCTGTATTTGCTTTTGCTCAATTCTCTTTCTTGCTCTTTTTTTATCCCTCTCTCTCTCTTTCTCTCTCAGGCCCTAAGTGATTTTTGCTTTGACCCAAACACATTTGTGCTTAACTCCACTCACTTCAACTCTAGGACAAGCACAGGTGCTGTAAAGCTCTTTCATACGCAATTGCTCTGTTTCAAAACTTATTGAGTTGCCCATATTGGCAGCATTTAGGGCATCAGTTACAGTCCCAACGTGAAGGCTACTCAAAAAGGACACAATCTTTGTCATTAGTCAATTTACAACAAAATAATGGCTAAAAAAGCTCCATTGTCTATTGTCAAAGGTATAGCGATACACAAAGCCCCGCTCACACAGAAGTCACTTTCAAACCAAGTCAAATTCTGTAGGTTGACGTGAGAAATCCTTGTGACCAACTTGAACCCATTGCAAAATCCGTGTGGAGAAATGGTTCACCCTCATGGGAAAATCTTGATCTGTGGATTCCTAATGAAATTACTGGATTCGTTAAACAACGGTAAATGTAAGCATATTTTAAGCTGCCTACTAAAATATCTGTCAAGCGTTTAGTCTAGTTAATGTTGACATAGAAAATCAAAACGCAAAATTGTGAAAATTCATCAAACAACGGTAAATGTAAACTCTGCATGCTAAAATATCTCTGTCAAGCGTGTTTGTCTAGTTCCTGTTGACCAAGCAGCAACCATCCGGTCTCTCTCTTGAATCCAACACGGAAGTGACTTAAACTGCAATTCATCGATTGGCCTCTAGAGACAGGCTCCAAAATATGGAATGCCAAAGCTGACTTAATTAAAAATAAATAAATACATAAATAAATATACGAAGAAATGTAAAAAAGCAAAAATACATAAATAAATACATAAATAAATATACAAAGAAATGTAAAAAAGTACAAATAAATGAGTATTTATGAAAGTATCCACTAATAATAACAATGTAAACGCGGTGGATAGGGCTGATAAGTGCTTGCGTTTATTGTCGATGAGACTCGCACACCAGCGCAGAACGCGGAGAGAAACCAGCGCACATTTCACTGACTCCTACACAAGCTTATTGATCAATGAGTTTGACTCAAGGCGCGGTTTACATTCGCGTTTCCTAATTTCGTATGCATAACAGGTGACAATTCAAATGCTTAAAACGCAACCCATATTTCATAGATGCTGCTCTTAGATACTGATTAATCACACAAGTCATCAATGTTGAATTGTTCTTAAATCAAACAAAAGGGGGTCATGTAAATGCAGTGAGCCACGCATCTCACGCCATGCACTGGAGCACAGAAGCATCATCATGCCCATTCAAATATGGTCGTGGTGATATTTCCCCCTATAAATTTATTTTATACCTACCCAAACCTTATTAAATAGGTAGGCTATACATCATCATATATGTCAAGTTCGTAATATTAATTGATAAACTACTCAGTTATTATATTAATAATAAGGTATCAGTAAAATAAAATGAACAAAAGTCATTAAGTCATTAAAAGTAAAAATCTTAATTTTGTGTCTGCTATCAGACCCGTTGAAGTGCAGTTTCTGTTCATGTGTGCTATGTGTGTTAACCCTATATAGCCTACCAAACATACAGTTAGGGTGATATACATGACTTAAAATGTGATATTGTCCGCACACCTCTTGCGTTTCGTTTGGTCACACACCACAAGGTGTCACTGTGGCCTCAAAGCTTCAGCACTGCCACTCTGAGCTCGATTGCTGATGTCTGAGTTAAAACCCGCCCCCCTCATTAGCATACGGAGAAAGAAATGTAGAAATAAATAAATGTAGAAATAAATAAATGTGGAAATGAATAAATGTAGAAATAAATAAATGTGAAAATAAATAAATGTAGACATAAAAACATAAATACATAAATGAATGTGGAAATAAATAAAAGTGGAAATAAATAAATTAATAAATGTATAAATAAATAAATAAATAAATGTGTGAAAAAATACAATTATACATAAATAAGGAAATAAAAGTATAAATACTCATTTATTTGTACTTTTTTACATTTCTTTGTATATTTATTTATGTATTTATTTATGTATTTTTGCTTTTTTACATTTCTTCGTATATTTATTTATGTATTTATTTATTTTTAATTAAGTCAGCTTTGGCATTCCATACCAAAAGAGAGTCAATCCCATATACCCAACTCCCAATGTTAAATTGCCCACATTTACAGCAGATTTTTTTTTTTACAGCCTGGTACAAAAAGTGGTTTTGGTCTATATAGCTAATTTTGCCCTTCATGACAACTGTGAAGGGGTGAATTTTTTCAAATTAAATTATATTAAGCCTTAAAGTTCTGCATAATTAAGGGCGTGGCCACTTGAGTGACAGGTTGATTGCCGCTGATGTCACTACTAGCCGTTTATCTGCTGTTAGCTGTCACGTCACCTCAGCTAATCCCGCCTCTTTGGCCATTTTCGGTTATCCAGGAGTGACGCGCATTGACGCAGCCAAGATGGCGATGGCTGGCTCCGCCCACTTTGGGCTTCAAAAATGCTCTTCAGAAACCTATAGGTAATGTCACGGATACTACGTCCATATTGTCTATGATGTTTTCATAGAAAACAATGGAAAAGCAGCACAGTGGAATGCAAAATTGCTTCTGTGTGAACGACCACTTGGAAGGCAGCTGCATATGTAGGCAGAGAAGCAACTCAACAAGTTTTGGAACAGAGCTACCCGTCCATCTGCCTTCATATCTGACGCATACACAGTCTTACCCACGTCTTGTATCTTTTTATTTTCCTCGCTCTCTCTTTTCTCTAAATAGAAATCCTGGATTATTACCTAACCTGCAGCAGGAAAATGAGCAGCCCTTTTCAACAGGTGCGCAATCTTGTTACATGGCAGTGATGTCATAGAGATTACTAAAGCAGCAAAAAATAGAATGTTGATGATATCACGAGGCAGAATTCCCCAAGTATAAAGAATTATAATGATGTCACAAAGCACAGATTAAGATTAAAAAGCAATGCCATTTATGTCACGGTGGGGATGAACAGAATAAAGAGGATTATGACATTGTAATCAAGATTTTGTAATCAAGACCTAGACTGACAGTGTATTTAGAGGGACTGATGAATGAAGAAAGGAATTTGTCATAAACAAAATTATAAGGACAGTGAAATAACAAGATTGATGTGAAAACAAAAGGCCAGCTTCAAACTGACTGTGAAATAGAACTGCTGCTCTAGTGCTCTAGAGTTACTATATTGAATATTTCCTTTAATATAGTCCATAAATGATACAATTGTTTTTTAGCCATTGGAAATTGCTTCATAAATCCATTTGAATATGTTCTCTCTCATAAAGAGGCTGAAATGCATGTGGTGTGAATCATGCTTTAAGACCAGAACATGCATTAAGAATGCAGTGTTACAGGTTTTAGCCTGTGAAATTCTGTTAAATCAGTGAAACTCTGTTTGTTGAACGGGCATAAGATACTGACCCAGTCCCAGAGAGCGCTTTCCAGCATCCACTCTCACCTTTCCAGTCTCGAGAGAGACGCCCTCCCACGGTTCCCAAAGGCAGAGGTATGTTAACACTGCTTTCAAACTGACAGGAAAGATCAATAGCAGCCGTACAGTTAAGTGGATCACAACACACTGCTTAGTGTTATTTTCCCTTGTAGAAGTCACTCAGGGAGGTACAGCAGATCCTCAACACCACTGAGGGAAATTTCCACCAGCTGGTAGCACTTCTCAACTGTCGAGGGCTGAACAAGGTAAACATAGCATCCTGTTTTCACCTCAGCCTGACTGCGAGTGACCAACGAAAACTACTTTTTCATATTAAAACAAACTGTCTCAATCTCCTCCCTGTTTTCATGTCGCTCTCTCAGGATTATGTTGACTCTCTGAAAGGCCTGTGCTATGATGGGATGGAGGGCTTGCTCTATCTTTCCCTGTACTCGTTTCTCTCCGCTTTGGCGTTCACGGGTATTCTTTGCTCCCTCCCTGGAGCCTGGAGGAGTTTCCACAGGTTAGGTGATCTTCATCGCTCCACCCCGTCTATCATCCCATCTGCTGTTACTTTCAGAAATGGCATTTCCGATTATATTCATGCCGACAAAGTTAAGGTGGATGAGCTGCATAAAACAAGTAGTGTTGCACTTGAAGTGAATATTAGTTTATAAAGCCTATATCATATGGTGATATATATATTTACATTTTTTAATTGTTATTCATTTGATTATAGATGTTATTTCTAGAAGGCGTGTTATAAATCAAGAAACAGAAAATTGCTGTTTAAAGTGATTTTTTTCTATAACAAATTCTGTCATAACATATAACTATTTAAGTGAAATGTTACCATAAAAAAATTACGGTAATTTCCCAGTATCTTGTATATGGAAGCTTGTTTCTGGCACTGAGTAAAAAATAAAAAAGGTAATTGCAACTTTTCAGACTTTTTTCCTCAGAATTGTGAGAACAATGAATTACTTCTTCTTTTTTTTATTCAGTGGCGGAAACAAGCTTCCATAGGTATATCCACCTTTTTTTTTATAAAAAATATTTATTCATTTACTTTAATTTTAATTTGCCCGAGCTAATTTTGATCATTACCTCTCTTTGTTTTACATTTTTCAAAATTCTAAAACATTTTGTGTAGTTGCAGTTTTAATTAGATTAGATTGAATACAAAAGTTTCATTGTGATCTTAGACTTTTTACACCCCACTGTGTTTATAAATGCAGAAGGTGCTTGATGAGAATGAAAAAGCACAGTTTTTATACAGAACAAATTTGCAAACAAAACATCTTTTTACAATATCCCAAGACTGAGGAATGCATAGTCTATGACGATGTATGTGTAATGTGAATATAGAGATTAATGCTCGCCAGGAAGCTGAAAAACTCCAAATTTTTCATGCAAAACAAATGACATGATTCCATCATCCTCATCTACAAATGCAGCCGAACGTTAATGGAGGTCCAGCACGGTTTGACTTAAATGGGCCTGTGGTAACAGAATAAACTCTGACAACTGCTCTTATCAGCAATGCACAGATCAGAGAAATATGATCTCAACTTATTGAGAGTGAGATGGCATTAGTGCTTAAATGCACTTCACTCCTTTTATCTTGATATGGTATTTATGTCGCTATTACCATTAGTTCAGAAAGCTCAGTCACTTACTATTGATTCAGCCTGACTTGGTACACTCCCTCAAAGTGCCTGATGTTGGCAAATCAGATTGTTTAAAGTAACAGAGGTGACTGCAGTTCTTAATTGCAGTAAAATTGTGTTTCATAGCACAAACTCCATTTGCACAGACAGTAGATGGCAGATGCATAGATTACTGAAATGACAAAGAGGAGCGGGGCAGATTAAAGGATTACCCTCTAGACTGGGATTATTTTATTTCATGACAACATCAACATGTATGTAGTTAAGAGAGATCTTTCAGTAAATGTCTTTAAAGCCTTTGTTTTTTTGCAAATGCACACATAACAGAAAGCACATAAAGGATACACTTATTTCATGACATTTTTTTTCCCACTTTTTTTTTTATGTTTCCATAATTCGTACTGGGTGGCATAGTGATTCAGACGAATACGAGGACTCCGACAGCGAAAGCGAGGACCCCTTCACTTCTCATCAGGCACGTAGACCGACGGCCACGGGCTCCCAGCGAGGGGCCTTGCCCCCCTTCTATAGTTACCAGGGGGCCGGCTGGACTCCCCCCTTTTCTAGCGCGCCTCCGTTACCGTGAGTAACACATGCACAGACACACAGACAGACAGACAGAATGACCCTACCCATAAACCAACACAAGGTTGTGTACATCACACACACATAGCTCAACAGCAGAACCTCAGTTTCTCTCCTGAATTATTTTACTTAAGTATCTGGAGTACTAGGAGTGTCACTCACAAATTAAATGAAGAAATCAAATGTCAATTTACTAATTAAAAATAAAAATGCTAATAAATAAATCAGTTTTCAATATTTATATAAAATGTAGTTAAATGCTTTTCAAACTGACAATTAAATGGACATATTTAAAACTATGTAATTAATTTAAGTTTGAAATGTTTGCTAAATGTAATGAAATACAATAATACTTCAATAGCTTGCAATTAGAAAAAACATTGGCTAATTACATTTTCTAAATGCTTTTCTTTATCCATTTTTCAAAATTTAAAACATAATACATTTTTAGCAATTAAAAGGTATTTATCATTTGTCGCTACACTACCATTGTATTATATTCAACAAGGATGCAATAAATTGATTAAAAAAAATAAAGAAATGTGTAATGTAAATTTTAAATGTTCTGTTCCATTCGTCAAAGAGTCGTGAAAAAAAACTAATATTAAAAGTTTCAAGCAGCACAACTGTTTTTAACATTGATAATAAAAAGAAATGTTTCTTGAGAACTAAATCAGCATATAAATAAAGTACGCAAAAGTGACACAAAAGTAATGCAAAAGTTGCACAACACATTATTTTCCATAAAAAGTAACTAAGTAGGGAGTAATGCAATATTTGAATGCGTTACTTTTAAAAGTAACTTTCCCTAACACTGATCATGTGACGCTGAAAATTCAGCTTTCCCATCACAGGAATAAATTACATTTGATAATGTATTCAAATAATTTAAATATATAATAATTTAAATTATAATAATATTTTACAATGTTACTGTTTTTTTATTGTATTATTGATTGACTTGGTAAGCATAACAGACTTACCGATCCCAAACTTTTGAATGGTGCATTTTAAACCTGAATTAAATAAACACTTGTATAACACTTGTAAACATGTATATTTATTAGTCCATTTTGTACATCTTTATTTTTGAATGATACATTATTTTTAAGTGGCACTTCTAGTCTTCCATATATGTCTAGGCATTAGAAACTCACATATTCTAGTTCCTTGCTTTAGCAGTTATGCTTCTTGGTTGTGTATGAATGACCTTTGCACTATAAAATATACATATATATAGGCATACATGCATACAAATATAGAAAGTATTATGCAGGCAGACAAACACTTAAAGCTCCAGTCACACACAGACAGGTAGACAGGTAGGTGTTAGATGGAGCGCACAGACAGACAGACAAACACAAACACATGCACACACAGACAGACACACAGACAGGTGTATATGTCACAGTCCAGCCAAAAAAACAGACATGAGTCCAGAGGTCTGTCTGTCTGTGTGTCTGTCTATTGGTCTGTCCGTCATTGCAAGACAGACTTAGATCCACCAATCAGAGACGATCCACAATATAGGTAAAGTCCCGCCCCCTCTGATATTTCTGTCCGCTGTCAAAAATCTTGCTTTCCAGAGTACATCGCTTTTTTCAAATCTATGGCAATCTGCCTTGCAGTTTCTCTCTTCCTGCTTTATTACATTCCCTGTTTCTCTCTCTTTCAATTATTCTGTTTGTAAAGATCATGTGCTATTTTCATAACATTAGATCTGACACGAACACTTTTTCTCACTTCATTCACATTTCCATGGGCTTTAAAATGAAATAAATCCAAATTCTATATACTAAATTTATATATATTTTACATTCACGTCTCCTTTTAAATGTCCTTCTCTGTCCTCTTAGATTCTAAAAGGTTCTTAAAAGTGAAAATGTCACATCTCTCTAACTCTCTTCCACCTTTTCTCTTCCTGTTTCCACCCTGGATCCTGGCTCTCGTCCTTCCCTGCTCTGTGTCCCGTACCGTGGCATGTCATTCTTCCGTCTCTTTGCTGTCCGCTTCCTTTCCTCTCCATTGTCCCCTTTACCTTGTTCCTCTCTGCACCTCTCTCTTTCTCTATGCAGGACTCCAAACGTTTCCTCCAATGGCAACCCTGGTTATGAGAACCTGCCTTTGAGTGACAGGCAGTCCCCACCCCCCTCTGTGAGTTCCCTTGTCTTTGTGACATCACTGCAATCTGTGGCATTCTCATGACTCTCATGAACAGACTGACAGACAGATCAGACCGAATGACCATTCGCTAAGCCCCGCCTTAAAACGTTACTGACCAATGGCCATCTGTCCATATTATCAGACAAGCTTTTGCTCTTTTTTTAATATAATCCTATACAAGTCGTGCGTGTTTTGTGGAACGTATACACTACCATTCAAAAGTTTGGTGAAATATTGAATATGCAATATATCAGAAGAAAGAACAGGCCCTCTGCTTTTAAACTAACAAAAAAACTGTTTTATTCTAGCTGGAAATTTCCGTCAATGTCGGGGAAAGAGTTAATAATCTTACTGACCCCAAACTTTTTAACAGTAAAGAGTTAATGTATTGTTTAAACATAATTTAATAGTTTACAGAAACACATTTGCATTGTCTTACAGAAATAACTTCCGGTTCATTTAAATCAGTTTAAAAGCACATTTTAGTCAACAAAAATGTGCTGTTTATAGAAGCTTGGCAGAGTTTGCAACATTGTGGAAAACAATGTGAACAAATGTGAAAAAAGAACTGTAGGATAAATAGGATATATATATACTGTATGCACTTATTAATGTTTAATTTTAAAATTAATATTTACTTTTCTTTCCTTTCTTTGTGCTCTTCCTCTTGTGGATCTGGCTCCTCTTCCGAATACTTCCATGTGGTTCTCTGAAAGTACAGTACTCTCCCAGCATGCTGACTGGCTACGGCGCCAGCCAATCACACCCCAACCCCTCCCATTCAAGAAACCTGTACTCGCACTAATTATTTTTCTGTATAGTAGAAAAAGAAAGATATAAAGCAAGGTTTAGTTTTCATATGGATGGACACTTTATGAGACGAGACTAATTTAAAACTCTAGATGTTAAATATCTGTGTGTAACGTCAGTACCATTGAGTCTTTTGGGTGTAACAAACTTACAAAGTGAGTGACAGATAAAGCCATCCGCTTAATTTAGTCGTACGATCCTGTCACTTCCTCTCCCTCTAGTGTCATGCTGTATATATAGCTGGTGGAAACAAGATGGTATTGACGTTACAGTAGTGGTCTATTTTTAAATGTATAACCACTTTATTTTGGAGTTTTTATATTGTTATATGTAGTCACAGATGCATAGTGGCGATGGCACAATTTCTTTGTATGATGCAGTTTTCTCTTCACCTTTCTTTCTTTTCTTTTTTTTTTACTATTTGACAGGACCCTATTTTATAAGTGGAAATTCTGTATTACCTTGTATACCCTCTGATACTATATAATTATTTATTTATATAATATAAATATATGAATATATATTCACTGTATAAACGTTTGATTGGTAATGCATTTTGATGATCAAAAAAAAAAAAAAAAACATGTAAAAAATCATCGAGGGCTAGTGTGCGTTTCCTCTGCTGGCTCTGAGCAATACAACTGCGTTTTGCCAATTGCAATGCAATGGCCACAATGTAAACAGCAATAATCATCAGGACACCTTGCAAACACCATCTGTGTCTGTGTGCCAGAGGTCTTCAACACACACACACACACACACACATTATATATATATATATATATATATATATGAAATTGCATTGGTCCCTTATCTTGGCTATACACCTGTTGTTAATCCTTAAAAAATGAGTTTCTATGGTTTAATGCTCCTTTTGAATGGCATCCTTTTTCACTACAGAGTCTAATATAAATGAAATAAAAATAGAGTAACAAAAGTGGAATGTCTGAAAATGTTTTTGTTGCAAAGCACTACAAGCATCTCGCTATATAAACCTATAGTGGGGGTTTATACAGGTCAGAAATAAAACCTTTTTTATATTAAAGAGCAATATTTTCAATCATATTAATTTTTATATATATTACACTATTTAATTCACATGATATTAAATTTATTGGTAACACTTTACAATAAGGACTTATTTGTTATAAACTAACAATTAGAAATATATTCTTACCGCATTTATTAACCTTTGTTAATGTTAGTTATTGGGGGGGGGGGGGGGGGGTGTTATATTACAAAATAAAATTTTGGTGCTTTTTTGTGGCCTATCTGCCCTAAATTGTGTTTAAATTCAGACCCTGCTCTGCACTTAATGAGATCATTTCTGTGAAATTCAACTGACTGAATCATTGACTTGGATTAAATATCATTTATATGACATTAAAATCCAGCTCGGACAACATTAATCAACAAACATTAGTAATCAGACAAAAGCAACAGCTCAGACATAAAAGTGCTTGTAGAAGTAATGACGGTTTCAAACAGCTCTTCCGTTTTGCTACACTACCACAAGCACTGCATGAGCAAAAACAGTCAAAGTAGAAGTTCAATAAATTTCAAATAAATAACACAAATCAAATGTATTCAGTTTCCCTCCATTTGGTGGTTTTCTGAGTTGATGTAAATGAGGCAGTTTACGATCAAGCTTGAAAGGACGTGAGATAGAGCTAAAATCTCTTATCTCCCTTGTTTATGCATAGTAAGATGTACACTGATGTCTAAAAGGCAATGCATGATACATACTTGAACACTGGAGTACCCTTTCTGTGCATAGTTGTAACAAAGAGAATCTACTTTTGATCTACTTCAGCAGTGGAGTGCATAGATAAAGAAAGTGAGAGATGGTAGTTCCTGAGAGGAGAGAGAAAGAGAGTGAGAAAGAGAAGAGTGACTGGCACAGCTATAGTAGTGTCTCCCCACAAGCACACAGCCAAGTGTGACTTCAGATAAACGGCTCCTTCGTATGAGAAAACATGTCCCTTTAAACATTAGATCCTTCCCTCAGACTTCCCTTTGTGTGTGAGTGTCTGTGAATGAATCTGCCATCTTCCTGTAGTGTCGCTCTCTCCATAAAGCTTTTCAGCGCTCCAGTGTTTCTCTTTCCCGATTACGGCGCATTGAGAGAGAGAATGTTCGGTTGAATTACTTCCTGGTGTCATCTGGTTTCAGCCACGTCCCATCGTCGTCTACTTCCTTTTGAACGACAAGCAGCATCTCTGCAACATCCTGAGAAAGCTGTTCAATGAGAAATGACCTGGGAGGAAAAAGAATGAAGAATCAATCAAAACAAAGATCAAGATTTATTGGGATTATTTTGCTAATAATTGCATACAAGTGTCTGCACATTTATAATAGTATCTATAAAATTATTTTATTTTGGACGACCATTTTGTGGTCCTATGCCTTCCACAGACGATATATACACTCACCGGCCACTTTATTAGGTACACCTGTCCAACTGATCCTTAACACTTAATTTCTAAGCAGCCAATCACATGGCGGCAACTCAGTGCATTTAGGCATGTAGACATGGTCAAGACAATCTCCTGCAGTTCAAACCGAGCATCAGTATGGGGAAGAAAGGTGATTTGAGTGACTTTGAACGTGGCATGATTGTTGGTGCCAGAAGGGCTGGTCTGAGTATTTCAGAAACTGCTAATCTACTGGGATTTTCACGCACAACCATCTCTAGGGTTTACAGAGAATGGTCCGAAAAAGAAAAAACATCCAGTGAGCGGCAGTTCTGTGGGCGGAAATGCCTTGTTGATGCCAGAGGTCAGAGGAGAATGGCCAGACTGGTTCGAGCTGATAGAAGGGCAACAGTGACTCAAATAACCACCCGTTACAACCAAGGTGGGCAGAAGAGCATCTCTGAACGCACAGTACGTCTTTGCATTTGCACAAGTTCATCGAAATTGGACAATAGAAGATTGGAAAAACTTTGCCTGGTCTGATGAATCTCGATTTCTGCTGCGACATTCGGATGGTAGTGTAAGGCTGAAATAGATGGTTGAAGCTGGAAATTAACATTTGACCTTCCCCCTCTTCCTTGAGACAAATGTCTCACCTTATCCACAACATTCTTTCTCTCAGAGAGTGTATATATATGTTTTTTAATGTGAATGATGATCATTACGGAATGTGTTCAGTATAATTTTAAAGGTCTCAGTGCGACTGGTACAATGGTCTCATTCCCAAAGAGTAAAACACAAGGTACTAAGGTTTTAAGAGTTTAGAGATAACTGACACACAAAGAAAGGCAAATGGTCTTTTTCCCCCACCCCAAGAGGTGTAACTTCTTAATGCAAATTAGCAGGTTTTCCATGTGAAAACATTCTGGCTATTTAATGGACTGCAGTGAGAAACTCAAGGCTTTTCTGTAATTCTGAGAGCCCGTGAGGTTGAGTATCAAAAACTCAGCCTCATGTATTTCTTAAAATGTTGGGTTTGCATTTCTCTTATCCTAGAGCATTTCGATGGTATTGTATTGATTATCTTTGAACTGATTATAAAATCGGCATGATACTTTACCCGACATAATAAATTGTTATATTTGATTATTCTAACTGATTTTGACATTATTTTCATTGAAGTTAAAGGTACACTGTGTAACTTTTTTAGTTTATTCTTAGCTAAAAACACTTAGTTCTTTCAAAAATATATGTGCTCATTAATGTATATATACTTCGTTCAAGTAATAAAGTATTCTCGTGAGTGTATAATATGCCATTGAAAATACATACGGGTGAGGGGTTCTAATGTCGGCCGCCATGTTGCCCCTCCATCTTGAAAGTACATTAGCCAAAGAGGGACATCAAGCTTCGCCTTTCGCATTTTAACACTCAATGGCACCGTGTTGAGGAGGTCGAACTGGAAGCCATGTTAATCTTGGACTACAGTGGCCACCGTAGGAGTTAAAACAAAATCGGAATTGAGAGGAACAGAAACTAATATTCACTAGATGGTCATATACCTTTTCACCGCTAGATGGGGGTAAAAATCACACAGTGTAGCTTTAAAAGGAATGGTCAAACACTCGCTTATATTTTAATGATGCACAGATATCATTAAAACCTTTTCATTTTTGGAGTCAGATGAAATAACGAGTTAATACATATGAGAAAGTGTATTGCATTTAATCCAAAATCCCTTTAGCCTGGGAAGGACGGAACACGCGCAAGACCTTCGCCGCTGATCGTATGCCACCATTGGTTCGATTTAGCGAGGCCTTACAGTAGGGTCAGAATTTGGCGTCTACAACATGAAAGCATGGATCCATCCTGCCTTGTATCAACGGTTCAGGCTGGTGGTGGTGGTGTCATGGTGTGGGGAATATTTTCTTGGCACTCTTTGGGCCCCTTGGTACCAATTGAGCATCGTTGCAACGCCACAGCCTACCTGAGTATTGTTGCTGACCATGTCCATCCCTTTATGACCACAATGTACCCAACTTCTGATGGCTACTTTCAGCAGGATAATGCGCCATGTCATAAAGCTGGAATCATCTCAGACTGGTTTCTTGAACATGACAATGAGTTCGCTGTACTCAAATGGCCTCCACAGTCACCAGATCTCAATCCAATAGAGCATCTTTGGGATGTGGTGGAACGGGAGATTCGCATCATGGATGTGCAGCCGACAAATCTGCGGCAACTGTGTGATGCCATCATGTCAATATGGACCAAACTCCCTGAGGAATGCTTCCAGCACCTTGTTGAATCTATGCCACGAAGAATTGAGGCAGTTCTGAAGGCAAAAGGGGGTCCAACCCGTTACTAGCATGGGGTACCTAATAAAGTGGCCGGTGAGTGTATATGTTCAAGAAACCAGTCTGAGATGATTCCAGCTTTATGACATGGCGCATTATCCTGCTGAAAGTAGCCATCAGAAGTTGGGTACATTGTGGTCATAAAGGGATGGACATGGTCAGCAACAATACTCAGGTAGGCTGTGGCGTTGCAACGATGCTCAATTGGTACCAAGGGGCCCAAAGAGTGCCAAGAAAATATTCCCCACACCATGACACCACCACCACCAGCCTGAACCGTTGATACAAGGCAGGATGGATCCATGCTTTCATGTTGTAGACGCCAAATTCTGACCCTACCATCCGAATGTCGCAGCAGAAATCGAGACTCATCAGACCAGGCAACGTTTTTCCAATCTTCTATTGTCCAATTTCGATGAGCTTGTGCAAATTGTAGCCTCAGTTTCCTGTTCTTAGCTGAAAGGAGTGGCACCCGGTGTGGTCTTCTGCTGCTGTAGCCCATCTGCCTCAAAGTTCGACGTACTGTGCGTTCAGAGATGCTCTTCTGCCCACCTTGGTTGTAACGGGTGGTTATTTGAGTCACTGTTGCCCTTCTATCAGCTCGAACCAGTCTGGCCATTCTCCTCTGACCTCTGGCATCAACAAGGCATTTCCGCCCACAGAACTGCCGCTCACTGGATGTTTTTTCTTTTTCGGACCATTCTCTGTAAACCCTAGAGATGGTTGTGCGTGAAAATCCCAGTAGATTAGCAGTTTCTGAAATACTCAGACCAGCCCTTCTGGCACCAACAATCATGCCACGTTCAAAGTCACTCAAATCACCTTTCTTCCCCATACTGATGCTCGGTTTGAACTGCAGGAGATTGTCTTGACCATGTCTACATGCCTAAATGCACTGAGTTGCCGCCATGTGATTGGCTGCTTAGAAATTAAGTGTTAAGGAGCAGTTGGACAGGTGTAACTAATAAAGTGGCCGGTGAGTGTATATATATATATATAGATAGATATAGATATATATATATATAGATATATGCCTGTGGAAGGCATAGGACCATAAAATGGTCGTCCAAAATAAAATAATTTTATAGATATTATATATATATATATATATATATAT
This sequence comes from Semotilus atromaculatus, assembly GCA_031834385.1. Classification (NCBI taxonomy): domain Eukaryota; kingdom Metazoa; phylum Chordata; class Actinopteri; order Cypriniformes; family Leuciscidae; genus Semotilus; species Semotilus atromaculatus. Next base: position 19,006,167 of record JAULUF010000014.1, on the reverse strand, counting down.
ATATATATATATATATATATATATATATATATATATATATATACACACACACATATTTAGATCATCTAACTAACACAAAAAGCATTCTCGTCACTTGATAAACTTAAGATTGAGCCACTGTAGTCACTTGAACTATTTTAACGATGTCTTTAATAACTTTTCTGGGCGGCAAGTTTCAATCCCTTAGAAGCCTATGGAGGAGTGATCCAGCTCTCAGATTTAATCAAAAATATCTTAATTTGTGTTCCGAAGATGAAAAGAAAGTCTTACCGGGTTGGAACAACATGAGGGTGAGTAATTGACAGAATTTTTGGGTGAACTATCCTAAATACTTTTAATTTATATTTTATTAGTCTTATACCAGTTCTTCAACTTAAACGTATTTCAGTTAGTTCCCAAGGCAACGTTTCCAATCGTTTTCATCTAATATTTATATTTTCATTTCAGCTTTATTTCAATTAACAAAAATGTTTTCAATAGTTTTAGATAACGACAACAACAATATAAGGTTCCTCTTAAACTTACTGCTTGTAGTGGGTTTTATTGAAGGCTAGCTGTATAATTTAATTTCTTACACATAAGTAAAATAGACAGTGAAACAGAATCAAATCGAAATGATTCAGTATGGAATCAAGAGCTTGTGAGTCAGAATTGAATCTGGAAATGTGTGCTGAGATCCAGCCGCTGTTAGGCAGGCCACGTTCACACAGCAGCAGAACACGGTTATCAATTCTGAATTTGAGTCCTTAAAGGGATAGTTCACCCAAAAATGAAAATTAGCCCATGGTTTACTCACCCTAAAGCCATCCTAGGTGTATATGACATTCTTCTTTCACACGAATACAATCAGAGTTATATTAAAAAAATGTGCTGGCTCTTCCAAGTGTCATAATGACAGTGAATGGCTGCATGTCTTTGGAAGTCCATCAAAGCGCATCTATTCATTATTAAAGTGCTCCACACGCCTCTGGGGGGTTAATAAAGGCCTTCTGAAGTGAAGCGATGCGTTCGTGTAAGAAATATCATACATATTGAAAACTTCATGGACTAAAATAACTTGCTTCCGGCAGACAGGCGTAAGCCCCTACGCATTGATTTACATAGAGTAACCCTTGAACTTGACGCACAACGTAATGACGAAGACGGTTGTCCAGCCCTGTTTGTTTGAACGGAGAGAGGCGTCAATTGCCGTCATTACGGTGTGTGCAGGGGCGTCACTAGGCCCTTTTTAGGGGGGCTTCAGCCCCTAAACATCTGCCTAGCCCCCCAAAAAATGTGTGATTAATAGGCTACACAAATTCGTGTTCGCTTCAGTCTTGTTATAATCAGATTCAGCGCGTTTTTCATCTTCAATACGTAGCGGCGCCGAGCAAAGATCGAGCACGTCAGAAACAGAGGACAGGGTGTGTGTGTGTGTGTGTGTGTGTGTTCATCTGAGCCTCATTGGTCTGTCACTACTCGTCAATATCAGAATATTTGAGATGACCAATCAAATCAAAGTAGGCGGGCTTTACGTTCACAGTCGCTGCTGCGCGCGAATTTTAGCAGCGCGACTCGACGCTTCAGTGTACGGTCAAGTGCGAGATAAGATGCAAGTAGCTAAACTTAACATTTCATATTTAACCGTTTTTTTAGGTCATAAATGTTAAACGAATGACAAAAAATAATCAGGCAAACTAAAATAGTTTTGTCTAATTTCGCCATTTTGAACTGAAAATAGGCCTATAACGTGACTCATGTAGCCAAAATGTAATAATTAGTTTACTGTCATTGTGAGGGGACAATAAACATTAACAAAGCCGTTTTCATCATGTTAGGCACAGGATTAATAATGAATGTGTACATATTGAGAATATAATACAAATTGTAGCCTTTAGTAAATTAAAAAAGCTCAGCTTTAGGAGGGGAAGAGACAGGGCCAGATGAGGAGACTGGGAAAAAAGAAAGGATGATGGAGATGAGGAGAGAGCAGGTATTGACATAATCTACTGCCCGCTGACACGGTTTTAAAGTTATTTCGTATCCTTTTTTTTGGTCGTCTTGAAAAAAACGTCTTGAAATGCACATATCAGAGAAATAAAAAAATGTAACCCCTTCCAACCTCAAATGTAGGACCTCTTTGATTATAAATAAAGCCCTGTATTAGGCATAAGATCAATAATGAATGTGTAGCCTACATATTGTGAATGAATTTAATAAACTTAGTTAACGTTACCTAGCTTTCCTAGTAGCTTTCAGTAAATGGACGTCTGAGAAAATGATTCATAGGCTAAATCAACCTATCAGTTGACCCTGTGTTTACTTTCTTCACTGACAGACAAAAATGAAAAGCCTATATCAGTCAAAGCTCAACTTTAGGAGGGGAAGAGACGGGGCAAGATAAAAACAAAGAGAAAAAGAGTGTGATACTGATGAGGAGAGAACAATAATCATCTGCCCATTGACATGGTTTTAAAGCTGTTGTTATCAATTTTTCAAAACATCTTAAAATGCACATATGTAGTTCAGAGAAATCAAAATTTTCTCGGGGAAACCCCGAACCCCCCTAACTGTACCTCACATTCGGGACCACAGTGATTATAAAACCCTGCCATTGCATGTTAATGAAATTGAGCATTAGACCCTAAACTAAAGTGTTACCTTTTTTTTTATTTTATTTTAATTTTAATTTATTTATTAAATCATACCCTCATTGGGGGATTAGCCCCCCTAAAATGAAAATCCTAGAAACGCCACTGGGTGTGTGTTAATTAACTTTCACTTTTTATTGATTAAGTCATTTCGAAGTTGTAGAAAAAGAACTAATTCTTAGTAAAAGTCTCACCTGAGTTCGGTTTCTCCACCTATATAGCCAGGCCCCTTTAATTTAGAGTCTAGGTTATAGAACTGCCCGTTGACGTCTCGTACTGCCAGCCAGTGTCTGCGTCTCAGTGGGAGAGACACAAATCCCAGTGACACCCTTGATGGAACATTCAAAATGAAGCCTTCAATTTTGTCCAGGCACAAATTCTGTATTGACCTATAGCGTGTGACAGAAATGGAGAAAAGTGAATGCACCTTTTATGATCATCATGAAACTCATGATTAACAAAGTCACCCTCACTTGCGTTTGTCCCACCAAACTGCAGCGAGCCCCCGACTCTGCAAAGCTGCCATGATGACATTGACGTCATAGTTTCCTGTGCCCAACACTGAGCGGTGTGGGTTCATCACACATTGTGGGGCAAGTCTGCAAGAAACAAATCAGACAACTTCGACTTTGAGAAGATAACACAAGACTGAGCAGAGACAACAGAAACAGACACGGAAGTTTTCTTCCCTATTGTGACGTATACGTATAGTGATGTCTGATTGCATATTGCAGTGATTATTGCAGTTTCTAAAATGATATATGTTTGGCAACCATTCTTTTAACCCTAATTGATGGAGTGTGTAGCTTTTCATTTCTTAAACAACCATGTAGGAAGACACATCATGGCCATATTCCAGCAACAACAAAAAAAACGTATATATACACATATTCGAGTGAAGTGGCTCCTCGAACAAGAAAAACTGTACGGCAGCCTTGATTTTGTCCATCAGGAATTGATTATTTTTGATTGATTGATTGATTGTTTGCTATTGCTGTGATTTCATGTGAGTGACAGGATGTCCCACCCTCGCGCCAGTAAACACGCCATCGGAGAAGAGAAGTCATTGCAAGGGGAAGTTATTTTTAATTTAAGATTACCAGGACATATGAGTTGTACACGTATACATTTTTTTTTGATAAATTGTGTGATTTTTTATAATAAATACTGCAACATTACATTAAAAATAAGAACGGTAAATTTTGATTTCCTGGTGACTTTAAATGACGTGAAGCGCGCCGCTCACCGCTTGCAGATGTCATCTGCTGTCTCCTTGGTGAAAACTCTCTCCTGAAGCACGTTGTTCAAGGCATGGATGGCGCACAGCTCCAGTCTCTGTTTCTCATGAAACACCTCGCCCTCGCTCATACTCGCCCTGCCATTACAAGTACATTCAGCCCGTCGATTAACATATAAATACGCCCAAGAAAGAACACATTATGTAGTCGCGTTCACGCGAGCTGACAGCACATGACTGAATACAACATCATACCTTCTGGAAGACAGAATACGCAGTGCAATAAATTATCCACAGTAAAAATTACCACCGAGACGAAACTAATATTTATTGTTCCCTTAAACCTCCCCTGTTGATAACTAAACCAACAATTATCTTTGACAGGAGGACGCTATCGGTGGTTGTCCGTGTGGATCGGCCGGAAGTTGTGTTGTTGTTGAGTTGAGGGAACGCCACTGATCGGGAACGCCCCGTGAGGTCATGGAGGAGTCATGTGAGCTCCACACTGGGGCGCTGTTATATACACTGTATAAATACTGCCAGAGAATACTGCTATAGAAATAAAAATCCTCTTTTGCCTAAGAGAAATATTTGTATTTTTTAAATACAAATGGGATAGAATAAGGAAATGCATATTTTGTATAGACATACTATTATTGAGGAAGATATATAGTAATATATAGTATATCAAATAAAACGTCTGGCCTTGGTCTGGCTCCAAGGCATTTTTCCCTCTATTTTATACATGTAAACAATACTGTAATAGTGCATTGTATACATGTTAAACATAGGTTTGTTATTAAATAAAATATTAATAGATAGATTAGGCAGATTTTTTTATTATACAGTCTACAGTGGTGTCTTTATATTTTTACAATTTCTTATTTTATTTTAATGTATAATTTAAAAAAATTATATTTTGTAAAATGTCGTGCCTTCAATGTTGTAAACAATCTATAAAGTTTTTTTACGACTAAAAAAATACAACAATTAGCGCAATAAACGAAGCGATTGCTCTCTAGCGGCCGTTAAGTAGTACTACAAATATTTGTGTATTGTGTCTGGCTGTTTTGTGGGTTCTCACAGTCATTTATTTAGCAGGCCTGATTAAATAAGTAATAATGACGATCTAAATGACTGATTAATGGGGTAAAAACTAGTTTTAACTCAATTTTTGTGGCACTGGGCAAGAGAAATGCATATCTTACTGATAATGTAAATTATCAATATTGAGCATGTAACTTAAAAACTGTAAATCGTTTATATAAATAGCTTTTACAATTAGTTTTACATTTACATTTTTGTGTGGATTGTACCGAAGTACTGTCGCGTTCGAATCTAAATATGTGATTCACAACACATTACAAGAGATGGCTCATCATAGCAGGTTAGATTTACAAATAATTTAGGTTAAACAACATTTAAGCAGAGTGACACCGCACGCTAAAGTCTTTCATTGGATCGTCAATTGAAACAACATGTGTCCCTGCCTTTGGGAGGGCACGAGTTATTCAAACGCACCTATTACCAAAGAGCATTTTTCGCATTCTCAACTTTCTCTGGTCCGTGAGGTCTCCAAGGGCTGCTACGTCAGCGCAAGAAAAGCTTCTGATTGGTTAGAGGAATTTGATCGTTGAGCACATGCAGTCTTTCTCGCAATCTGATTGGTTAAACCTCTTTCGAACTGCTTCTTAGACGAATTGTATTTTTGTTCCTGTGTCAAAGACTGCTAGCTGGTAACAGGCTACAGTAGCCGTCTGTGACAGTTAGCCATCGAACAAATCAACTTTATCAGAGACGAAACGGACAACACATTGGACTTTAAAACCTTTACATGGCAGATTTCTTATGAGGACAACATCGGATAGCAGTTTCACAAGGGAACGCTCTGAAGGATAGCCAGACATCTAGATTACTTAGCAAGCCCACCGTTAGCTTAGCCTGGTTTGATAGCAACACTAGCAAGCCGACCGACATTCTAGTGAAATTTAGATTTTGAGCATTTGTATACTCTTTAACCGTCTTAATATATTTCGCAATCTTGGTTGGTTGCAACTTTTAGATTCGTAATAAGTGGTTTCCGTCTATCTAACGTTAGTTATAGATCACCAGATCAGTCTAGTCGCTGGTTTGGAAACGTTAGCAGTTCACTGAGCTTTCTCATTTGAGGCTATTAGAAAACCCCACACAGCTGGAAATGGTACGTTTAAACTGTGCGCCGATGAGTACTGCTTTCACCTGTTTGGTTAAAATAAGAAAAAATATTTTCTGTTTATTTTCATTACTTTTTAGCAGTTTATCTTGTTCATTAGCAGACGTTACAAGCTTTACCGTAATGTACAACTGAAACTTGATTTTTCATACATAGTTAATTTAATTTCTTGTCGATTTTTGACTCTTATTTTTGACCATTATCACTGTCTTGACAGAACAGATTTGACTGTGCTGATGTCAAACTATCTGTTGCTTGCTAAATTTCACTGATCGTGTGCCATTTGCTGAAGTACTAGTATTAGATAAGTTAACTGTTATTTTCAGCAAGTTATTTTTACGGTTTGTGCTATGAAATGTTCTACAACTTAGTACAAATGTACTAATTTAAAGGCAGTTCACCCAAAAATGCAAGTTTTGCCAGTTACTTAGTCACCTCCATTATGTTCCAACCCTGAATGAATTTCTTCCTCCTTTTGAACACAAAGGAATATATTTTAAGGAACGTTGGAAACCAAACAGTTGACGGTAGCCATTGACTTCCATAGTTTTTTTTATTTTATTCTTACAATGGAAGTTAATGGCTGCTGTAAACTGTCTGGTTACCAACATTCTTTAAAATATCATCTTTTGTGTTCAACCAAAAAAAGAAACTTACAGGTTTGGAACAACTTGAGGGTGAATAAGTAATTATTCATAACCCAGTTACCTTTTTAGGTGAACAATCCCTTTTAAGCGGTCTTTTTTTGTCGTGTCATGACTGTGCTCCGCTTTACCAGCAAATGTCAATTTGTAGTAACTATTGCTGTAATTGTTTGTGACTTCATTAGCTGTTCTTTTGTTTTGTTTTTTCTTTGTAGAATTCAAACGTTGAGAACTTGCCGCCTCAAGTGTTGAGACTCGTGTATAAAGAGGTTTCCGCCTTGGCAGCAGACCCTCCGGAGGGGATCAAAATCTACCCCAGTGAAGAGGATATCACAGAACTGCTAACTGCCATTGAGGGACCAGGTCAGAGGTCATTTCTCATTTGTATAAGGTCATTGGCTTACATTTTAAACTTAAAACTTTGTTTTCCCCTTTTACACAACAGAAGGAACTCCCTATGCAGGAGGGGTGTTCAGGATGCGTTTGGTCCTTGGGAAGGATTTTCCTGCTGCACCTCCCAGAGGCTATTTCCTCACAAAGATTTTTCATCCTAATGTTGGGCACAAGGGTGAGATCTGTGTCAATGTACTGAAGAGAGACTGGAAGGCAGAGCTGGGCCTGAGACATGTATTGCTAGTAAGTGCCATTTGACTCTTTTAGTTAAGGGACACTGTCCCTTTAAACTTGACTAAACTGCTAAAAAGAATGCCCTAAATATAACCAAGTATTTTTTTTTACCTCTCTAACATCTTGGCAATACCAATTAGATGATTGGACAGATTACAAGACAGTTTTTTAAATTCATAAAAGACTGTAAAGAGAATTACAGGAATACTGGATTCTAAACCTCAAAGAAATGCTGTGGCATTTCAAGACCTCGAAGCAGATACGTGGGAGAAACCCCTTTATATGTGCCGCTCTCAAGTCTAACGCTCTCTGGGTATTAATGCTTGGATAACACCATACGTCTCCTTATAATAATAATAATGGACAATGCAGTGGCTGGGATATACATAAACCTACCAACGTCCGTTGCCATGATTTTTGGAATGACTTATTGCGAAAAAAAAAAAAAAAGACGTTTTAGTCGCATAACATCCGAAATTACGGCGTAATTTTGCATTAGTTTTTAGAAAAAAAATGCAAAAGTTTTGCGCAAATCTGTAATGGAAATGTGCCTACTATGTGTGTATAGAGTTTTTGGTCATTAAAGGGATAGTTTAACCCAAAATGAAAGTTGTCATATCCTCAAGTTTTTCCAAACCTATATGATTTTCTTTCTTCAGTTGAAGATAATATTTTGAAGAATGTTAACCAGACAGTTGACGGTAGCCATTGACCTCCATAGCATTTATTTTCCTACTATGGAAGTCAGTGGCTATCGTCAACTGTCGACATTCTTTAAAATATCTTTTGTTTAACAGGAGGAAAATTATACAGTTTTATAACCTAAAGGGTTAGTTCACCCAAAAATGAAAATTCTGTCAGTAATAACTCATGTTGTTCCAACCCGTAAGACTTTCGTTCATCCTCGGAACACGAATTAAGATGTTTTTGATAAAATCCCACAGAGAAGGAAGTTAGTAGTTGAAATAAAGTTGTTATTTTTGTTTGTTTTTTGCGCACAAAAAGTATTCTCGTCTCTTAATAAACTGAAGATTGAGCCACTGTAGTCACTTGGACTATTTTAACGATGTCTTTAATAACTTTGTGTTCCTTCCTTTCTTGCTCATTATGCATCTGTTGATATGATTATGTTCTTTAGTATGATTGATGTTTTAGGGAATGTTATCGCAATATAACCAGTCAAATGGCCGTGATCAGACTGGCAGCTTACAGACGCTTGCTGGGCACTCATCCAGTCAGTCGCGGCTGATACTGCGAGTATAACGCGTTGCCTGACACTCTCGCTGCAAAGAAATACATTGTTTTCTTATTATGAATAGTCTTTGTAAATTTGAAAATAGTGATACAGTCTGTGCTAAGTGATTGTGCCGTTAAAGTTGGCATTCTTTTATTGAATTGTTAAATCTTTCTTTTATCGATTTAAAAGCATCGCTGTATTTTGTCCTGGTGTCAGAAAATGGTCAAAGCAATGACAAAGATTCATGTTATTGGGATTAATTCACGTTTTTATAGTCATCTACATTATTACACAACTTTTTCACAAGGATTAAAATCGTCACATCTAACGGCAGTATCCGCAAATTATATCTATTTCCTTAGAATGAGAGGCAGGCAACAGTAACTACAGTAAGCAACCAGTCATGATCAGGGCCATTTGATTGCTTTAATTGGAATAAAATTCTCTAAAACATCAATCATAAAAATAAATAAATGCATGATATTATATTAATAATAAGAAAACAATCTATTTCCTTGCAGCGAGAGTGTCAGGCAACGCGTTATACTCGCAGTATCAGCCGCGACTGACTGGATGAGTGCCCAGCAAGCGTCTGTAAGCTGCCAGTCTGATCACGGCCATTTGACTGGTTATATTGCGATAACATTCCCTAAAACATCAATCATACTAAAGAACATAATCATATCAACATATGCATAATAAATGAGCTAGAAAAGGAGCAACACAAAACACAAACTGTCAAAAATCAATGGTTTCTGAAACTTGCCAAAGGCAGACTGCCAGACAACTATCCAGCCACTGACAGATCACGTGACATGCCAGGCTCAGACTGGCAGCTGCCATCCAGCCACTGACAGGTCACGTGACATGGCAGGCTCAGACTGGCAGCTGCCATCCAGCCACTGACAGGTCACGTGACATGCCAGGCTCAGACTGGCAGCTGCCATCCAGCCACTGACAGGTCACGTGACATGCCAGCCAGCTGAAGATTGAACCCCTACTGCAAAAATATCTTAATTCATGTTCCGAAGATGAACCAAAGTCTTACGGGGTTGGAACAACATGAGGTTGAGTAATTACTGACAGAATTTTTATTTTTGGGTGAACTAACCCTTTAAAGGTGTGAGTAAAGGATCACAGAATTTTCTGTTTTATAGAGTAAAGAGTGTGAGTAAAGGATCACAAAATGTTTAATTTTTGTTTGGTGAACTATCCACTACTACCACTACTGCACTTATTTGATCAACAAAATAGTAATTTTACTCTGGTCTTCAGTGACACATGATCCTTCAGAAATTATTTTAATCTGCTGATTTGGGGTTCAAGAAACAAGCAAAATAGCAATCATTTAAATAGTGCTATTATAAACCTTTTTTTAGTTATAGCAGATGTCCCATTGTATTTATAAAATACTTTGTATTTGGACATTGAATCTTCCTTACAGTTTGGTTTGTTTGACACTGTTGTAACACTTGAATGTCATGGTCAGTGTAAATATGTAAAAAGAGGATTGATGTTTCAAGAGCAGCTGTATTGTATAACTGACCACAATTTCAGCCCCGGCTAGATGTGGCAATGGAAACAGGATTTCTGTTATCAGATCTTCGTAATATTAAGATAAAAATTTGAATCACCCATACCCCTCTAATTCTCCGTTTCTGTCACAGACCATTAAGTGCCTTCTGATCCATCCTAACCCAGAGTCGGCTCTGAACGAAGAGGCTGGGAGGTTACTTTTGGAGGACTATAAAGAGTATGCATCCCGTGCTCACCTTCTAACAGAGATCCACGCTATGGGAGGCACTTCAGGGGCCCCTCAGGAGCCCGCTGATGGACCCCAACCTAAGAAACATGCAGGAGACCCAAACAAACGTGTAGCCGGGGCTGGTTTGGCAACAATGGCTGCTGGCGTCAACAACTCAAACAGCAGCTCCAGCGGCACAAGTAGTAGCAATACTAATATAGTTGCAAAGAAGAAAACAGATAAAAAACGAGCTCTGAGGCGGCTATAAAAGAGAATGAATCTGTGTTTTTTTTTTTTTGTGTGTACATATAAATATTGAAGTGTGCAGACCCCCTTTTCACCTCCTTAAACTGTTATACCGTTTTAGGATAGCACATTCATTTTCTCATGCTCCTACCAGATCACTCCTCTCGTTTTTGTTCGGGTGTCTCTTTCAATTTACTCTCAGGACTTGAACTGTCCTTGTGGCAATTCTCTGTTTCACTGACAAAAAGGGTTTTTCATCTGTCTGTCAAATGTTTTACAATTGTTCAAATTATGAAAAAAGTAGTAAAAGTTTTTGGACAAATTAAATTGTGGCCTCTAGCATTATGTAATGACCATCAGCAGGATTTTGATGTAATTAGATAGCGGGTGTGACGGGACAGCTTCTGTAATACTGTCCTATTATTGCATTTGGACTGAACCCATTAAGTTACAGATGAGACTTTTTTTCAGGGGTTTAATGAAGAATATAGTACATTGCACAGGATATGATTGTTGTGTTTGTGATGAAAGATGCAAGATCAGGAATAACAGAGGGGGTTCAAATGTGGTCTGAATATTATTCATGAAAAGTCTGTTTTTAATGTTTTGTTTTTTTTGTGAGTGCATATGTGGTATTATTTTTTTATTTGTTTCCAGTTTTTACTCAATTTGTCTGGTCTTTTATATTTTGTAGTTCACTTTTAAAAAGGCCTTTTTCCGTTTTTAAGTGAAAGGCTGATTTTACCCGACACTGATGCTTGAGAGAGAATCCTTTAAGCCTTTAGGCCAGCTGAGGTAGAGCAATGGGGCAAATAGTCATGAAATGAGCCAGAAGTGGTCTTCAATCTATCTCATCTTTGAAACAGATTTTAGTTATACTTGTCAATAAGAACATTTACCCGCTGTTATGACAACTGCTGCATTTTCCTCTGGTTCTACTGGTCTCTCAATCAAAAGGCTTTTAAGGAATCTTCTCTGGTAGTTTGTTGTTGCCCATTGTTACACTTTATGGGGCCTTTGGTTCCAAAAGATCCTCTCTAACATGAACTTTGGGCAGGATGTTGCTGAAACAGTTTGCCAGTGTTTCGAAAGCTTGTGGATAAACAATGGGGCATTTTGTGGCCATTTAAGTTATTTAAATTAATAAGAAATAAAAGAATTTTAGGGAGCAATTTGGTTCATTCTTTCATTTGGTATAGGGAAAAAAGTATTATTTGTTCTATCTTTGTGTGTGCATGTTGAAAAATTGAAACTGGTTGAGAAAGTTCAAATGTCAGGAGTTATATTTGACATTGTGTGTTGGAAAATTATTGCAGGATGTTTTCAGAAAACAATTTACAATGTAAGTGTTTTTGCAGAATTGCACTTTTATTCCATATCACTTGCTGTAAAAAGTGATCAGTTGACAACTTAAAAAATTGAGGAAACCCGTTGCCTTAAAATTATGTAAATAAACCATGTCCATAAATAATAGGAAAAAATGTTTATGTGGAATTGTCAAATTGACTTATTTTTTTATTTCCGCATGAAGTTTATTTACTTATTTTTACTTAATTCGTTCCTCACTTTTTTAAGTTGTCTACTGATCACTTTACAGTGTTGGCCGTTCAGGCTGCATTCACCTAGCACAACAATATTTACTTTTGAAGCATTGTATTATGATGGAGACGTTCAAAAACAAGATATTTAGTCTATTTCGCCCCTTGAAACATGTTATGCCATACACAGGTTCCCCCCCTCCCTCCTCATATTTAGAGAGCGCATTGCAATTTGCGCGGGTTATGAACGGATTGTTGGTTCTCGTCGCAGGTTTGCCTGAGCGGCCCACCCACCTGTATAGGAATAGCTAAGTGCACACCGGCTAATTGCTGTCTGTAGGAAGGAAAGCCGATGAGGGGGAAGATATGAGTTTGAATTACATATATACAAAAAATCGAAGAAATTCTAATCGTATATTTATTTATAAAAATAAAAAAAGAGGTTTCAAATCTCTGTTGCACACTGTAGATATGGGCCTACTAGTCTGCAAAACAGCTCGCCCTTTTCACCTGTGAGAATCTGTGTCAAGAAAAACAAATGAACTGCACCGAGTAGTTAATATTTCATGTCCTCCGAGGATGCTGTGCTGAGAGTTGATTGCATCGCTCTCCATGGTGCTGAAATGGTTATTGACGGCTGTCGTTAAGCCGGCGGCAGAGGTTCAGCATTCAGCACCACCGCAGAGGATGTGTGATTATCAACTCATTTATAGACATTAGTTTAGGTGCAGATTAATTAAAAATATATTAATTGCCGATTTAAACATGCATGCATTTGACTCGATGAGTAATATTAGTTAACTAAGGACTAATTAAAACAAAGTTTTATTTATTGGAAAGAAACCCACGATGAGAATAATATGGACGCTGTATCACCAGATTACCATTATTAATCTTTACAGCTACCAGGTGGTAGCCTAGGCCTATATATCATTTGGCAACATGCAGTATTTTAAATCATTGGACATCTTTATTTTTTTTCCTATTAAGTATTACGTGAAGGTTAGCTTTTACCATAGGCTGTGGCAATGAATAGGATATGGCTGTCTCATCATGCAGGGTTGGCTTTTTTTTTCTTTTTTTTTTGCATTTTCTTTTTAAATCCGTCACTGCCACATTCGGCAAACGCTATTATGTCTTTATTTCGATGCCTTACTGTTTTTCTGCAACCCATTCTTGTTTAAGGGTGTGAGGAATCAAGATTATTAGAGTCACAAACCAAATGACATCGTTGCCATGGCAACCGATCAGTGTGTCTCCCCTCAACACACACACTCACACCATATTGCTTAGCCAGCCATAATCGTGGCAAGGATGAGAAGTAGTTTGAGAAAGGAAACACTTGAAGCGGTCTGGATTCATCGTATCAAACCCTCATCAACACCGTCTCGCGAAACCAATAAACGCACTATTCAGCGCAGCGGACCTCTGTGAGAACACCCGCCTCATTCCACCGGTGTTTCGTGACAGAGTCGGAATGTTCTTGTGTGCACACTTTGCAGGCGGCGTCGATTAACGGCAACGTTAAGGAGCAACACAGAGGGGGAAAACATTCATGGCGCACGTTATTCTGAGCGATATAAAAAATATATGAGGGACTTAGGCAAAGGTTATCTCACTTGGAATACTTTCACAGTACATAACATTAATGCGCAAATAAGTTGTGCACGATCAGGTAAAAATCGATGCGTTCTCTATTGTAGCTACGAACATGGAAACAACCGGGGTAGGTGAGAGAAAATCCTTGAAAGAAATTAGTGACTGTAACTGTTGTTTTGTTGCCAAAAGACGAGACTATCATCAATAGAGGAGTGCTGCAACAGTTTGTGGAAATAATTTCCCAGCCATCATCGTCGCTCAGGGTTGAGTAAGATGCGAGTCTGTCTTGAGGATCCACAGAATTCAGCTCAGGTAAGTCTCTCAAGTTGAGCTACATTGCTGCATGTAATCTAATTGACTGATCAATCGTTCACACGCGTATGTTTCACGCGCTCTATGTTTATCGAAGTTTCGTGATTTGCGCTGGGGGTAAAAAACAACAACAACAAAATAAATGTTCGACATGTTCATGTCACATTTTATGTTTTCAATGATTTGCAAGCGGCCGGAGGAAGATGTTCACACATATGTGAGTGTAATGTGGCTCCACATCACCCTTCGTGTAAACATGCATTCACGCCTACGCAGACGGCCATTCATTGCTCTCGCGCTGGTTGTCATGTCCACCTACTCACCCTCGTGCGAATTACAGCTCCAGAGACACTTCGATATACGACAGTTTCACATTTAGCAACCTATAGCCTATAAAAACACGGTTATTATTGGGGAATATGACTGTAGCGAGAGCAACAAAAGTTCGATTTGTTAGGTGGATTGCGCAGAGGACTTTTCATACAGGTTATGTTACGTTGGCAGAACCACAGCCTGATGGCATTTTTTGGGACACAAACACACAATAGGTAGCAACTATTCAAGTATAACTATAGGTGAAAAGCACAGATGTACTAAACTATAGGAAATTATGACACATCTGAGATTATTTTATCTTTGTGAATAAATTTATATACAACGCCTCCTAGTTTGTTTAGTTTAAAAGAACAAAAAAAAAAAAGGGCCAAGGCCCTGCCAAACAGATACAAAAGTAATAGAGTTCAGTAATGAGGTGAACCTTTGGTAAAGATAATGTGCTAGACCTGCAGAGACCATGTTTATCATTTAAATCACTGCGCTGTAAAAAAGTATATGATACATAAGTTACGACAACATATGCTTTTACATAGCCTAGATTTAACTCGTCAAAGTAATTTAAGCAATTTTCAACTTTATTTATACATTAAACCAGATTCAACTAATTTTTGAGTCAGTTTAATGTAATTTAAGTTGGGATGACTTAAACATTCAAGTTGATTGTACTTAAAAATTTATGGCAGCAACTTTTTTTAAGGTAGCAAATATTTATTATTATCAGTTTTAGTAATATGATTTGTATATTATAACTGATTTCTTTATTTCCGCTCATATAAATGAAACTGGTTTTCTTGTTTGCAAATTGGTGTAAGTGAAATTTGCTGTCCATAAGGCACCGAAATTGCAGAATTTGACAGAAGCACCTACAGAAGCCTTAGTCTCTCTCATTCTGTCCTAGGTGATAATTACTCATCTCATTCCTCTAGATCTACAGAACTAAACATGGTCCATGATGCAAACAAAGTGCCTTTTTTTGTCTCTTTCACTTCTTATTGCATTCATTTGACAGCCCTTTAACCAGATCAAGACCAAGCCGGTAATACATTTTATAAATAATATACATTTTTAATATGAGAGTTATAGATGCATAAAGGCTTCAGGACGTGATGGACTGTCCATGAATAGCCCAGAGTGTCACAGGGGTATGAAGGAAAAGGGCAAACCATTTGTCTTTTGAGAGAGAAGAGCGGGTTTAGAGGGGTAAAGGAGGTCTATTCATCCTATCTATCTATCATTCTCTTTCTCCTTTTCTCCTTCTATACAAGTCTGAACTACTGCAGTGCTATTCTGAGAGAGAGTGAGCTGCCTCAACCCACGCACTGAATATCACAGAGAGAGAGAGAGAGAAAGAGAGGGAAATGGAGGGAGATAAAGAGAAGTCGAGAGAACATTCAAAACAGACATGTTTTGCAACAGGAACACAATGAAATAGATGGAAAATAGCACGATTTCCTAAAATCAGATGAATCGCCCATGATTCCTGTGTGAACAAGCGTTTCTGACTGTTCTAGAAACTGTTTGTGAATGCGCCACATCTTCAGTGTCACATCTCTTAGAAGTCGCCCACAGTGCCTTGCTGATTGGGTGCCGTGTTCAGGAAAAGCTAATCCAGTTTGTAGAGGCGCATACTGTTTCACATAGACAAGAAGGTGTCGAAATGGCCTACGCTTTATTATAGACATGCAAATGAGAGGTGACTGTTTTTAATGTCATATAGGCTGTTCTTAGGTTTGCTCCTGTGAAAACTGTAGATGGCCCACATAAATCATTCGGCGTCACACCTGTTAAAATCGCCGTTCCGCATCTAAAAAATGTCTTCTCTATGACCAGTTGACAGTTGCACTGAAAAAATTGGATTTTTGCTGCTTGTTCAAATTGCTTAATTAAAATTATTAGCTTAAGCAACACAATTGCTATACATTTTGTCCAAACTTAATTTGATTGTGTCCAATCTGCTTAAATATATGTAAAATTTAAGTTTACTTAATTCGTTTGTGTTACATGAATGATTTGTGTTGCATTAACTGAAACTGGGCGGTGCTTGTTAATTCCCAGCATGCTTTGCATATGTCTGAATTACAAGAGAATAAATGTTGAAATTAAGTGTTATTATTTTATGTGTTTTTGAGAAAATGAGAAAAAGGGAAGACTTGATAGTGTGTAATTGTGTTTAATGTTCAATTACATTGGAATTATTAGAACCATTTAAATTACAGTGGGTTACTACCATTGTGGAGAAGAGTGGAGCATTTTGGTTAGGCTGTGGACCGATTCAGCAATGCCTATAGCGACTGCTCTGGCTCAAGGACCATGTAAATCTTAACATTAAAATGCTAACATGTGCTATTTGTAGCTAATAGCTGGCTATAGTCTAGAAATTGAGTTGTGTGACACTAAAATACATAAAATCTTAATTGGATAAATGAATATATGAATTTGAATACCTGAATCACCCAATCAGGGAGCCTTATAAAATTCACTTTGAGACTACTTAATTGGGTAACTTAAAATGACTTAATTCCATGATGTTGAAGTTACATGAATAAATTATGTTTGTGTAACTTAATTGGTTCATGTGGGACTGATGTACACTATCAAATCATGCAAATCCAACACACTTTTTTTTCAGTGTGTGCGCAAAATACAATGGCGAAAAACGGGAAAAAACATTCTTCCCACGTAGGTCGCTTGTTGCACTGTATGTGCAAAATTCGTAATTGCATATCTGTCAATGCAAAGTCTTTTCTAAATTAGTCCTTTCTCCATATTAATAATGCGCAAAATGGGGGCAAAACCACAAGCATGTTATGTTCTGCTAATTAGGAATATGTTGTTATAAGCAGCAGCCATTAAGAGAATTA
Source organism: Semotilus atromaculatus (assembly GCA_031834385.1). NCBI lineage: Eukaryota > Metazoa > Chordata > Actinopteri > Cypriniformes > Leuciscidae > Semotilus > Semotilus atromaculatus. The sequence goes on along the minus strand of JAULUF010000014.1, from coordinate 18,988,944 downwards.
TTAAAAGCCTTTTTGCAACATTCATCAAGTTCCCAGCATTACATAAATAAGAGAATAGTCGGACCATTCAAATATTTTTTTTAATTGATCAAAATGTTGTATCATATTTCAGTCATCACAGTAACAAAACCTGTTTTTACATTAAAACATTTTGCCACATATTTAAATGTAATGAACAATAGAATAGAATATAATATTTTTATACAATATCTGCATGAACTTTAATCTTAGCAGTTCTTGTACCCAGATTTATGGTCTTAATATTATGTTTATTACTTTCCAAAATAATTCAAAGAATAATTAGCTTATGTTGTTTTATTTAATAACTGAGTTTCTCTTTTTCAAAATTTTCTGGATTTGAGCCTGTGTACCAGTGTGTATTCCTGTGCCTATGTATTTTGAAATAATACCTGCATTTTGTTTTGTTTTTTTACAGTCAATAGTTTAATAATTTAGCATAACCAGCTTGATGCCACACCGCCACTGTAGACGTAATGCATAACCACTATTGCTAAAATGAGAGCGCAGCCTGCAGCAGCCAGGCACATTTATAATTTCATGGCTGATGCTGTATTTCTTGCAGTTTTTTATGCAGCTTCTATCTGTGCAGTTTTCCTCTGTGATATCTGTGCCTCATTACATCAAAAACGTGTTGTTGGCATTAACTTGTTGATCTGCGACAACAGATTTTGTGTGTTCACTCTTTTCAAGGGCTGTGCATTTAATATACCTGTAAAATGCATGGTTGGAGAACGTGTATTGTATGCTGTATGAGAGCGTGTTCATGTTCCTGTGTGAGCCAGCATACTGTCTATGTAGCACTGTATGTTCCCGGTGTTGTGTTTTGTGTGTACTGTGTGCGTATGTGTGTTAGTAAGTGGTGTCACTGAATGCTCTCCATTCTCTTCCACCCACACACTGCCCTCCCACATACACACACACAAACACACAAAGCACCTCTCCTCTGTCATACCTCTGGCTCTGTGCACTTCTGTTATGCTGTGCTCATAGTTAAATCTCTACCCTGCATTTATCTCTCTTTTCTTTCATACTTTTCCCAACCTTCTTTTATCTGCTCGATGGTTTTCAATGGGCCCCTACAATTGTGAAAAATAAAGCATATAGGTATTGATTACAGAATAACTTTAGCATAACACTGTCTCTTTTACTTCCTCTCAAACATTCTGACACAGACATACAGTGTCAGGAAAGCATCTCTCTCTCTCTCTCTCTCTCTCTCTCTTTTTTCTCTCGCTCTACCCCCTCCCTCGTATCATGCATCATGCTATGCTCTCTGAAAAGGACTGATCACTATTTGTTCAGATTATTGCTACTATTCACTTTTCTCAATGCTTCTGATTCATAGTGACTTGTTGTAACACATTAGACAAATGGTCATCACACCATCTCTTCTTTTCTTTCTCTGTGTCATGAGCTGGAATCTGCAGCTGTACAGCATTTAGTACAAATGTTAGATTTAAGTTTAAGATTTAAGGGGTGTATATTAAATGCGATCTATCTTAATCTTGCTTGAATTTAAATGCAGATATTAAATCTATATTATCTAAATGTTAAAGTCACCATGAAATCAATATTTACAGTTCTTGTTTTTTTTTTCTAAACGTCTTCTCTGATGACGTGTTTTTCAGAGTGAGGATGGGAAAACCTTTCACAATTCAATGATCCAATCAAATCCCGAAAAATAAAGTCCTGCCATACATTTTTTCTTGTTCGAGAAGCCGTTTCACTCGGATATTCGTCACAATAGGGAAGAAAAGACTATTGCAACTTCTGTTTCATGCCGACTTTGAATGTGTATTACTTTTACTGTAGTGAAGTATGTTTTTTTAAGAACTTTTTCTTCAGTGCTTAATATCTTATTTTTTACTCCATTACACTGCAGAAAATCATAGCATTCCTCATTATGTGACGTCAAGAAATCAAGTGCGCTTATAAATGTGGTGATGAGTTTTTTTTTTTTTTATGAGACATTTTAAAAACTGGTGCTGAATTCATAACTGCATACTAACATACTACATTTATTATTTCTGCCATAGAAAGATATGGTAAAAAGCTAAACATAGTATTGTAGGTCCGAATTCAGCTTGGTTCACAAACCGCAAGGAACTGTTTATTCATGAATCTGGAATGATCCATTTGCCGCAGTTCTAAAATCTCACTGATTCAGATTTCCGGTGGAAACGACGTTTTACCAAATTTGATTCAAAATGATCAAAGAACCAGACCTAATTTGATGCTCAGAGTGTATGTAGAGGTGATTACCGATAAGGCTAAAACACAAGTTTGCTACTGTAATGATGAGCTTTTCTAATGTGTATCGAAAATGCAAATAATATTTAGGCTATAAACAACTTGTCACGGTGTGGTGTAGAAGAAAGGCGAACAGGCAAAAAGCTCCAAAATATCAACATTTACTAATAATATTATTCCAACGAGTACAGACAGGCAGAATGAACACACACAAAATAAGACCAAGACTAAGTGAACTGAACAAACTAAATAAATACAAACACTGATGAACACAGATTAACAGAAACCAGGTGACACAGATGATGAACTGATAGTAACTGGCAGGTGCAGGTAATGGTGGAGTGAGTGTGAGCCGGGGAGGAAGGTGGGACATGTAGTGCAGACGGTGACTAACGGGTGACTGTGACACAACTCCTAAGATGTTTATCTGCTAAAATTATGTTAGTTGTTTGAAAGCTTGTTGTTCAAGACTCATTTCATCAACATATTTTGAGGTTGTTTTCACTTGTTTTACAGACTTCTTAGTAACTTTGATTGATATCGAAAGTTCAATATTTTGATTGTGTACAGCAATTTTGTTCATAAAAATAAATATTCGCTTTTTTTTGCAGGTATGCATATTTAAAACCCCTTAACTGTCAGCATCCCGCTAGCTTTTTTTTATTGTCTTTTTTTCCTATCACACCGTTTTGAAATCGGACATTGCGTTACCAAAACAGGAAACGGCACTTTAAAACCTTTTAGGGCTCTTCGTCCTAGTGGCGGTGTCATGTTTATAATCAAAACATTTTCTAATCTTGAAAAAACATATATTTGTTCCATATTTGGCGAGTGTTTTGTAATAGAAGTGATATTGTGACAGAATTCGTTAATTTGTTACAGGAGAACGCATTAAAAAATAAAAGTCAAGGTGGCTACTTTTGGTATAGCGCCTAAACAAAATCTCATTGGAACTTCAATTTTAAAACAAAACATGGTTAGACATCAGGCTTTGATTTTATAGCAATTTTATACTATACTAACAATTATTTTGTAAATATATTTTTTTGTATAAAATAAAAATGGTTTATTACAGTTCATTTGTTTTACAGTAAACTTAATTTAAATTTAGACCATAATCTGCTAAGTAACTGTGAAGGATTTTTTTAATTAAACATACCTAACATTTATTTTTTTAACATATAAGTGTTTCTAACAAAAGGGGAAATTAAACTAGAGAGCTATATATATATATATATATATATATATATATATATATCGCCTCATGACCCTAACAACAAGCTTGAAGTATCCAATCTTTTAACCTAGTAACAGAATATTATACATGTGAGGAACCAATCATTTTAGAGAAAAATGATGAAATGAATAATGTCACTTTTGCCATGCTCCTATTTTTCAAAATCTCTGGTACGCTTTATGTCCGTGATTAAAGCATATTGAAAGGGAGTCTGGAGTCTGTCTGGATACTGCTGCGCAGCAGGTTAGTGGAACACTAGAGACCTTATTCCCAAGTGATTGTGTTCTCAAGGGGCGAGACTTTGTCCGACTCAGCAAGACCTCGATTAGGAGATGCGCTCGAGTATAAATTTGTAAGCGTCGATTAGGAGACACTACGCTTGCGTGTCGATTAGGAGACGCCCCAGGTTAACTTGAGTCAGGTGCGTAGGGGAATTTCTACCACAAAACATACAGTCCAACCCCATAAAAATCTCTTTTGTGTTGAATTCTGTGGATTCTAAATTGATTGCATTAGTTGCCGCATACCTTTTTTTCTGTTACTTGCCATGTGTGTCACAATGAAAATAATAGGCTGCCATGCAGATGACAAGCTAACTATGATCTTTCAAAAACTTTCACTGATCTCTCTCCATATGTGTGTGTGTGTGCATGTAGGATGTAACATCTGTGTGTTGATTTCTTTTCAGAGGCACATCGCTTGATAACTGAACACTGCATAACTGCTAGTGGATTCCAAGATCAACCCTGCAAAAATTGTGAGGAAACAGCCATGTCCACACCATGGGATTTTAAACCATTTCACCAAGAGCAAACGATTCTCAATGAAAACTGGGCTTATCTTAAAGGCATATCTGCTGCGTGAATCTTAAGATACTGGAAAGAGACTGGAAGGTTTACATAGTCACTCTCCTTGGAAATATTGTAAAGACAATCATCCCTGAAAACGTTTTACGTCTTTACTGCCATCATCAGTTTTTTTTGTGTGTGTTTGTTTGTGTAATCGGTTTATTGAACATTCTCAGCTAAAATACGTGAAGAAGGGCATTCATTTGATGACTCAATTCATATCTGATTTCTTTCAACTATTTTAAACTTGCACACCAGATTATTCATTTGGTCTTTCTTTGCATGCTGAATGAGGATATGCACATTCATTTTAGTTCAGTAATGTAGAGGTTTGCTGGAAGAGATGCTGAACAAACTCAAAATGATTCCTCATCACACTGCCCTCAAACCCTCAAAGGAGTTCACCATTCTGAGTAGTCCTGTTAACACGTAAACAAGAACAAGAAGATTAGTTTCTGAGGTTATTTTTTTTTTCACCAAGTGTATGGAAATTGTTTATACTAGTTAATAATAGTAAACATTCAGGGAGCATAACAGGTCAGGGAAATCTGCTTAAAGACTTAAGTGCCATTGCTGAATGTAAGGATTGCCCAAAAAAAAAAAAAAAAAAAAAGAATTGTGAAGACAAGCAAAACTTTAGTTTACATTTAAAGATGTTTACAGTTGCCCCTTTCTCTTAAATGAAAATGTCATCCTGATAAGTGCCAAAACATAGAATTAAACCTAAATACTTCTAATGTACACAGTTATACTAAAACTTAAATGCCTTTATGTGTCATGAAAATACTAGACATTGAATTAATAGGAGGACAGTAACGAGAAGCCATTTTGTTTGTCTGTGGATATGTGAAAATGTATACTTTTGAAGAAAGCCACAAAAGGGAATATTTGCCTTGTTAATGCATTCAAAACAGACAATTTGTTAAATATTCTTTCATTTCCTGTTTATACAAAAACTAGCCAATTGTACTTTGCCTGCTCAGAATATTGTCAGCATTTGGATTGTTTTGCATATTTGTCAGGTTTTCCAGCTATATGCTGGATGGAAACTCTGCATGATGAGAGAATATGTGTTGTATAACTCACCTTGAAGCTGAAAGCACATCAAAATAGTTTTTTTTTCTCTCAGATTGTGACCCTTCACATCGTACACTTTTATCAGACTTTGAGAACAGATTTGTCTTTCAAGACTGTTTTGATATAGACTCCGATTTCATACCTCGGAGGGCTGCTACAAGAATATTTTACATACAGCACTAAGCAGGCTGTTATTACAAAATTCGGCATTGTGCGGTGGGTTGAGTCAGCGAGAGAAAATAGCAGCATTAGTCATGTAAAGATGATGCCCACCTTGGAAGCTCGAGTACGTGTCATTATTCTCTTCCTGCTAATCGCTGTCCCACTTAACGTTTCCTCGGCGAGCGTCCCGGGCCCCTCCAGAAATGGAATAAATGGGCCCATCACCATCACCCCGACGCCCAGCCCCAGATCTCAGGGTAGAGGCTTTCTTTACCCCCTTTCTAAAAGCGGTGGGAGTATGCGAGGGAAGTCCATGAATCGTCGGCCAAAGCAGCCAGCTGGAGTGGCAGAAATGCCCCTCCGGCCGCTGCCTCAGACAATGCTGCCAAAGAATGTAACGACTGATGCACTGAAGGCCCCTTTTGGAGCAGCGAAGGTAGCTCCGCCGCCTCGCAAACTGGTGGAAGTGGACGTGTGTCGAGGTTATTATGATGTCATGGGGCAGTATGACCTCACCTTTAACTGCTCAAAGGATGACTTCATCTACTGCTGTGGGACCTGCCATTATCGGTTTTGTTGTCCGGACCGCACTCGAAGGCTGGACCAGAACGTCTGCCACAACTACCATTCCCCTGTGTGGGCCAATACAGCCCCCCCAGCGACCAGGCCCCCACTGCCTGCTTATCCGGACCTTAGCCGCATCGAACAGAGCAACAACACCGTCTACGTCATCGGTGGAGTCATCTCGTTTACTGTGGCAGTGGCAGTGGCCATTAAAGTGGCGTTCCACAAGGCATCACGGCAGCCTAGGAACCGAGAACTCAACATGCCCAGGTAAGAGTTCATGTCTAAAAGGATGTCAAATCAACCTTAAATTGTATTCTCTACTTTTCAAACCTGGTCCTGTGGACCCATCGCTCTGCACATTTTGTATTCTCTCTTATCTGTCACACTTCAGTTTATGGAGTTCTCACCTAATGATCTGATGATCTCAATCAGGTGTGTTCAATAAGGGAGAAATACAAAATGTGTAGAGCGGTGGGTCCCCAGGACCAGGGTCAAAAACTACTGCTCTATAGACTAATCATTTCTACATCCTTCACTGTCAGGGCTCTTGTGGAAATGTTGCGTCACCAGTCGAGTCCAGTTCAAGAGGGAGAGAGAAACAACAGCGTAGCCTTGGGAACTGGAGGAGGAGAGGGGACACTTGGACGACCCCCGAAAAATCTATATCCCACACTACAGAGTAAAGATAACAGATGTGAGTGGATAATCTCCATATGCTGGGGAAGAAGCCCCCATTAAGAACAGTGTGCATTTGTGCGTATAATTAACTATGAAGATATGGAATATAGAAGTAGCAAAAAAACGACTCATTCAGATTGATGATTTAGTTAGCCTAATTACCCTATATATTATGATTGCATCTTATACATCTTATATACATTATTTTATATAATGTATAATTAGACATTTTACCCCAAAGGGTTCACAGGGTTCACACATTATCAAAAAATAATAATAATAATAATTTTAATTGTACACACCATCATACTGAATTTGTGTATCCACATATCACCCATTACCAAAAAAGCCATACAAGATTTAATATGAAAATTAAATTCACAGGTCATTTAGTGACAAAAAGTAGGCAAAATCCTTTAACTCCAACAACGGTTCAAATGTAAGAAAACTCACAAAGAGTGATGTTCAAATGAAATATCAGGAATAATAATCTGCTATATCTGCTAAATGTATACAATTTTCACTATAAAAAAAGTATGACAAAAAGTTATAACAACATAAAAATAAAAAGTTATGACAACATACAAAAACATTTTACATTGCTGATCAAAATAAGTTAATAATTAGCCATTTTCAACTTTTTTATATAAGTTATAATAGATTCAACAAAATTTTATGTCAGTTTAATGCAATTTTAGTTGAAATAACTTAAACATCCAAGTTGAATGAACTTAAAAAGTAAGGCAGGTTTTTTTTTTTGTTTTTTTTTTACAGTGTAGACATCTATGGTTTAAAAGAGAATTTAATGTCTAATGTTTTATCCAGGTTTTCTGTGACTTCAAATCAGCAAATTGCAGTCATATAAACTCGTTTTGTCTAGTTGAATCTCATATAACTTAAAAATGAAATTGAAATTGGTTACTTGATAAAGTTAAAGTAATGGGGGGGGGGGGGGGGGGGGGGAAACATGTCTCCATACAATAATGTTGCCATTATTACAGTATTTGACTTTGCATGAAATCCTTTTTCTACATGGATAAAAAGCCAATTAGTCGCATGTTGGCTAACAACATTAATTCATGCTATAATATGAAATAAAGTGTCTTGGGTCAAAAATTCATTAATATTCAATGATTTTATTAAATTTTGACTAATTTTACCCTCATGGACCTGGTTGCAGTTTGCAGGTATTGTTGCATTATATGTCATACAGAGTTCCTTTCATGTTTCCATCTCAGCTTGAGTCTTGTGAACGACCAACTGTATAAATTCAGGACAACAAAGGAACGAACATAGGAAAAAAGCAAAAGCCAAATGATGAAAGGGCATTTGTTAATTATTTAGCACGAAGCTGTATATGATGGCATTAGAATGAACAGACGGCGAAACATTTTCAACACATTGTGGAGCTAGAAAGAGCTTAATAGGGCAACATTTATAGTACTGGATGGATAAATGTGTTTTGTAAATTCTCACTAAATGTAAATTAGTCGCAAAGACATGCACATAAAGGGAGAAATCCATAAAACACACACACTTTATGCCTTTTTTCTTATTCACAGTGGGGAATATACAGCATAACTTCATCCATACCACAGGCTCCAGTCCCAAACATACAGCCACCATCGGTAGGTAAAACCAACAATTCTACATAGTTGTATATTCTAAACTGCTGAGTTTGAAATAACCTCAGGGTCCATCATTGCATGTGTCTTTAAAGAGCGTGGATCACGTATGAACAACATGCAGATGGCCACCGGTGGCACATTGAAACCCAGTAAGCATACTAACGCCATGAAGCCCCAGCCGTCCTTCCATCATTCCCTACATAACCTGGCACAGCTGCCACCCTCGTATGAAGCCGCCATGAAGCCTGAGATCAACAGATACTCATCTCTCAAGCGTCTGGGTGAGTGCTTTATTACCATTGGAGAGGAAGATTCTTATCTTAAGGAAATTATGTTTTGTAAGAATTACATAAAAGGTTGGCATGATTGCTTTCCTATTATAGCCAACATAATTTCAAAGGCATAAAGCCAATTTAGAAGCAGTAAGGAGAAAAAGATGGACGAATATCAAAAACAGTGTGACATTTAGTACTGTTGTGTTTTGAAGGAGAAATTACCTGCTCGATGATGAGGATATAGTCTCATGTGGGGCTCAGAATGTTGCAGAAAATTATCTGTACGCTTGGGTTTTTATTTAAAACAGTGTCACTGTTTCACTGGATAGCTTGGGAGATATACATGTTTGTGAAGGTCATTTTAATGAGGGCAAACCATAGCAAAGCGCCCGCAATCTTGTACAGACGCATAAAGCCTTAAGGCCTCTCTCTCAGCTAGACATCAAACCTCCTGGGAAGTGTGAGTTACAGTTGGATGACAAGAAAGTTCTGCACAGGCGAAGGTTATACAGGCTGATACAATGACTCAGACTTAATCAGCTGAAAGATGAAATGGCTCAAGGTACAGGATAAAATAGGATTGTATTAATATTGTTAAATTAATTGAATCATGATTCACATTAAACACATAGTCCTGGGATGGACGTTGAAGAATTTATATTAAGAGTTAAGTTGGTTGTGATGAACCTTTTAATGACATTGTAGCTTGTAGCTCAAGATTTTTAGTTGTGCTTCCAGTTTTATTTGGGATACACAGTACCAGTTATTAGAGAGTAATTAGTTATCAGTATTGGTAACATTGTTCTTCCATCTAGATTATGCTTGTCGTCATCTAATGCTCACCTAAAGTTAATCTTTAAAAACACTGATCATTTACTTAGTGTAGTGCTAATAATAAACACTTTTAAATGTATTCTTAAGCAAATCTCAAAATTAATAAATAAATTCACATTAAAATGATTGTTTTTAGTGTTTTCTCATTAATTAGTGTTAACATGAAAACACTAAAAATGAGAAAACAAATAAATAAAGTCTTGATAATGATTTTGAACTGATTTTTTTTATTTTGGTCATTTATTGGTCAGTATCAGCTATTTCCATAACTGAATATGTATTACTTTTATAAATGTATTACATTTTTCTAAAAATATAATTTTTTATAATTATCAGTTTTTCATATTATAGAGATTATTAATGTCGGTGTATCCCTAATGTTTATTCTTTTCTTTCCTAATTTTGGGATTTTTTTAAAACATGTTTTCCTCCACCTACAGAGAAAGGAGGATTGGAGGAATATTCAGGTTACTGTACCACCAAACGGAGGCCCAACAACGCCCCTCCCTCCTTTCATTCCTCCCAGCATCACCTTCCCTGGGGTGGCGACTACACGCTGGGGGGAAGAGGCACGCTTCCCAACCGTGCCACTCGTCCTCGAATACCTCATCCGCAGTCTGCCCCAAGCCACACCCCGAATCCTTACCCTCTGGAACCCCCGGAATCAAAGCAAAATCCGAATTATGATACGCTTTCCAAACCGCCACGTCGCGTCAAGTCGACGGACCAGCTCCTTGCCCTTGCCGACGGCAGCACCTTATCAAGGCTCTCGAAGAACCAGCAGCATCAATACTACAAAGCCATGGCCAGTGCATCAAAGAACTCCAATAACCAGAACACCCTGAAGAAGTCCAAGGAGAGGCTGCTGATGTCACCAGACCATCTACAGGAGGAGATAGGCGGGGATGAGTATGGCGGAAGCGGGATGGGTATGGGAATGGGCGACTACACGGGCGGAGGGGGAGGCGGAATGGTGCCCACCCTGCCCCGGGTCAGCCACCAGAAAGCTCAGTCGCAGCAGAATGTTTGTGCCACGCCATCACTCGACCGTCACCACATGATCAAGATGAACTCGCACCCGACGTCGGGGCGAGAGCAGGAGCGGAATTCCGCTGCGATGTCAGGTCACCTGGGAGGAGGCGGGGGTGGAGGAGTGGCATGGGGCGACATGCCAGGAACAGGAGTTGTCATGGGAACAGGGACTCTTGGTGGACACAGTGCCAGGAGGCTTGCATTTGCAGCTAAAAGGCAAAATACCATTGAACAACTTCACTTCATCCCCGGTGGAGGGGGAAGTGGAGGAGGAGTGGCATCCAACCAAGGGGTTAGAACAGGAAGCAAGAATGAGGTTACTGTGTGAGCAAGAGGCTGGAGAGGGTAAGGAGGGAATGGAGAAGATGGGTGAGAGATAGACTGTGTGAAGAGTTGGAGGATGGTAAAGGGACTGTGGGAGAGAGAGAGAGAGTGGGCGGAAGAGGGAGAGAAATAACGAGAGAAGAGAGAAAAGGAGTAGGAGGACGGTAAAGGAATAAGAGAAACAGATTTTGAAGTAGGGGGCCACGAAGTGGGAGAAACTACGCAGAGAGCGAAGTGGCACCATATTTTTACATATACATATTGTATATAGTGGCAAATTCACAACATAAGATTAGACAACAACAGTTAAAAGTCAGGTTTGATAGAGCTTCGAAGTTTTTGTGCTTTTTACGTTCATAAAATTGCCGCTATAATTATGATCAAAGCTGCCATATACAACTATTTATTTGTGTAAATTTTGCCTATAAATCTACCGCATAGAATATCAATAGAGTGTAATATAAATTCCACATGATGTGGACATTTTTTCAAATCTTTATGTCATGTTTTTATCCTCAAATATCTTACATTATTACACATTACAGATATAGCTGCTATGGAGCCATATATTTCAGAGAATGGTTTTTATCTTATAACTATGATGGAACTACTGGGAGACTAATAATTAACATCTGCATAAGAGGAACCAGTTGAACGTGGGGCGCTCATCCCAACTGATGAATTGCAAAGCTACTTACAGTTGGACAAACGTAATTCTGGATCTTATCTCTTTTTAAACCCTAATCCACTTCTTCATCAGGAAGTGCGGCAGGGTTTTTACAAGGTATGTCAAAAGGAATTATGAAATTGAACAATTGGAGGAGCATATCCAAAAACTCTGAAGAATTTGATGAACTCATTTGATGAATTAATTTTGAATACCGTAAGATAAAGAAAGTAAGCCTTACCATACATTGTTACACAGGCATCTTATTCAGTGTGAATTTAATATGGATGTACCAAGTGAGTTTCTTTTCAATTTGTTTAGGTGGAATCCTGAAAATAGTACACAAGAAGTTTCCTCAAGTTTGCCCTTCAGTACATCACTGGAGATCGCTTTGAACTATCGATGAAAGCCATTCTGGGACACAATTGGGCAGAAAAGCCCAGATGAAAACCAAGAGAAATGTCTGACAATCATCTTTTTTCTCCATCTTAAAAAGACTCATTAATGATCAATGGCACTTTGTTTGGATTCTGAGCCACCACTTTCTACAATGTCCAAGTGCTGGGATTTGCAAGGGAGATTCATCATAAGGGACGCTGGACTACCAAAAGCACAAGAATACATTCGATTTATGTAATGCTGGGTACATACACATTTATGCTCCTCTTAGGTATACTGTGTAGACAAACGGTTCACCTTAAGCTATTAAATATGGATCTGAGATGAAGACGACAACTCAAGCGTAAGGGCACTCATCAATGTATTTGTATGTTATGATATTCTGGCATCAAATTAGTGCATAACATGGCGGTACCATTATCTCGCTCAGGTGTTGGTTGGCATTTGCATAAAGACAAACCTCCTGGACTGCTTTTTGAATCTCCATGTTGAAGCCATGTGTATATGCTGTTAAAACTGAGACTCTGCGAACAGTCTGAGGATACGGGCATGCCAAAACAGCTAACCTGTATTTTTTGAATCTGCTGTTACAGAGATATGACCACGACACGTCATACCTAATATCTTCATAACCAATAACGCTTATCAATATTAAGGGCTATACAACACACATGCGTTAGTGGTACAGCTGTTACCCACAGCTTAATCATTATTCAATGATAATAATCTCATTATTTACCAAAAAAAAAAAAAGATATCAAAATAGTAAGTAAATATTACAATGAAAAATGTAAAGTGAGATTGTTCGCAGAAGAGCCAGATATAATTTACTGTATGGTTCTGACCTTTGAGAAATAGAGCTCATTTTACCAATGAAAAATAATCAATTTACATTGTAAAACCACCAACTGGTCTTTTTATTTTATTTTTGTCATAGACTTTTAACCTCTTGGTTAATTTTCAGTGTAATGAAATTGAACAGTATAAGTTACAGACTATTTGAATATTTATGCCTCCCAGTAAAAGTGTTAAGGAGTAGTTTATATCACATCAGCATCAGGATTGGTGGTAACATTCATTTAACTTTTCATTGGAAATAGTGTGTATCTTAATGAATTATGAATACAACTTAAAAGACAATCTTCCTAACAGCTCTGTAATACATTGGTGTTTGTTATTGTCATTACTATGACAGTTAATATTATGGTTATTGGTGAAATTTCTTGTTGTTATGGTTATCTTATGATTATGATGGTGATTTTTTTCCTCTGTGGTTTTAGTGTTTACTTGTTTTAGATATCTTTCTCATGAAATTCTTTTGAAATTATGAGTAGAAAATAGAAGCACAAACATCAAAGCCACTCATTGTTTGCCAATTCTTCATGCATTCCTGATGATGAGGAGTGCCTTCGAAAATTTCTCAGTGTGATGTCACATTGTAATTGTTCTAAGCCTGCAAATGTCATTACTTGTTGCAGAGACATCACAATGGGTTTATAAATGATGTCATAGGATGTATGTTGTATGTGTGTAACCGAATGTCTTTTTGTTAAGTGAAATTTCAACTTTTTAATGTTTCTTTCAGGGACAATTAGAACAGAATGAATCAATTTAGTATTTAATTTGTCATAAAAAGTCTGTAGCAATGTCTGTTTTGTATCCACAAGCCATAATTATGAAAATGTTTATTAAATTTATTCACAAGGCATATTACTGCAGAAAATAACAAACATTGGATGTGCAAATAAAGCCCTGAAGCATTTTAAAAGGATGGTAGCTTACAATGGAATGAGCATTGGTTGCACAAGCAAAGCGGGACAGTGAAGACTGAAACCCTTTGGGAAAACAGTACCGATTTCATGTCTTGAAATGTTTAAGCACTTAACATATAATGAATGTTTGGGTAAATCACTTCAAATCAAACATTATAATTATAACATTAATCTTATTATGTAACTATTATAACAAATGCCCTGAAATAATAACATATAGGCTACACTGCATTATCAACTTGATTACCATACAGGTTAAATTTCACCTTTGTAAAAATAAAGTCACATGATGAAACTGTTGCCTCGAATGTCTGATGACACAGGTCAAAAGAGATACAGAACCTGTAAATTATTCCTAATGTCAGAATTTACTATACGCTACAATGTTTACAAACTTATTTTCCATGAAGCATCAGACTGGATATAAGCAATTCCAAGGCAGCCATTTTGATAAGGACCAGCCTTTGAATTTGAGCTGCTAGGATGTAATAAAATGGCCACTGTAAGAGCTTTTAAGATACAAACAAGCTGCTAAAGAAATCATAGAATATATAAATAACAAATTTAGAACATTATATCGGGTAATATATTCGCCGAGTTGTAATTCGAATTTACCTCATATTTTACGAGCTGGCTAACATGCCAAATTTGACTCCACAACAACACCGAAAATGCTTACTTGAAAGTTAACCGCAAATATCATACAGCTAAAAGGCAGACAAATGATACCGTTAGCTGAATTACTAAGGACGCTGGTATTATGAGGGCGCTTGTTTCAGACCCAGTAACGTTAGCTACTGCCTCCACCAAAAATACAAAACATAGCGGACTGAAGACGGGGTAGGCGGAAGTGTTCCAAGGTCCGGAAACGACTAATGTTAAAATCACACACGTCACTCCTCTCTAAAACACCAACATAGACCGTGCAAAATATTTTAGCCGACAAAAAAAACCAAACGCAAAATAAAAAAAAGTAATCGGTCGTAATAATGTTTGGTGCATTTTTCACAGGATATAAGTACGATAAGTGCATCTGTTTTAAATTATAAGGGACACTCGGTCTCATGATATCGCACCACGGTGGTAACAGAGTCTGCTAACTAGCTGTAGCTAGAAGGCTAACCACTGGAAAACAGCGCAGAGCTGCTGGGGTACACGAACGAGGGGGGCAGGGTGGGAGAGAGTATAGCACAGGCCCCGTTCATCTTGACCAGGCTAAAAGATGGATGCGTAGGTAAAAAGGCCTATTTTATTGTCTCGACTATTATTTAATTATGCCTAATTTACTTGTACAATAATACAGTTTTGCTCCTGCATTATCTGGCTTGCTATTAGGTCGCGCATATCATGACGGCAAGCTAAGCCGTATCCCTTTGCTAAATGTGTAGTATTAGCCAGCTGTTTTGCATGCTAGTTGTTTCACATAGCCCCAGCGCTAAAAGATTTCGCGTCCATTAATACGTAGAAGATATTTTTTCAAGCACTATGACCTTTGAAGTGCATTTTCCCCATCGTAGACAATTTTCCATTACTCCCAAGAGTCTGTCGAAATGGACCTTTTTTTAGTGATAGGCTACGTACGCGATGCAATCGGAGGATGTAATAATTGCATGAAATTCACCTCTACCCCTGACGATTCACACTGCACTCAGCATCTTTTCCGCACAATGCTAACTGCTCAGAATGTAAGACGAAGTGATAGAAAACACTCGCAACGTTTAAATATAAGAAAACCGTGTAAATATTTGGATATGTGTCTTAACTTACTGTTTTCATTGCGCATATCGTCTGAAAACGTATTTTACAGTAGCCTACTTTTGTTTAGTATCGTGTTGTGACTGTAAAATGTCATTCGTCAAATGCATCGATACTAATCAGCGAGTATCATTTGAATTGTTGTTAATATTCTGTCATTTAGATTATCCTGATTGATAAGATTAATTAATGTTTTAGATCTTGAATACAATGTATGATTTCAGAATGAATTATGACTGGTTAGATGGTTAGAAATAAATAGGGACTCGGGATTTATTTTTTGTGTTATTATGAGTATTTTATTTTGCTTTTGAATAATGCAAATGGACAAAAATGAAAGCATGGAAATGTCTTTAAGATGTTTAGGTGAAGGACCAAAGTTCTTCAAAGATTTGCCAATACTTTCATATTCACACACACACACATACGTTTTTATGTGTATTAAAAAACAAACTAATATTAAAACGTCTCTGCTGTAATAAACTGTCTGCCTGTTGTTGTTGTTGTTGTTTTTAATCAAAAACGTGTGTTTTGAGGTTTAATGGTTCATGTTGTTTATTTAAATAATTGTATCAGAGTTTTTGTTTAAAATAAGTAATTTAACATGTTGCTCCTTTTTTCCTCTCACAGTGAGAAGAGTGGCAGAAAGAACATTTTCACAGCCCCCAAGAATGGTAGTGGAGGATGTTGCTTCCAACTATGGAAAAAAAAGAAAAATATAATAATTGATACTTGGAAACAGAGATCTAAGCCGCATGTGGATTAAGAATTAATAGATATTCAATGTAATAAAACCAGCCTATGGGATTTGAATGGATCCCACAGTGGATCTACAGTGGGATAGTCATGGACTGAAAAATGTAACCCAGCAAGTGGAAATATTTCAATGAACTCAAACTACATTAAGCACTTTTAGTGCACTTGTCAAAATGTGAAAACATAATTGCATCTTGTGCAATTGTGGCATTTTTCTACCAGTCCATATGTCTTTGCACTCTTATGGAACATTCAGACTGAAATATTGATATCAAAGGAGAACCATCTAAATTAACTGTGATTATATGGAATCCAATGTGAAGCCAAAAGCGAGTTGAAGTTATGTGACAAGTCCAAGAGACAAATCCAATGGAAAACAGCTTGTTGCAGAAATAACAAATTCATGTTACAATGAATACAAAATGTCCTTCTCAACTACTTGCCCAAAGAGTGAAAAAGTGGGTGCCCGCTTTAAATGAAACAACACCAGTGGCGTAAGGAACATGTGGCATAGCACTGTTTTTGAAATTGCTTCTGCTTCTGATTACAACTAGTAGGAAAGCATCAAATACATTTTGTTGCTGCTCACAGAGCAGGTGTTGCAACTGCGCACCCATGTATCAGTAACTGGGAGATGTTCCAGTTTGGAAAATACAATGTGGACATCATAGAGATGCTGAGTGGACACCAGTCCCATCAGTTCAAAGGTCTTGGATTAGAGCGACAACTTCAACACCAACAGCAAGTGCAGCTTCACCAACACCAGTTACAGCACCAGCAACAGCAGCAAGGTGAGACATCTGGGTCAATTTTGTCTGGACTTGGCTTAGGCCCACTACAAGGATCTAGAGGCAGTGCCTTTACAGATTCTGCATCAATTTTTGCAAAAATGAGTGCACCTCCTCCACCTCTACAACAGCAATCCTTGTCTTCATCGTCTCAAAGTTTGAGGAAATCCGGTAAAATGTCTGGAAGTAGTAGCAGTGGTGGAAGTCATTTGAGTGGATACCCTCAGTTTTTGCGCTCATTCCACCCAACTGAGGCGACCCTTGCACAAGAGCAGTTGCATTCAGGAGTAGGACGATTTGATCATTTTGCCAGCAGTAGTGCAAGTGGAGGACTGGTTTCATCTGTTCCACCACCACCCCCGTTGCATCCTGGCCTGTCAGTACCTCAGGCATCTCCTGGGCCACCGTCCTCTTCCCCATCTACTTCAAGTTCTGTTTCAACTTCCAATAACCCTCCCAGCAGTAGTGCAGTGACTACCTTGGGTCATCAGTTGACAGGATCTCAGTCTGACGCCCGAAGCCTACATCAACAGTTTAGCTGCATGTTAGCAGCAAATCAGTATTTTCTTTCTGGAGTACCAGCCAATTCCAGTCTAGAACAATTTTTAGTACAGCAAGGTAGTCATAACCATCTTGGTCTTGGTCTGGGCCAAGCTGCAGGAGAAACAAGTTCAGCCCTTGCTCCACCCCCCGCTCTTCATTCTTCACACACTCATGGCCATTCAAACTCTCTATCGCAGCCTCATCAGCCACCAACACAACAACAGCAACTACCACCTCACACTTTGTCTCACACTCACCCACATCCACACCATCCACTGCACTCCTCCTCGCAGCATTCTTCGCTCGGAGGTTTTGACTTTCAAGGAATCCCAGTACTCTCCTCTAACCAGCTAGCATCTCTGATGCAGCAGGAAGCTGGTTTGCCACTTCCTCTTCCGCTACATCTTTCTTTATCAAAAGATGAGGGAAAAGGGGATAGTGGTGTTGCAGGAGGTGGTAGAAGAAAAAAAGCCATGGCTGGCTACCTGCCACAAAGAAAGACTGAAAGCAACAACAACAATGGCAGCAACAGTCACATCTCTACAAACCCTAACAGTGGCACTTCAGGGGGACTGAACCAGGATAGCACACCAGGCTTGGATGGAGGTGGGGGTGTTGGGTTGTCAGGGATTGGTGGAGACCCTTCTTCCCACTTAACCTCTTCATCTTCTACTTCTGTTGTCTCATCATCTTCTTCTGCATCCTCTTCTGCAACAGCATCCGTCTTGGTGACAAATGGCTCTAAAACAGCCAGCCATGGTTCCATGCAACCTCAATCTCAGCCTGAACAAGAGCCCCTTTATCATTGTGGCGAGTGTGGCAAAACTTTCACACATCTCTCTAGTCTGCGCAGGCACCTACGTAGTCATGAACTAACCACAGCTGGCACAAGTGGCACGAGAAGTAATATTGTAAACCCAGTTTTGCATCCTTCCGATCCAGGTATTCCCCACTCTACTCAAGACAGCTCAGCCTCATCTTCGTGTGGCAGTCATGACAAGACTTTTCATTGTTCTGAGTGTGGCAAAGGTTTCAAGAAAAAAGGGCACCTCCTTCAACACGGGGTCATCCACTCTGGGTCTCGCCCCTATGCCTGCACTACATGTAGTCGTGCTTTCAATCGTCGTGAGTCACTCACCCGCCATGAAAAAATCCATGAAGAGAAACCATTCCGCTGTCCAGCTTGTGGTCGCTGTTTTCGGGAAAGTACGTCTCTTTTGAACCATGCAGCCTCTGGCACCTGTGGCAAGTCAGGACGTACAGCGAGATCAAAGCATGAAAGTAATATAGTTGATGGCAAGAGCAATAAAGCTGGGGGCTCCCAAGATGGAATAGCGACTAATGCAGCGGGTGAGTAACGTCTAGAGTAGTGTTTAATTTTAGTAAACCCAGTCAAAGTCAAAAATTTTCATAGGCACTGTGAAATTTTTGTGCATAGCATTATTACTGTTTAGTCTGTTGTGCAGGTTCTTACCGGAGTGATGATTTCAGTGATGACTACAAGGACCAGCGATCTCAAGGTAACATGTATTCTGGAACAACCCCATGTGGTGGTGGCAACATGACAGGGCTTGCACTTAGGAAGGCACCATTAGCTCCTACTCTGCATCCACACCCACAAAACCAAAGCCAGCAGCATCATCAACAGCCACATCTCCCACTTTCGTCCCTGTTAGAGGATTCTGAAGATGATGTCACTAGCTCGGTCAACAATGCCATTTCTGCCATCACTGCTGCAGCTGCAAATTGTATGAGCGGGGATCTTGCCCATAGTGGAGGTAGAGGGGATGATCGCAGGGATATCATTGGTGGATTGCTTGGAGGTCTGGGTCTAGGGCCTCTTGCCTCGCCTAGTGGTCCGTTATCAACATCTGCCCTGGAAAAGTCCTATAGAGGTGATGCTAACCCAAGTGCAGTGGGGCTCAACCAGCAAACAAATCAGCAGACACCTGGTGGAAAGCCCAAGCGTCCTCGTAAGCCGCGTAAGAAAAAGGAACCTGGTGTTGTTGATGTTGAGCCCCCTAAAAGAAGGCAGTCCTCTCACAGACCAGGAGGGCCTGGTGGGGATATTAGACCATATTTGTGCAGTGTCTGTGGTCGAGGATTTGCAAGAAGAGAGACTTTGCGGAGGCATGACAGAATACACACTGGAGAAAAGCCTCACCATTGTATTGTGTGTGGCAAATACTTCAGAGAGGCATTTCATCTTAGCAAGCACCACACAGTGCATTCTGGAGAAAAGAACTACAAATGTATTTTGTGTGGAAAGGACTTTGGATATGCTCAGAGCCTTAAACGACATGGCAAGCTACACCAGAAAGGTGAACTGGAAGAAGTGCCAACAACGCCAGGTGGGGAAAACCTTAACAGCTATCCTCCATCCTCTGGTGGCAGCTTGATTCAAGGGGGCCAAAGTAGCTCTTCTTCTTTCTATTCATACTCTCAAGATGTCAAACCACAGACATCAAACACTCAGCCCCCTCCTAGACTGTACACATGTGCTATATGCTGGAAATCATTCCGCCATCACTTTCACTTGACAGCACATCACCAAACAGTTCATGAGGGGGGTGGAGAAAAGCTGTTTTCTTGTGAAGTCTGTGGGAAGGCTTTTGCATACTCTAACAGCCTTACACGGCACAGGCTTTCTCAGCACGGCTTAACACGGACTGGCCAGCCAGTTGCTCAAAGAAGCACAGGCGAAGGTAACAATGTTGGTGGTTCGATATCAGAAAGTGAAGCTGCTACAAATGCTTTGCTTCAGCTTGCGCCACCTAGTGGCACACATGGCGAACAACATGGACTTCTTCATAGCCAGCAGGCTCCTCCCCAAACACAAACTGGCTACTCCTCTCTGTTCTATATACCCGATGCCAATATTACACACCCTGCTTCATCTAATGCGTCATCTTATTCCCATTCTCTGCCATCAACTTCCTCAGGGCCTCTTCTTTATAATCATCAGCATCAACAACACACTGGGAAAAAGGGTGAACCCATTTATCACACTGGTCACAGGCATACTCTTACTCCAAACATACCTGTGCATTCCCTTGCTTTGCCTCCATCAGAGCCACATCAGCAACACCACAATCCCCAGCAGCATTCAGCTGAGATTCAATCTACACACCACCACACTTTTCAAAGCCAAGAGGAGTTGAGGAGACGAAAAAAAAAAAAAAAAAGACGGCAAGAGAGAGAGGAGATAGGCTACAAATGGACCCCGGCTGCAAAAGTAGAGAGAGAACAGGTGGAAGTTTCCCTTGGGGAAAGGCAGAGAAATCTTCTTAGAAAAAAGATTTTTAAGAGAAAAAGGAGAGCAATTCACAGGACACAACATAAAATTAAGAAGCGCATGGCTGTGCTTGTAAGAATCCGGCGCGGAAGTGGAGGAAGTGCTGTGTATGAACTGGGCCTTCCAGGTGGACTGAGGCTTCACAGGCTTCGTTCTCTCAAAGTTCCTCTGAAACGAAAGTCATGTCCCCTTTGCCTTGGTGCTACCTTCTCACAACAGGTAGCACTTAAAGTTCATATAGCAGCTAGACATTGTCCCAAAGTGAGAGGCCTTCAGCATCGTTTGAAATGTCCAGTTTGCGGAAAACAGTCTCGCAAGTTCCTCTCAGCTCTCATTCACAGAAGCTCCCATTTAACCAACAGAGCATTTTCTTGTAAACATTGTCCCTGTCGTTTCTGGAATGCAATGCTCCTCACACGGCACAAGAAGGTGTGTCGAGGGACGTTGGCTAGGTTTCGACAAGAGAGGTCTCTTTGTGTTAAATTAGTCATGGGAGCAACATACAAGAGGTTTGAGTGCAAAGGAAACTCTTCATCCATGCATATGGAATACAGTCACTGAGTTATGTCATTAAATTCATTTTCATATGCACTTTAAGAAGAGAAGTGTTGGGATTTTCATAACAAAAACTGAGATACCTGACTGAATATACCCTTTGCTCATGTAGACTTTGACTTGAGTGTCATGAGAGCGTTTTCTTTTCTCTCTCAATCATTACATTTCTTCTCGTAACTTGGACCCCTAAAAATGAACACCTTCAACAAACTCACAGATGTATCAAAGGCATTTGTATTGAAAAAATGCTTAGCCTCTCCATCTATCCAATTCCACCAATCTTAAGATGAAAATTCTTGTTCAGAATGAAATGATCCTTGGAGGGCAATAGATGAAGATTCAGTGGTTTGGCTAATATTGTACTGTACCATAACAATAGACTATTGCTCACTATTCCTCAACAGATGCTCTGTAGAATTATTCTGTCTTTGATATATATTGTGTTGTTGGTGTTCACTTAGAGCAAGTGTGGAGGTGTGATTTTGTTCATGTAAAAAGTGCATTCAGTATCCGAAGGAGAAAAGGGGGTCCTGTTAGGAAGTTGAGTGTTTTATTTTAAAGAGTATTTAAATTACTGCATGTTGGACATTGCTGTCTATGTATTGAACGGTCAGCGTGAGTGATGAGACTGTGGGCTTACATGGTTACATGACAAATCCAATTGAAAATGTACCTTACATC
Source organism: Semotilus atromaculatus (assembly GCA_031834385.1). Lineage (NCBI taxonomy): Eukaryota > Metazoa > Chordata > Actinopteri > Cypriniformes > Leuciscidae > Semotilus > Semotilus atromaculatus. Next base: position 18,966,800 of record JAULUF010000014.1, on the reverse strand, counting down.
TAAATAGAGGAACCAAAAGAAATTAATGTATAATAACAAATGTTGATTAACACTTTGTAATATTAAATGTGAGCCCTGTTTTGATTTATTTACTCTTTTGAAAGAAAACTAGCATTAGGATGGTAACGCCAGCACTTAAACACGTAGAATATGATTTTCCACATAACCAGTCAAAGGACTAAAAAAAATTTAAGATGTGAATTCACAGATTCTTGCCCTAAAGGCAAAAGCCTTACCAAATTGTGACAATTAATACAACACATATTATGGGTAGTACAATGTAGCATTTATGTATAGAGTTTAAGGGAGAAACTGAAAAATGTAAGTGTTCTGTAATGTAAATTGTGTCAATATTTTATTATGTTTTTTTAAGCAAAGGTCAATTATCTTTTTATCATAGCTACACTTCAGGTAGTTGGAAGAGTGATTGTAAGAGTTATCACTTTAGTCAGGTCTTGATTAAGTGTATAAATGTGTGACATTCTGTCCATTTGCCAACTATGAACGTATCCCATGTACTTTTCTCACCTTTTAGAGATGCCATACTACTTATAGCCTCTCTTTTTTTTTCTTTAAAAGAAGAAAAGTAATACCTATGTTTCTATCACTTTATTTACACATGATAAGCTGGTTGTTGATGATACCCAAGCATTTAATAAAATTTCAAAATGTTATATCCTCATTAATTCCATCTACACATTTTGTTTTATCATTTTGTTACCTCAATGTGCATATGTATTTGTTTATATTAAAATATGCAGACATATTCATTTTACATACAACTGTATTTCATGGTTCCTGATGTTGTTATATTTAAAGTTTATTATTTTATTTATTGCTTCTATTGATTTTTGTAACAAGTCTTAAATATTTATTATATTCTGTTGCTGTTAGGTCATTTTTACCCTAGTAGTGTGATTCTTACACATGGAATATTTGTGTCTGAGTATCCAAATACCCTCATTTTGGGTACATTTTGATGTAGCACACGACAATGAACAGTGCTGGGTAGTAGCCTAACTGATTACGTAATCTTTTTTTTTTAATACTCGTAATCAGACTACAATTACTTTTATATTGATTACATGATTACATGTTATGCCCAAAATGGCAGTAAATTATAATCATAATTCATTGATTCATTAATTCACATAATTTCATAGTTACATGCAATGCAGGGATTCCCCCTCTTTTTTCTTTTTTTTTTGTCTCTTTGACCTAATATGTTTACTTGAAGTACCCCCTGAGATTTTAATTTAATAAGTTAGGTTAATAATAAAATGAAGTAAATAAAAATAAAATTAAGTTCATAGTTCTCTGATGTCAGTTAATGGTCACATGACATGCATGTAACATTAAAAACATATTTGTTTTTAGTTAATTGTTTTATTTTGATTGTTTTTATTTTACATTTTTTCATTTTAAATGATGATTTAATTTATAGCTTTTCATTAAACTCACGAACCCCCAGCAGTTCCATCACGAACCCCAGTCTGGGAAACCCTGATTAAACATTTAATTCACTTCATGTTGTTGATTTCAAAGAATGGAATATATTTTCTTTCTCTTTGTATTTGTATATCAATAAGGTACAAGATTAGCCTATTCAAATCAACATGGTAAACGAGTTATGGATAACTTTACTACATTTTTTGTCATGTAATTTGGAATCAGTAAACGACTACAATTTGTATCTCTACCCAGCACTGACAATGAACTACAAAGGATGTGTTAATACCAGACAGAAAATGGCTTTTTTTTTAAATGGCAAATATTAGCCTAATGCTAGAATGCATGTTGCCCATAAAATCTCCCCCTAAAATCCATGTTGTCTAATTTTTATTTTATCCACTGAATTGTAACTGTATTGAGTGCCCTTTTTTCATCATTTGATCTGCACTTAGACATTCACTGGTCAGTTTCTGTCTGAACATGATGTAGCAGCCTACAATGTTAACTCCAGATTGTTGAATTATAGCCTGCTAGTAGTTGGGAATTAATTTATAGTTTGTAGATTTGATCAACTGCACTGTAGCCTACACAATACACTGTACGGCTGAATGATAGCTAGTGTTGATGTTGTGAAATTAACTCAACAAAAAGAATTAACCATTTACAGTGTTGTATTCATTCTAGCACTCAACGTTGCTCTTTCAGATGTTGATCAGTTGGTGGCAGCACAACCTACAACCTACAGCACGAAGCTGGGAGCCCAGCAGAGAACAACTGTCACATGGAATTAAACGCTGATAGTGGGTGGAACAAGTACTCCGAGTCCTCGAGTGTGTGTGTACGAGAGAGGCATGGAATTAAAATGAGTATAAGAGAGACAGGGATGGTTTATTCGCCTATTATTTTTGTGGAATCTATGGGGAAAACAAATAAAATGTCCCTGTTAGATGCCTTATACCTAATCTGTATTTTACATGTTCACATTATTTGCATTCAACTGTCCTCATTAGTTTGTTGTATCCTTAAAGGCAGACATATAGCCTAGTAATATTTTCAGTTGTTATCTGCATTGAGTATTTTAACACTTTGATACTCGTGAGGTTGGGTTCATTAGGTTCGACCCTAACAAATCTATTTCCTTTATTTCTGAATCTGTTGTGTGTGTGTGCGCGCGCCACTCTTCTTCTGGGTTCACGCGGTTTCTGTATTCTCACGCGGCTGTAGCATGGGTGTGATGAATGGGCGGAGCGCGGTTCTCCACGGCAGCCAATAGTTGGGCGAGCAAGGAGGAGCCTCTTTTCTCTCACCCAATGGCAGCAGAAAAGCTCAGCCGTGTCTCCGCGTGCGGACACCATGTGCACTGGAGAGCGCGTCTGTGTTTCTGAGACACAACGTGTAGTTGCCATCTCCTCTCGCATGATGTGATCACGTTTCCCCCGGATTACTAGTGAAGTGAAAAAGTGTGCCATTCGCTTGACAGGTTTTTCCCCAAAAGGTTGCTCTCTGATAGGACTGTATAGAAACTTGACAGGTTGTTAAATAGACAACTCATTCCAAATGTCCACAGATAATTCTGATGTTCTTTTAAACGGCCCACATTCCAACTTAGTAATTATGCGGCCGAATGTTCATGCTGTTCCTGGGTGCCGAACATAAGCGTCAGCGGGACAGCTTGGAGTGAAATTATTGAACAATTTGTTTTTAATCAGTGCTTCCCACCCCGAGGAGCGTGCCTGTCACGAGGGGCGTGCCTTATTAATATTAAACACAGTGATGCGCCTCTTCGTGCAGTGTTAGCGCTTCTACTCTGGGGGGTGTGACGTCACGTGAGCGGCCCGTGTTCGTTCCAGCTGAGCGAAAAGATCGGACGGTTCAAGCTCAAAGCGTGCGGCAACTCACATGCAGAGAGAACTGAACAGAAGGGGGTGACCACAGGGGGAAAAAAGCGATTGAGCGACTGCATGGAAAAAAACGTCAACATCCCACCAATCGCACTACGCAGCAGAAATTGACTCAGCAACACTTTCTTCGTTTTGTTTTCATTTGTTATTTTGAGACGACGCATTCAAGAGTTCAGCGCACTCAAGTTATCGTTTGCATTATTGGACTTTTTTTTTTTAATTCTCCCAAATTTTTCCATTCTCCACTGATCTCTACTGGAACCGTTATATCCGGTCAATTGCTTATTTTTTCTCCACGTTGGACTTGGACATAACGCTATTCTGGACATTCGTCTATATATTTTTTTTAAAGTTCCAACATAAGATAAGCTAATTTTCTGGAAGTACTGGAATGTGTATTTTTATCCACTCGACCAATCTACAATCAAATGCAAGCAGAATGGCACTCCTTGTTTAAACATCTTATTTTCAAATAAAGGTAATTTAAAGTGTATTTTCCTTTAATGTCAGATGCTCTGGTGCACGTGAGCCGAGCAGGTCTTTCCTCTGTCTCTAAAGTAAACACGGTCTCGTGTTGCATGACTTCTCAACTTTATGTGCACTTATTTTAGTAGCCTAGTCTAGTGATACGTACTCAATGCAAATGCATAATATATTATTGTATGCTCTGTGTGACTACGAACTAATGCTAATCCTTTATTTTTGTTTGTTCGTTTCCTCTATGAATCGTCATGTGATTGATTTGACGGCTGCACAATAGTACTGAACCACTCAAGCATCTAGCGGTCAAGGGAGCTCAATCCGGCAGACGTTGGATGATGGCCAGGCCGCTTTCACAGCTCCTTCCCCCGGACCTTCCCTCTGCCGGAGCCAGTCCGCAGTTTGGCAACAGTAGCCAGGCAGGAGGCTCACTTAACGGAGGACACTTAAACTCAACAGCAAACTTAAAGTCGCTCCTGCAGCTTCCCGTGAAGGCCGACCAGCGCGTCAAAGACTGTAGTGAAATGAAGGGTGAGGAAACGCACCTGCCTCCCTGACACTGTTTGTATTATAATATACAGGCTCTCTATCAACCGTTTGTGTGTGCTCCTTTAGACAGTCAAAATAATGTGTTATAGTCACCATTCCAGTTAGTTTCCTGATTATTACGATTAGTGTGTTTTTCTTATGCGTGGTTTCACATGTCAAATGGCAGAGCCATGTGCAGTTGTGCGTATCTCTCAGTGAGGCTGACAGGACATCACATGTGACTTAGTAGAAGAGATAAACAAGGCTAGGCCATTCAGCCACTTAGCTCTCTACCCAGGTACTTTGAGGTCAGCTATTGGCTAAGCCATTTTAGCCATTACAGACCTGCATAACCACACAGACAGAAGTTTTCCATTGCCTGCAAACGTGATTGTTGGCAAAGCTTCTTTATTGATTGCTGTCAGTGTTTTGTACTGATTATCTAGTTACCATTAATGCAGACTGACCCTGAATAGTCAATTAGAAAATCTCTAATCCAGTGTCAATCCAGTTTCTATGTGCATGCGTTTTGGGAATCATATTATCTAACATTAAAAGCACTACCATGACTTTTTAACACGTTTAGTTCTCAAACTGCATTTCAAATGATTCAAGAACAGCTTTTGCTCTTTATGTGTTTGTTTTTAAGGATTGTTATTTTAGGCGACGGTCTGCATTTTTTTCATATAGAAAAGAACACAAACTTGAAAAAAAACATGTTGCAGTTACATTTTTATGGTTTGTTTGTATACATTATTACTAAACCAGAAATGTCTAATTTCAAACTGACTTTACTGGTCCTGGTTTCCAAACCAATGCACCGTAAAATGCCCGATTTAGCCTAACTAGTGTTGTTAAGATTTTAGACCCCACCTAAATAGTTTTAGATGGAAACCTTCAGACTTAAGACCTTCGGCCGCCATGTCCGATTTCACAATGTTTTAGTTTCCCATTGTGTCTGTCCATTAGAATTTTTTTATACCAACTAAACTTAACCATTACCACACAACTCTATATATCAGCTTATACCACTGTAGAGCAATGTAGTATTGCAATGTTACACTAGTGTAATGTTGTGTTATACAATACGCGTCTGACTGTTGTGTTACGCCTGTTGCCTTTTTGCGTCATGGCTTTGGTTTAGCCATAATATGGTAGTTTTGTAACGTTTAGCCATTGTTCAACGGTATTGTTGCTGTACCACAGAGTTAAGCAGTGTCACTGCGGTGTAACATTGTAATCGCTTTACCATGGTCTTTCAGGAATGTCAAAACACATTAATCTTTAGCAAGTTTAAAGGAAGGTTTTTCAAAGGCTCTTCGTTTTGCATTGATGCACTAAGAGTCAGAGCTATTCACATGTGTTGACATTGCAGAGGTAGTTCTCCCAGAGGGATGTGAAAGTAGCTGGGAAGTGCTATTCTTCCCCTAACTACGTAATCTTAGCACCATCAGAAATATTGCTCTCTTGAAATCAAGTCAAGTCAATATATGTGTTCATAAGAATAGTTAGTATGTCTTTTTAGATTGCTCGAGATCTGACAGTAATATTATCTGCAGATTAAATTGGATTTCACTTTCCTTATAGGTAAGGACAGGGTGGATATGGATGAGGATTCTCTTGGACGTTGTCCTATGCGCAACGGCTGCAGCAATGGACTAGCCACTGACAGCAATGGAGCAGGCACTGGCAGCTTCTCAAACAGCAACAACAGTTCCTTCCTGGGCCCGTTGCTATGGGAACGAACATTACCATGTGATGGCGGGCTGTTCCAGTTGCAGTACATGGATCTCGAGGAGTTCCTGACAGAGAACGGGATGAGCAGCATGCACAGTACCTCCAACTCCACCTCAGCACAGATACCCTCGCAAAGCTCTCAGTCGGCCATTCCCAACCAGGGCTCCCAGTGCCTGCCCACCTCGCCCCCACACTGCTCCTCTTCGTCCTCACCGACATCCTCCACCTCCTCTTCCTCGCCCTCTCTGCTTGGGCTGGACATGCATACGCCGCAAAGCATGATGGGAACGGCAGACTGCTTGCACGGTGAGTTTTCTTTCGCAACTTGCTGCTGCGGAACATAAGCTAGAGAGGATGTTAAAAACCCACGAGACGAACAGTCTGAAGGCAGGCCATCGAGATGAAGAAAGGAAATGCTGTGGGCCGAAAATGAGGTCTAACGCGGTTCAAACACTTCCCCCATTCTGCTTACAAGAATTCCCCAGGATTTTTGTCCGTTTGCGAGTTGTAAAAAGCACCAGGCTTGTCCCTTGGGTGTGTGTTACTGTGTAGTTTCAGAGTATTAATGGTTTGGGTGTGTGTGTTGTTATGAGTGTGGATAGATGCTATTTCACTATTTGGATTGTTAAGAGGTTTGGGCGTTTTTTTTTTTTTTTTTAGTGAGTGTTAGAGGGTGTGCAGCTGTTGTGATCTATGTGAGTTGTGTTTTATAGGTAAGTTATGTGTTAAAATTGGTTCTGTCAAATTAATTAATCGCGATTAATCGCATTTAACATAAACATTTGTAAATATGTGTGTGTGTATGTTTGTTTTTATGCATGTGTGCGTGTGTGTATATATATATATATATATATATATATATATATATATATACACACTCACATATATTATATTTACAAACTTTTATGTTAGATGCGATTAATCGCAATTAATCGATTTGACAGCACTTTAACATTGCAAATATTTAATCAAAAGTGAAAAGTTTGTGTGCTTTTTTTGGATGCTACAGTATATGAAAAGAATAGGCTGGTTAGAACTGTATAAAAAGACTTGCAGCAATGAAAAAGGGGATATAAAAAGATAAATAGGGATGACAGCACGTGAAAAGACAGGAAAAGATTGTGATATAGAGCTGAGAACATGATGGCGATTGAAAGGTTGGTAAGTAAACAGTGAGAGACACAGGTGAGCCAGAAGCAAAGAATGAAAGGCAGAGACGGCGTGTTTGTGATTGTGCTCGCATGTTTTTAAATCTCCTCCTCTTCTCACACGCTTGGTCCATGTGCTCCCGCTCGCTCACGTGCCGAGGCAGGCAGAGCGAGCACGGGGGAGGGGCAGAGGAGAGGAGGTATGTGTGTGTGACTAACAGACAGGGAGAAACTGAAAGATTGAGATGGAATGACTCAGTGCGAGTTGATGCTGTACTTCCGATTAGATGTTTGTTTACGTTTCTGTAGTGGCTGAGAAGAGATAGAGAGAGATTAAAAGTGCTGCTGGTAAATATTTAGAATGTACAGGGCGATTAAAGAGCACATGCAGAAGCCATCACATCACATATTTCCACAGATTTGATCAAGCTCTCTCGAAAATAGAGGGCCTGTGTCAGTGCATGTGCCGCAGTGGACAGTAAAAAGAGGATCATTGCCAAATGGTGTTAAAGTTACTCTTAAGGGTACTTTACAGATTTTAGATTAGGTTTATGGCTCAAACAGATTTTCAAAACATAGCAACAGTAGTTTTGTTGTGCTGTCGTGACAGGGTTTATTTTAACCATGTAGCTTTTCAGTATATCATTTTATTTTATATTATTTTCATGGAGGTGTGTATGGGGTTGTAATTTAGACACATTTTAGACACACAATAAAAAAACCTTAACGGTTATATTATTTTTTTCTTTAGATTTTTTCTTCTTCATTTTTTAAATCAATTTGATATAAATTTATATATTTTGTTTATCAGGGTATGGTTATGAGTATGTGTCTGTGCGTTTTTTTATTTTATTTTTTAGTTAATTCTTATTTATCTCTAGCTCATATTATTTCCTTGCAGATGTGTATGTTGTTCTAAGTTAAGTATATATTAAATATATTTTGAGAAAAAACAATAATATATGTATGTATATGTATATATGTATGTGTGTGTGTGGGATACTCATTATTTGTGGAAAGAACATAAGCATTTATAAAATGAAACCACCATTTCAATGTTCTGAAATCCAGAGATCAGGGTAGAAATATTGGAAAATGGAAAAACAAGAGATGGCGGTGGATTGAGTTGAGATGTTTGCTGCCTGTTACTGCCCCCTTGTGGGTCGTCTGGGTACAGTTTTGAGAGTCCCATTATTCTGAATGCATACATTTAGCAACGTGACTTAATCAAGGCATCTACTTTATGTCTACCTTCAGGCACTCCACCAGGCAGCTTGGAGCCAACACCTTCACCATCTTCCACTACATGTCCACCACTCCCTACTCCACCCAATACTAACTGCAATGAGGTGGTGCCGTCCTTTGACCCTGATCCCGCAGACGTCGCACTGTCGAGTGTGCCTGGACAGGAGGCGTTTGACCCACGCAGGCATCGTTTCAGTGATGAAGAGCTCAAGCCTCAGCCTATGATTAAAAAGGCTCGCAAAATGCTTGTCCCTGAAGACCTGAAGGTGAGAATCTCAGCGCAGCATCATTTTATGGACATGATTCATATCATTTATCAGATATACAGAGATAGGGTTAGGATTATTTGGCAAAAATGTAGAAATAGTTTCTGCGCCACTTATTCATAGATATTGGATGGAAAATTCCACTCTCATTTTGTCCAACAGGCCTGGCGTTCTTCATGCCTCTATACAAATGCAGATGTCAGGCATGTTTGCTTCAGTACAGATGGTGACACTGTGACATTGTCACTCACTGATAACAACTAGATTTCAAAATTAAAATAAGACATATTAAATATCATCATTAGTTCCCCAAACCCATTACTAGAATAGTTTTAGTATTATGAAGTAACAGACAGTTATTTATAAAGTATGTCACATTGACTTCATTAGGGAATGGGTGGTACCATTATGTGATCATATCTCAATTCTGAGGCAGATGTCTTGGAAACCGAGGTTCTCAAATATGTCAGCTTTTTTGTTATAAAGGGCACAGCAGTCAAAAGGGGGAATTACTTTGTAATCACAGTGACCTCTCCTCTGGGAACAAATAGATGTTTTGAATACTTGGAAAGGAAGCGACATTCTTTCTTTTAATTCGATTTTTTTTTTTTTTTTTTTTTTTAATATAGGAGTTATAGTTCACGCCAAAATGAAAACTGTCATCATTTACTTGACTTCATGTCTTTCCAAACCTACGGAACTGGATTTGTGGAACACAAAATACGTTTTTTTGAAGAATGTTTCCACTATGTTTGTCCAAATAATGAAAGTGTTATATTTTAGTATTATATGTGTACTGTTATAGTATTTATTCATATTTTGAACCTGCTTTTATTTATGTTTTAGTAATTGTGTAAATGTGCTTTTGTCACATTTATTTGTTTACATTTGTTTGTTTTTTTATCTTGCATTAGCACAGATTCACTATCAAATTATTCACATTTATAAAAGGAAACCAGGATGAACACAAATTTTAGGTTTAGCTTTAGGTTTGGTTTTTGACACTGCTTCAAAACAACACTGGACCCCGTTGACTTTTAATTGTATGACCAAAAAGATTTAGACATTTAAAAAACAAAACAAAAACGGAATTGTTGATCCATTAAATAATGAATGCTTGTAAACAGTAAATTAACTAGAAGTATAATGAGCAGTAGAATAAATAAGGGTTTCCCAAACTGGTTTTCATGAGGGAACTGCAGGGGTTTGCAAGTTGATGAAAAGCTGATAATTAATTAAATCATAAACATTTTCAATTTAAATAAAATGCATACTAAAAAAGATATTTTGTTTACCTGACGGCTATATGACAGCTTTAAATGAATTAAATAAGTAAAACAATTATTTGGATAATGGGAAATGACACTTTTATGAGTATGTATTTAGTGTTTATAAAACAAGATTTGTTACTCTTTTTTTCATGACATCAAATTTACTGTTCCTCACCACGACTGACAGAGTGGTGTGAACCACAAGCCTGCGTCTGGTACTTTGAGAACAGTCACAGAACCTCAGTCAAACCTCAGTGTTTGCTGGTTCAAAGCCATTTCTCGCTGGAATGTCACTCAGAGTTGCTATAGAAAACCTCAAACACTCACATACGAACACACACAAACCCCAGTCACACATCTGGCAAAGCTCCACACCTACAGTTGTAGACATGTTCTAATGTATACTTTTTTTTTTTTTTTTTGAAGGATGAGAAGTATTGGAGTCGGCGTTGTAAGAACAACGAGGCTGCAAAGCGTTCTCGCGATGCTCGTCGACTGAAGGAGAACCAGATCTCTGTGCGCGCCGCCTTCCTCGAGCGTGAGAACGCTTCACTCAGACAGGAAGTAGCCGACATGCGCAAAGAGCTCGGCCGGTGTCGTAACATCCTGAACAAATACGAGAGCCATCACTTGGATCAATAAGAAGGAGAGGAAGAAAGCGCTAAACGAGATGATGGATGGAGAACGCAATGAATGTTCCTATGATAGTCACGCTAAAAGACAGATGGAAAGTGCATCAAATATATGAATGGATGTCTGAAGACGGCACAAGAGCTCAAGTTTCAAACTGGAGTGAGAGAGAGCATGTCACCTCTCTTAAATTTTTTTTTTCTAGTAAGGTACAATGGCAAGATTTTAATTATGGAGAGAAATGTATATTTTTATAAGATAGAACAATGCTTAATGGTGAAAGGAAAATTTTGAAATTAATTTTTGTATATTTTCTATATCTTTGGGAGGGCTGTAAAGTATAGATGGAGGGAACTGGTGGAGGTATCACTGCAATTTAAAATGAATTCATGAGGTATTTTTGAAGCGATCAACTCCTGTGAAGGGAGAAAAATTGAAGCCTAGACTTTCACAGAACTTTAAAGATTTAGAAAATAACTTTCTAGAGAAATTAAACTGTAAAATACGGAGAAAAAAATATGCATTTAAATTTGTATAAAAATGTTAATATAGATTTATTCAAGCACTTAAGTTGTGATAAACCTGTGTGTAATATTTTGGCAACGGTGACCGAGGACAACCAAGGATGAGGGGAAATGACAGGTGCATCTCAACTCTTTGGGGAAAAACATTGTTTATCAGTTTACTGCTGATATTTATTTGTCATTCTCAAAGGAAAGCTAAACATGTAATGATGATAAGGAGATGGTTCAGAAAGACATGCATTAATTGTCACATATTTTATTGGCATTTTTGTGTTTATTTCCTTGGTGAACTCCGTAGGATTCTTCTCCTGTCTACAATGTACTCATCTTTTTATAGGAACCTGACTCACAGTTGCAAACAAAAAACAGCTTTTTAGCAACAGCACACATCCACAACGTGCAGATCGTAAGTGAACTTGCAGAGGCTGTTCTTGCTGTGCAAAAACACAATTTGGACCTCTATGGATTGAATATATATATATATATATATATATGGGACATGACTTTCATCTGATTGTACAGAATGATTTCTTATATTGGAAGCACGGGAAATTGCATTTCAAAACAGGTTGACATGTAGACATTTGGCTATGTCTGCGCTTTTGCTGGTTTTGCACCTGTATATGCAAACACATTGAAGCCAATGAGCGCTCTTACTTTTATCGAAACAATATTGAATTTTTACAACCTGTTTACTGGTGTCAGTACAAATGTTTCAAAATCGATTAGTTTTGTGGTTCCTCGCTGGTTCTCCAGTCATGTCTGTCTCTTTCCTTAACGACCATTAAAGTAACTTCACTTATTATGAATTATTATTGATCTGATCATTATTATTACTATTGTTGTTAATACTACGAATGAATTATTATTTTTTGTTGTTTTATTTCCTTGATATTGTCTATTTTATGTTCCTTTAAAGAAAGAATAGCCCCACAAGTCTCCTCTCAGCTGTGGAGATTTGGTCAGTTCCTCTTTGTTACAGCATTCATCGTCAACACCAGTTATAGAAGAAGTGTTGCCCTGACAGCCAGGTCAATTTGTGTATCAAAGGAACACTGGGGAAAAAAAACTGGTGCCCTTGGTGATCACAAACTGCTTCCCCGAAATAAATGGATTTTTTCTCTCTTTATTTCTGTGCACTAGCATTATAAAGACCCATCATACCATTTGCTGTCTTTCTCTTTTTTGTGCATGTAGGTGTTTTAGCAAACCGCCTTTTTTACCCAGTAATTTGCTGCCTGTTTCTCATCAGTGACGATATAATTTTTGCAGATGGATTTTGGGGTAATGTAGTCCTTACTTTTCTGCACTTCCACATGTGGATGACTATGAACATTTTGTGTTGTGACTCTTGTTTTTTTTTTTTTTTTTTGATGTACAAATGCCCTAATGCATCAGTGTTACCCACACTGCACCTAGCCAAAGTAATGCAGGGGAATGTAGTCTTTTTCTCCAAGACCACAAATAAACTCTTGTTCTTACTCACTAAACACTAAGGTTGACTATTTTGTATGTCGTTTGTGCCTATTCTGTGCTACCGAGTGTAGTATCTTCCACTTCCTTACTAAAAAAAATTGTTCATTAATAAAGCGCAGATCCGGATGATGTGTGTTCTTGAATTTTAATCGGCATGAAGGAAGCACCGCAAACAGCAGTCTGTCAAACAGATGTAGCTTGTAGGAAACCTTTCTACCATCAAGCTAATACACAATGCTGTCATGTTCAGAAAAGGTTGTGCCTTTACAGACAAATATTTCTAAATATTTAACAATATAAGATGTAGGGGAGAGTGGGGCACAACCTAATACTTTTTGACTTTCTCAGTTTGTGTAAACCTACTTAGCGCTAAGAGTATTTATTTTTTTTCCTGCATTAATTTTACACGTCTAGTACAATTATGTGGTTTTGTTTCATTAGTACAGTGTATACTTTTTTTTTATTTACACCAAAAGAGTGGAAGTGAAATGTGACAACATGCCCCATTGGTGGGGTACATTGTATGACCATATGACTGCTTAAAATGTTATCTGATCGAAAAAAAATATATACAAGACAAGCTAAAATATTTTCTCAATAAAAAACAATTATTAACTTTTTCATATAAATAATGGAATTTTTTAATAATTAAAAATAAACAGATCTTTTAGTTTTATAATGAACAAACTGGCAAACAGCTATATTACATAGTACAAAACATAATAATAATTAATCATTTCAGTCTTCTTTATTCACTTTTTTCTCATGGTTTCTCAATAGAATTCAAATAGAATAGCATTCTAATATGGGCTCATTGTAACGCAGTGTTGCAACCTGCGGAACGGATTTAAACCCAGCTAAGTTAGTGTCTTCTGGTTAGATCAGCATTAAATATTCACACAGTTCGATCGCGGACTTCGAAGGATGCAGCCTATTCGTCCTTCGAAGGATGCTCCATGTAGTCTTCGTAGGATTTCCTAATTGCGCATCCAGGTGTTCCCGATTACCACTCCTGGCGCCAAGCAACAGCGCGAGAGTAGGCCTACAGCTGAGCTGCCATCCTGATAATTCATTAGTTATAATTGAGTAAACAGCTATGGAGACAGAATTGGCTATTGTCATTTTTATGTTTTATACTGGAGGACATGGTGAGGATGTTTCACCCCTGGCGCCGCGGGTCATGTATTTTCGACTTAGCCAAGACCATGGCCAGAGCTGGTTTACTGCGTCCCAATTCAGAAGCTGCGTCCTGACCCCTGTTGCCGGATTACACTTTAAACTGTTCAATTATTGGGCGTTTATTTACGTAAATAATGTAATGAATTATGAAAAGAAAAGAAAACATACATAGGCATATATATATATATATATATGTGTGTGTGTGTGTGTGTGTGGGTTGGTTTATGTGATTTATGAGGACACACATTTGTATAATGACATGTGTATTACACTAGTAGGCTATTACAACTTATGGGTGGTTTATGAGGACACTTCAAAAGTCCTCATAAATCAAATGGCTTAAAAAACATAAAAAAAAACAATGTTTTATAAAAAAAATTAAAATGCAGCATGTCTCCTGTGATGGGTCGGTTTAGGGATAGGGGCAGTGTAAGGGGATAGAATATACACTCACCGGCCACTTTATTAGGTACACCTGTCCAACTGCTCCTTAACACTTAATTTCTAAGCAGCCAATCACATGGCGGCAACTCAGTGCATTTAGGCATGTAGACATGGTCAAGACAATCTCCTGCAGTTCAAACCGAGCATCAGTATGGGGAAGAAAGGTGATTTGAGTGACTTTGAACGTGGCATGATTGTTGGTGCCAGAAGGGCTGGTCTGAGTATTTCAGAAACTGCTAATCTACTGGGATTTTCACGCACAACCATCTCTAGGGTTTACAGAGAATGGTCCGAAAAAGAAAAAACATCCAGTGAGCGGCAGTTCTGTGGGCGGAAATGCCTTGTTGATGCCAGAGGTCAGAGGAGAATGGCCAGACTGGTTCGAGCTGATAGAAGGGCAACAGTGACTCAAATAACCACCCGTTACAACCAAGGTGGGCAGAAGAGCATCTCTGAACACACAGTACGTCGAACTTTAAGGCAGATGGGCTACAGCAGCAGAAGACCACACCGGGTGCCACTCCTTTCAGCTAAGAACAGGAAACTGAGGCTACAATTTGCACAAGCTCATCGAAATTGGACAATAGAAGATTGGAAAAACGTTGCCTGGTCTGATGAGTCTCGATTTCTGCTGCGACATTCGGATGGTAGGGTCAGAATTTGGCGTCTACAACATGAAAGCATGGATCCATCCTGCCTTGTATCAACGGTTCAGGCTGGTGGTGGTGGTGTCATGGTGTGGGGAATATTTTCTTGGCACTCTTTGGGCCCCTTGGTACCAATTGAGCATCGTTGCAACGCCACAGCCTACCTGAGTATTGTTGCTGACCATGTCCATCCCTTTATGACCACAATGTACCCAACTTCTGATGGCTACTTTCAGCAGGATAATGCGCCATGTCATAAAGCTGGAATCATCTCAGACTGGTTTCTTGAACATGACAATGAGTTCGCTGTACTCAAATGGCCTCCACAGTCACCAGATCTCAATCCAATAGAGCATCTTTGGGATGTGGTGGAACGGGAGATTCGCATCATGGATGTGCAGCCGACAAATCTGCGGCAACTGTGTGATGCCATCATGTCAATATGGACCAAACTCCCTGAGGAATGCTTCCAGCACCTTGTTGAATCTATGCCACGAAGAATTGAGGCAGTTCTGAAGGCAAAAGGGGGTCCAACCCGTTACTAGCATGGGGTACCTAATAAAGTGGCCGGTGAGTGTATAGTTTATACAGTATAAAAACCATTACGCCTATGGAGAGTCCTCATAATGCTGTTGCACCAACATGTGTGTGTGTTCAAAGGACATTTATACTTGTATCTTTAAAGTCATTTTTTGGGAGGAAAAAGCTCAGTAGAATAAGCAAAACAAACTTCACATATAAAAAAGAAATATAACACAAACACAAGGTTAGGTTACATAAAAATAAAACATACATAAATTATTTTATGATTAACATATTACTGTCTTCAGTGCAACTCATTAAACGCAAATTATAATAAATAGATATCATTATTATTATTAGGCTACATTTAGGCTATATTTAGAAGGCGCTTTTATCCAAAAAAGGAAAAAAAGCTATGTCAAATGTCAGTCATAATACAGGTTAGACAATAATAATACAGGGCTAAGATTATCACAAATGAACACAAGATTTTGACGCATGTGTGTGTGTGAAGTGTGGAGCGCGCGCTGCATGGCACGGAGGCGCGGGCGCGAACACTTGCATTTCCCTACAGTGGAAAAGTACAACTTAAAATACTCTATCATTTCTGGTCATACAGAAAAGAATAACACATAATTCGCAACTACTTTTATTTGTCCAAACTCACAATAACAAGAAAACGTTGTGCTTAAATAAAATAAAACAATCAGGCGCGCTGATCTCCGTGAACTGGAGCGCATCTCATAAATTAACTGGACATTTCAAGCTTTATAGGCTTAGGTTATATTTTGTTTCACTTTTAAACGAACAATTAAAACGCCTCGTTATTTTTTCAGACACATTTATTATCATTAGCCTATAAATCATCTATCTGTGGTTAGAGGCTCTTCTCATTCAGCACTGCGGGGGAAATATAATTTCCAGGTTCTAATTTGGCCTTAGAAAAGCAGTAAAATCGATTTTTTTTCCTTATTAATATGTGAATCATTTAAATGTTTAATAAAGGGGCAAAAAGTCATTTCAAAAATAATTTTTTTTTGTTTTTGTTTGTTTGTTTTTTTGTTTGTTTTTTTTTGCGTTTTTTTCTAATTAAAATGTTAGTGTTCAACTTTGCGTTTTAAAAATACAACAACCGTTCATTTTTCGTTTTTCAATAACGGGTTAAAAAAGGAAAAACGAATGGACGCAAATTTACACGGACACGAAAAAGGATTGAGAACGAATTAGGAACGGATTGCGAAAGGGTCCGTGTACATTGCGTTCATTCATTTTTTGATTTAATATTGAAAGTAGAAAAATGAGAAAACAGCTCCTGTTTCGTTTTTTTTATTTTTCCCAAAAAATGAAAAACAAGAATTCAGCTTAATTTTTCGTTTTTCGTTCTGAGGTCGAAAAATGAATAAACAGCTTCAATTTTCGATTTCTACACGCGGGCGGGAATGAAACGCCCCTTTCCTCTGATTTGTCAGCCGAAGATCAAACTGTTGCGTCATCTGTTCTTCCTCAGGTCCGCACTGCATAATAAGAGTCCTCCGCTCCTGCAGCTGATGTGCCGATTCTTATCCCTTTTTTTGCAACTACATTTAATCTTTTTCTCATCAAACAACCAGACTAACAGATGGCTCGACACAACCCGTACATGGGAAGAGCAATGTCCCGTTTTTTTATCATGAAGCACGCTGATTTATTCCAAAGTGACTTAAGATTATATAATAACATAATGCATTTTACTTCAAATAATCTAAATGTTGACTTTTAAAAGTAGGCGCGCAAAGAAGTATTTTGGTTCATTTTTGGTGTGCGCCAGAAAGATCTTCAAGGAGACAGAGACGCGCTAAAGCAGCACATCATGTTGTTTTCTTTATTTTTCAAAGGCATGACATTTTGTAGTCATTTTGAATGTACAAAAATGAAAATATACATTTTACTGTTTCAAATGACAGAGTATTAAACGACAGAGTATTATTTCTCCAGCTGAGGAACAAATCCAAGTGATGGCGCCGGTGCATCGCGCACAACATATCACTTCACTTCTGGCACTGCTAACTTGACATCGCAGCCTGTTCATTATTCAAATAAAACAGTCAACCAACCAAACAAACCAAACAAAAAGTTATTCTGCTTAATTGAATTGGTATTTTGTACAATAGACTGTGCCGGTCAGTCATAATAACTTGCTGTTATTACAAACTCATTTCCCTTGAAAGATGCTGATTTAGCCTTCGTGTAGGCTATATTAGAATTTGACTGAAGAACGAAGCCTTCTTTACATTAATAGTTAGCATCCGTTACATTGCAAATATGGAAACGTTGGACCGTAGAGAGATGCGCGAACCAAACTTCGGTACAGTTTCAGTTTAGATTCAAATAAATTTGTTTAGGCTTGGCGTCTAAAATAGGCTAAATGTTGTTTGTAATAAAGGGCACTATAAGGTATTTTTATAGGCTACTATGTATATTTTTATTATACTTAGCTTATTTTTCATTCTTGTTGTTTTCTAAATAGCCTACCATTCATTTAAGGATTTGACATACAGTAAGGGGAAGTAACATATGCATAGCCTATGTTATTAATAGTGTTTATAATGTTAATTTTGTCTTTTACACTATTTCTGAATAGGCTAATAATAAAATGCGTTTTTTACAAGGTTGTGATGCGCGCGTGTTTTACTCTCAACTTGGCCCAGTGCGCCGCGCACAAGCTAGTCAATGCATTATTCTTTCCTTTTTTATTAGTTTTTTAAATATTTAATTTACGAGGGAGACAATGCTAACAGCCGTCATTTACCCTGCCATACCAAGCTGAATTTATATCTACAGAAGAAAGCCCTGTTTAGGCTCTTCCCATGTATGGGTTGTGTCGAGCCATCCGTTAGTCTGGTTCTTTGATGAGAAAAAGATTAAATGTAGTTGCAATAAACGAGATAAGAATCGGCACATCAGCTGCAGGAGCGGAGGACTCTTATTATGCAGTGCGGACCGGAGGAAGAACAGATGACGCAACAGTTTGATCTTCGGCTGACAAATCAGAGGAAAGGGGCGTTTCATTCCCGCCCGCCTGTAGGAATCAAATATTTAAGCTGTTTATTAATTTTTCGACCTCAGAACGAAAAACGAAAAATTAAGCTGAATTCTTGTTTTTCTTTTTTTGGGAAAAATAAAAAAAGGAAACAGGAGCTGTTTTCTCATTTTTCTACTTTCAATATTAAATCAAAAAACGAATGAACGCAACGTACACGGACCCGAAAGCGTAAGCAGGCACGGTTTATGAATTTGTGGGTACAGATTGCAAGAACAAAAGGCAAGGTTTACAAATCAAGGAAGGAAAGAAAAGCAGGCCGAAGGTATCGAATGAAAGCTTTTTTATACACATTGGAATGCATTTGAGTGTCACTTCACATCATCATCAGCAGCGCTCAACGGATCTGCCCTTATGTTGTCGAAGTTTGTTTTAAGAAATTCATAATAAATAATAATGAAACAAGATGCCCTGGTGAAATATGTGAAATGTGTGGTTTATATAAACTGCTAAGGTAAAGCATAAATTAAAATCATGTGATGGGGAGGAGAATTTATACGTGCCTCATATTTAGTCCATAAAACACTTCCGCATAGGATACACTCCTGTATCCTCGCTCATGACTCCTCAGGAAGCCTCCTCACTCCTTGATCCTCGCCTCCTCGCAGTGCAATTAGAGAATTGAGATGTCCTTCAAGATGGCTGATCTCGCTCGGTTTCCGGGTCATAGGATGGAGGATGGAGGAGCGAGGAGACGAGGAGGGATATTGAGAAGCACCCCATATGGTCTTATCACTTGCACCTGTGTGTCATTGCCCTTGTTGACTCTTTCAATTAAACCGTTTCATAAGTCATTCTCTGCAAAGTCTTGTATGTGTCACACTGCATTTCTGAGCATTCTGTGTTTTGGTTTTGGTTTTGACCTTCTGCCCAATATCCTGGATTCCCCTGTTTGCCTGTGCTTTCTACCCTGTTGCTTGTTTTGAATTGTTTTCCCTGTGGTTTTGCCCCTTGCCTGTCAGTCATATAGATTACGATTTTGGATTATCCCTAATAAAAGCTGTTTGGATCCTCAACATTTGTGTCTCGGAGCAATTTGTGACATTAACATTGAATACATACACTCACCGGCCACTTTATTAGGTACCCCATGCTAGTAACGGGTTGGACCCCCTTTTGCCTTCAGAACTGCCTCAATTCTTCGTGGCATAGATTCAACAAGGTGCTGGAAGCATTCCTCAGGGAGTTTGGTCCATATTGACATGATGGCATCACACAGTTGCCGCAGATTTGTCGGCTGCACATCCATGATGTGAATCTCCCGTTCCACCACATCCCAAAGATGCTCTATTGGATTGAGATCTGGTGACTGTGGAGGCCATTTGAGTACAGCGAACTCATTGTCATGTTCAAGAAACCAGTCTGAGATGATTCCAGCTTTATGACATGGCGCATTATCCTGCTGAAAGTAGCCATCAGAAGTTGGGTACATTGTGGTCATAAACGGATGGACATGGTCAGCAACAATACTCAGGTAGGCTGTGGCGTTGCAACGATGCTCAATTGGTACCAAGGGGCCCAAAGAGTGCCAAGAAAATATTCCCCACACCATGACACCACCACCACCAGCCTGAACCGTTGATACAAGGCAGGATGGATCCATGCTTTCATGTTGTAGACGCCAAATTCTGACCCTACCATCCGAATGTCGCAGCAGAAATCGAGACTCATCAGACCAGGAAACGTTTTTCCAATCTTCTATTGTCCAATTTCGATGAGCTTGTGCAAATTGTAGCCTCAGTTTCCTGTTCTTAGCTGAAAGGAGTGGCACCCGGTGTGGTCTTCTGCTGCTGTAGCCCATCTGCCTCAAAGTTCGACGTACTGTGCGTTCAGAGATGCTCTTCTGCCCACCTTGGTGGTAACGGGTGGTTATTTGAGTCACTGTTGCCCTTCTATCAGCTCGAACCAGTCTGGCCATTCTCCTCTGACCTCTGGCATCAACAAGGCATTTCCGCCCACAGAACTGCCGCTCACTGGATGTTTTTTCTTTTTCGGACCATTCTCTGTAAACCCTAGAGATGGTTGTGCGTGAAAATCCCAGTAGATTAGCAGTTTCTGAAATACTCAGACCAGCCCTTCTGGCACCAACAATCATGCCACGTTCAAAGTCACTCAAATCACCTTTCTTCCCCATACTGATGCTCGGTTTGAACTGCAGGAGATTGTCTTGACCATGTCTACATGCCTAAATGCACTGAGTTGCCGCCATGTGATTGGCTGCTTAGAAATTAAGTGTTAACGAGCAGTTGGACAGGTGTACCTAATAAAGTGGCCGGTGAGTGTATGTTTTCATACTATTTTTCGCCTACTATACAGTAGTCAACATTTAAAGTGGATCAAAAAAGTTCATCAAAGTTGTCCTAAGACAAGAAAGGGTATTGTTCAAAATTCATGTATGACTTTAATGAAAGGTTTTGATCCACTTATACTGTAGTAGGGAAGTATGCGATATCGGATGCAGCTATACTATTTATGATGGATATCTGTTTCGATGGTTGTTGATTTAATTATGCACGTTTCACTAGTTTTGTTATAGTCCTGTGTATTTAAGCCCTTTTAGTTTCCTCAGTGTTCGGTCATGTCTTTAGTTCACATGGTTGTGTGATCTATTTGTATAGTTAATAAAAGCTGTTCTTGCTTTGTTCTCCATTGTTTGTGTAATTCATTACTGCAACCCCACTTGCCACTCCTAGTTTCTGTGAATGGAAAAGTTTGAAAATGAGCATAAATACCAGAAATATCTTGGGGGTCTTCAAATATTGTCTTCGACAATTGCGGGCCTTGGAATCAGAAAGGCTTAGATCCGCTGGTCTAGGATCCTTTTTCAGGGTATTTGAAAAATCTTATTGTGCTCTCAAGGTCAACTAATATTTCAAGTGCATCAAAACCCCTTTTCCTGTAATGAGGAAGTCTTTAGACAAAGAGCTTGATGGCTCTTGCATGGATTAATGGGTCCAAATTAGCATGTTCTACAAAGAACTCCAAGGGATTCTGCTGGTGTAGCAAACCTAGAAACCCCAAAGTGTAGTTTATTGTCCAGACGTAACCTAAGCACATGTAGACCTGTATCACCTCAGTGTCCTCACAGAAAGGGAAGAGGAACAGACAGGGAAATCAACATTCAGTACTCATGAAGGCTTAGTGAGTTGCCTCCAATCTTCCAAAAACAATAAACATTGTCCAATATGCTCTTCAGAGTACTTTCAGTAGTCTTATCTTTATTCTTTAAGATATTTATTATGGAAGAGTTCACCCTTTCTGACCCTTAAAGACAATATCGTGGATGTATGTTCAGATAAAGAGGTTTGTTTAATTCACTGAGTGTGACATTCATCAAAAGGGTGAGATAAATCAGTGGACCTGGCCTGAATGTGATTGTTTGTTGGTTTAGCTGGTCACTCTGTGTGGGAGAGTGTCACGTATATCTGTCAATGTGTGTATTTACTCTTGCTGAAGGAAGTTGGTTCCTTTCTGTCTTAGGATGCTGAGTTTAATTGTGGTGTGTTGAGAAGTGTCGGCTCACTCTTGCTGTATAACAGACACTTTGTTACAGTATTCGACTTGGCACTGTGCGCCTGTATGTGGAGAAGAGTGTATCCACAAGGCCTGTCATTTAATGTGGGGGTAAGTGTTCGAGCTCTTTTGGCATCAATGGAATTGGGTGAAAGGTCTTTTTTCAGCGGAATTCTACCCAGTATTCAAAACACTCAATACGATCCAGATGTGTGTGTGCATGTACGGCAGCTCCACTCCTCCCTCGCCATCACACCATCACAATACCCCCTCCTCCAGACTCTCCCCCATCTTTATATTCCCCCTTCTATCTCACTACCTCTTTCATAACCTCTACTGTAAGTGTCAGGGAAAGATGGAGCGATCTCTGCTTGTGTCTCTTCTGTGTGTGTGGGCCCTCAGCAGCCTGCCTGCAGCATCAGGTGAGCGTGTTGGTGTGCGTGGGTGGCTGAGAGAAAATGAAAGGATTATGGATGGCTTTCCATGTAAAACAGTTTTTTTTTAATGATTTGTTAATGAATATTGAATGAATGACTGCTCATTTGATAGATTTTTGCCTTAGTGACTCTAGTTTTAAACTGGAGGTATTTATTATTCATATTTTGTATTTAAAGAAAGTGTGATCTTTTTCATTTATTTGAAAATACATTTTGAGACTCCTCCATCACATTGTTTCTGAAATTTCTATTCAGCCAAAAATGAAAATTCAGTCATTATTTACTTAATTGTATGTTACTCCCAACCTGCATGGTTAATTTATTCTGTGCAACACATAATATATTTTGAAGAATGATTCAACTGCTTTTGCCAATACAATGAAAGTCAATGGGGTCCAAAATAACTTAGGACTCCACTGACTTTTATTGTAGGATAAAATATATATATATATATATATTGTTATACATGTACAAATGTCTCTTTAAAATATGTCAGGTTTTTTAACTGTTTTTTTTTTTTTTCATTTTCTACTATCATCCCCTCTCTTTCACATATTGCCTTAAGAATCTGTTTTTTAGAGCTAGTTTTCCAT
The DNA here is from genome assembly GCA_031834385.1 of Semotilus atromaculatus. Taxonomy (NCBI): domain Eukaryota; kingdom Metazoa; phylum Chordata; class Actinopteri; order Cypriniformes; family Leuciscidae; genus Semotilus; species Semotilus atromaculatus. The sequence goes on along the minus strand of JAULUF010000014.1, from coordinate 18,943,728 downwards.
GAACACACACACACACACACACGCACACACATATGCAGTAGCCTATATCATCATCTTCTTTTTCAGCTCAAAATCATTGCTTAATCACAAATGCATAATTGTGTTAAGCTCTTTCATTTACTATTAATATTCAGTTTTATTGTGAGCTTGTAACATTCCTGTTTATGGGTGGGCTAAATCCATATCACTGTCTGGTTTATGTGGATGTATTGTATTAAACACCTGGTTCAGCTCAGAGAACAGTGTCTTGGGCAGACTGCCAGACATTTAACAGCCTGCTCTTTTATGGCATGGATTAAATAGTTAGACAGACAAATGTACACTGTATTTAAAATGTGTTTAAACTGTATTTGATGGCATGGACGCTATATATGTACTCTCTTATGCTTACCAAGGTTGCATTAATTTGATCAAAATACTGTAAAAACAGTAAAATTGTGCATTAGCCTACATTGCACTGAAGACTGGAGTAATGATACTGAAAATTCAGCTATGCCATCACAGGAATAAATTACACCTTAAAATATATTAAAATAGGAAACCATTATTTTAAATTGTAAAAAAAAAAATTATTTATACTGTATTTTTTATTAAAAAAAAGTATGCAAACTTAAGCATAAGAGACTTCTTTCAAAAACATTAGGCAATTTTTTCCCCCCCTATTCTGATCCTTTGACCGGTAGTATGTGTCAACCCACCTGCCTGTGAAACAAATTATGATATGCATATTGTCTTTATTTCTGTACAGGTGATCTAACAGCACAGTGCCCAGAGAGAATACTGGGTAATGAGAGAAGACAAACATGCCCAAAAAAGTGTCAGCAAGATAAAGACTGTGGCAACAAACGTCAGTGTCTCTGTGACGGGCAGTGTGGACTCAGCTGTGTGGCCCCAGGTCAGAGCTAGAAACCCCATAATGCATTTATTATGAACCTTAAAAGCAAATAAACCTAAAAAAAAAAAGTACTAAATCTATAATACATTATAAGTCATTCATGTGAGTATTCTTTGTGAACAGGTCGTATGTGTCCGTGGCCTCTCCCACCTGCAAAACATTCGGATGTAGTTCTCCTTTCCCCTTCTCCCTCTTTCTCCGCTCTGCTAAAGGTTCGTTGTAAGCCTGGGTACACCATGCATAATGGGCTGGACGCTACAATACGCCGCTGCCAGGGTGACCGGCAGTGGAGTGGAGATGAGCCTGTTTGTACAGGTATTAAGGAGTAAACATATTTAAACTGTTATGTATTGTTTTTTGCTGGTTTTACAAAACATATTGTTTCAAAGCAGCTTTACAGAAAATTACATCAGTCCTGTTGGGTCAGGTTGACCTTATTTTGTTTGTAAACCATCAAGTTATTGTCAGTATTATGCAATTTTAGTAGAATGACTTCATAGCAGCATATTTCAGAAAAGAGGAGAAATATGTGTCAGTGTCTGCATAATAATGCATTTTTGGTTGCATGAATATTATGGAACAAAAGCTTGGAGCTTGTGAACCTGGGTCAGCGCTTATTTCTGGATGGTGGGGTTTTAGTCTAAAGACTCCAGCTCTGTGGAGAGGAGGCGTAAATCGGCAGAGCTCCAGGCTGCAGCATTCCCAGTATCACCCCCTCTGCAACACATGCACACATTCAAACACTCATTTCCTGGAGTAACATGAGAGGTATTTCTAGGAATGAGCTGTCAAAAGAGCCGAGGTGTGGGCGTTTGGGGTCTGTGAGATCTGTCCTGCAATACTCTATTATCTGCAGATCAGTGACATAGAATATTTAACAAGCAGAGACAGGCATGTAGATATGCCGGATTCACACACAAAGTTCAAGTGCATTCAAAGCTGAATTGATGTACAATGGAAGTTTGGTGTGTGTGCATGTTGACTGTATGATTTCCTCCACCTTCATTAATCAGTCATCCTCACAAAAGAGGTAGAGATTCGATACATACTGTAACTGTATGAGTCAACTGCACAAGAGGGAATGTGAGAACAGCTTGTTCCAGATGGATTTTTCTGATAAAACTCAAAATGAAGACACACATTCTGTCCATCCTTCATCTGGGTACCTGCTCAGCCACGCAGTGACCTGTGAATCCATTTGTTAACCCTATTTACCTATCTGTTCATTCACCTATTCATGTATTGTATGTTACCACATCTAGTGCAGTGGATAAAAGCTCCATGCCATTATCCACTGGGTCATCCATTCGGATTCCTTTTCTGGCTATGTATCAAAAATCAAGGAAGCTGAATAACGGAGGGCTTTTTGACTGTAATTTATCTTCCCTTACACAATCTAAGCTCTTGTTTTGAACTTTTTCGGTGAAAAAAGGCACTTACCACCCCTAAACCATTCATGAGAACCATTTAAATTATGTAAAAACAGAAAAACATAAAAACGCAGTGTAATATTTACAATGACCTGCTTCAAGAAACATTTTATATGTTTTTAAAATCTATATTAATACTTTTGCATTGCCCCAAGATTTGCATTCTCTTGCAAAGCTTTTACATTCCCCCAAGAAACTTTCCCTGAAAAATGTTTATGGTTACTCATGTAACCCTGGTTCCCTGAGGTAACGGGAACGAGCATTGAGTCAGTTTTAGCTGAAGCTTATGGGGAAAACAAAAAACAAATGGTGTTTCAGCTCACCAAAAAGGGCGGGGTTGACTGCCTATTTAAGTCACGCAGAAATGTCATCAGTCAGAATCTTTCGACAGAAGAATAGCTAGCATGACTCGAAGGGCAGCAAAGGTAGCACGGCAAGCTAAGCAATGCTCGTTCCCGTTATCTCAGAGAACCAATGTTACGCGAGTAACCATAAACGTTCTCTTTCGATACAGTTCACTCGCATTGCGCTCAATTGAGGGGCCCTAGACCAGCTGCATAGGGAGAGGCTCAAACCATGGTCGGAGCCTGCTACACAGTCCATAAGTGTCTGAGACTGACAACACCCATGCTTGAAGAGCAGGGATGTCCAGGATGTAAAATCTGATAAAGGTGGATGGTGAGGACCAGCCGGCCGGCGCACAGATATTTGCGATAAAGACTCCCCTGGACTACGCCCAAGAGGAGGCCACGCTGAGACTGGTTCCAAGGGAACATGGCTCAGACGCAGCCGTGGGTCACCTTGAGAATGTATCGGCCTATAAGCCACGCATGGGGTGAGATGAGACCTTTTAACCAGAGCTGGAGTGGTCGCATGTGGAGCAGGCCCAGCAGAATGATAGAGGAAGCGCCCTAGCGCCCTCTATTGGCCAGCCGGCCCTGGCATAGACTGAACTTCAGCTCTGAGGACATCCAAACTGAGATTGTCTGAGACAGATGCTTGAATCATGCCCCTGTAGCGTGGCGGTCTATGAGCGAATTGGAGCAACCCAGTTCTATTATCCCCAAAATCCAGCTCAACACTCCACGGATGGCCCGTCATGCCTGGAGGGGAGTGGCAAATGATTTAAGTACTACAGGCTGTGTCACATGCTATGGCAGGAGAACAGCACCTGTTACAACATTGAGAGAGAATTTTTTTTCTTTTTCTGAAAATGTACAAATTTGATTTGGTTCGATTTAACAGCGAGAAGGGGTTTGGGTGTGCAAACTGGTGGGACGGGCCCAGAACCGGCAACAATTACATCGATTCTAGCGCCCTGAACTGAAGAGGGGACTGGAAGACGAGCACGCTTTGAGGGTGGTCCGGCCTCGTGGGACTTAACCTTTTTCTCCGTCCTGAGGCATCAGGACTGCTTCGGCTGCACAGGGTCCAGCTCTAGCTTGGGGTGAGGCCCTTGACGCTTCAGATATGGGTTGCCATTTGGCTGGGCAGAGGTATTGCTTGACTTCTGGCTGGGCCTGGACTGGCCTGGGTTGCTGCTGGGTTGGCGTGGCCGTCTTGGAGCGACTGGAGGCAGTGCAGGAGCTGGTTCTTTAAGGCAAGAAGTGACACATAGCCTGCGATGACTTCTGGGCCTTGATGTAGCATTCCGTGAAGCTGTCCACCCTGGAGGCAAACAGGCCCGATGGGGAGACAGGGGATCAAGAAGAGTCCTGTCGACGTCCTTAATCTCATTGAGATTGATCCACAAGGGGCGCTCCAGCAACGCTGGACTGGCCATAGTAAAGAGGAACAGTGGACGTGTGCCACGTCTTAGTGAGTTCCTGGTGGACCTCCAGAAAGAATGGGGCTGGACACTGGCGAGGGTCCTGCTTGCGCCAACCCGGCTGCAGGAACCATTCGTTGAGTCGGCTGCGGGCGGCTCTTCTGGGGCCGACCAGTCCAAGCTGAGCTCTTCGACAGCTTTAGTGAGGACTCGCAAAAGCTGAGTCCATGCAAGGCCGTGCATGATCACTGTTTATGCGGCAGGGGGGCGGAGTCATCATAGGAGTTCATCCACTCTTTGCAGTCAGAGGCGACCAGAAACATAGAGTCTAGTTCTTCCTCAGACCCGCCAAATGAGACCATGCCACTTGCACCAGATGAGGGGCGTTGATCCTCGAGGGTGACAAACACAGGGGACTCGGGACGGGGAGGGGAGAGCAAGGCACACGGGCGCTGCGCTCATGTGAACTCCCTTCTGCCTTGCTGCTCAGCCTGGCGGCTACGTTTCTTCTTTCACCTTGGCTCGAGAGGGGAAGGATGTGGAAGCGGCAGGATTGCTGTGTAGCGCTATCCGGGCGCTCAGCGTCACAAGGTTCAGCTTCTTGCAGTAGGAGCAGCTTGAGTCTAGAAGCGCCGCCTCGGCATGGGCCCAGGCAAGAGGTGCACTCAGAGTGCTCATCTAGAGCAGGCAGGTGATCCCTGTACAAGCCACATTCACAGCATGACAGACATTTGAAACAACGTCGCTGAAATTTTTTCTTAAAAGTTGCTCTTTTATTTAACCTTCGGATGGCTGCAGAGCAGACACTCAATCAGCTTGCTTGCAGAGCACCGTTCAGGCAGCGTACCAGCAGAGTGCCATGCAGTCAGCTTGCTTGCAGAGTGTCTTGTTTCGCTGCTAAACTCATTTCACAAGAAGCGAATAGAATCAGTCTTCTTCAGAACAGCGAGATGATCTTCGTGCTGAAGGAGAAAGATTCTGACTGGTGGCATTTCTGCGTCACTTATTTAGGCAGTCAATCCCGCCCTTTTTGGCGGGCTGAAATGCCATGCACAGACGTGAACCAATCAGGATTCTGAGAAAACAGGAGTTTTCCCCATAGGTGTAAGCTTACGCACCAGAGTACATTTTTTAAATCTTCTAACTCCTTCAGTATTTGGCGCAGATCTTCTACGGATTTTTGGCTGTTTTTGATTAGCCTATTATTTCTAAGGAAACAAAAACGGCTTTACTAATCAAAGTGACCCAATCAAAGTTGTGGTGCAACTAACATATAGTAACATGCAGGAAAAAAAACATAAAACATGAAATGATATCACAGAGCCCCCTGCAGACCCTCATGACTGTGTGTCAAGGTCAATACATCTCTTGTAATATCAGATAATTTGACCATTTTATGACAAACAAGGTTAGTTCAGATTGTAAAATGTCAATGGACACCCCAAAACCGTAATATATTTGTGGTGAGTAGGACAAGGCTAAGGGCCGAGAGAGCGGCGCGAGGCCGGTGGCGTGATTGATAATGAGGGACACCTGCGCGACATACCGGTCTCGTATCTCTCACGGTGGAGAGGAAGCATAAAGGAGGAGCGCCGACAACAGTGAAGATCGAGAGAGGCCAGGCCTGGATTTATGTTGTGTTTTGTTAAATGTGACAGCAGTCGTCTGTGAGGGGCTGCTGTCTTTACTTTCATTTTGTATTTGTTTATTTTACGTTCATTAAAGTTTTTGAATGTTCGCCGGTTCCCGCCTCCTCCTCCCCACAACATTTAACCTTGCTACAGTATGAATTAAAAATAGAAAAATATTACTACTTTTTACTTGTTTTATTTAGGCTACTTGTTTTCACTTTCCTGAAAATGACACAAAAGTTTTTCAAAAGAAGAAGAAACATGAACACGAAGTGTACATTTCAAAGGACTTATGCATTTAAATGCATACTCAAGTCAAGAGATAAATAAGCCAATTTGATTTTTCCACCAGCCTCCCCAGGTCTTGCAGCAGATCCGGTTCTGGTGCCTGAGGTGTCCTGTTCTTTGCCTGATGATGATGATCTGCTCTCTGTGCAGGGCAGTCCTGCTGTGGGATCCACCATCCAGTATCAATGTGTATCTGGGTGAGATTGAAGAGAAAAAATAAAACTGGAAAGAGAAATCTGTGACTGATATACAACAGAATGTCTCTTTTTATTATAATTATGCAATCTACACACCTCGTCCTTTTCCCCAAACAGATCTTTGCTGATTGGAAATAGTGAGAATATCTGTCATGAGAACCAGACGTGGCAATACCCTCACCCCATCTGTCGCCGTAAGTGTGTGTGTTTGTGTGTGTCTGTGTGTGTGTGTGTGCGTGTGTCTACACATCCTCCTCCGCATGGGAATGACTGAGACAGAGATCTTGCTAAAAGGAAATAGCAGGTGTATTAGAATGTATGCTTGAGTGGAAGATGTTGATTCAAACTGCTAAAGAGATACTGTGTAGCTACACTTGCACAAAATGGTACGAAGTAATGAAAGAGAGATGAGAGTGACAGCGGGAGAGAGAAGAGCTATAAAGACTGTGTGGGTTTGAGAGTAGGCGGATAGGGCACTATGTGTGAATGTTTTTTTTTTTTGTGTGCTTCACTAAAATGCCGGTTTCACTATATTATTCTGGTGCAATGATGCCCCCTGTTGGATCAACATAATTTTTGCACCATGCTTGTTTTAAAGGCTTATTCCATTACGAAGTTATGCTCAATCGATTCAATAGCACCGTAATTTTGACTGGTCCTTTCTTTTCTTTTAAAAAAAGCAAAGAATGTGCGTTACTGTGAGGGGTTTTAAGTAAGACTGATCTGTTGATGTTAAAATGACCAATGTAAAATAAATATGGTTGTAAACTAGTGGCCTTCTACATGTTCCTGGATCAACATCTTTGCTGATCCTGGAACAACATTCCAATCAACCAATCGGATTTGAGGGTCTACAGTTTATGTCAAAGGACATACATTTAGGGAAAAGTTATGGGTAGGGTTAGGTTTAACAAAATTTTCAGACAGGAATATATTAATATTATTGAATATATTGATCCAGGAACATGTCATACTTGGCAATATCATGATGACCATAAAACTTTACACCTCAAATAATACACACATTATAACACAAAGTTATAATACATAGAATTTGAAGTGTTACATTTCTACACTTTACATAAACACATAGGCTACCCCCGGTTTCACAGACAAGGCTTAAGCTACTTCCAGACTAAAATGCATGTTTTAGCTGTCTGTGAAACTGGGCCATAAACATTAAAATAATTTGCTACTTGTAGCCTATAATCAGTATTGTGCCACAGTGATGTCGATTGAGCACAGGATTATTCCTTTAAAGGAACACTCCACCGTTTTTTGAAATAGGGCTTATTCACATTCTTTCCTACATTTAGATATGTGTGCAAATGCATTTTTGTCCCAGTGCATGCATTGTTTTAGTTTGACAGGGTCGGCGCTAGCTTAGCTTAGCACAATGAATGGAATCCTTTGTTGCCAGCTAGCATGTCCTGAGTAAAAGTGATTAAAAAAAATAAACAAACTCACGTAATTACTTCTTGTGGCCTGCGTATTCACGAGTACAAATAGCGATGCAGATTAACACTAGGCAATTTCCTAGGCAGATATTGACTTGGGACTATATTAGGGGGAAGCACAGGCGAACCACTGCTGCTTAGGTGAAGCACTGCTACTTGGGCGCAGAGATATCACGCAACACATGAAATCCCACGACTTCCAAGCAGCAGCAGTGGTTCGCCTGTGCTTCCCCCTAATATAGTCCCCAAGTCAATATATGCCTAGGAAATCGCCTAGTGTTAATCTGCATCACTATTTGTACTCGTTGTGAATACGCAGGCCACAAGAAGTAATTACGTGAGTTTGTTTATTTTTTTCAATCACTTTTACTCAGGACATGCTAGCTGGCAACAAAGGATTCCATTCATTGTGCTAAGCTAAGCTAGCGCCGACCCTGTCAAACTAAAACAATGCGTGCACTGAGACAAAAATGCATTTGCACACATATCTAAATGTAGGAAAGAATGTGAATAAGCCCTATTTAAAAAAACGGTGGAGTGTTCCTTTAAGAGTTTTCACATTAGACTTAATAAGGTTTTTAAACTAATTCTTAAAAATGTAATTCTACAAGCACATTTATGTGTATATACGTGTGTGCATATGTTTGTTATCAGGTGTGGTCTGTCCTCCTCCTAAGGAGGTTGATCGTGGACACCTGGTGGCTGTCCAGAGAAATGAATATGAAATTGGTGACACAATTTATTACCTTTGCAAGAAAACCTTCTTGTTGGATGGACCAAATCAAGTGACTTGTCTACCTAATGGGACATGGAGTGCAGAGCCTGCTTGCCGGGGTAAGAAAAGCTGGTAACAACACAATACATTCAGTCAGTCATTATGGCTGTGTTGAACTTTTGCATTAAAGGGATAGTTCGGCCAAAAATGATATTTAACCCATGTATTACTCACCCTCAAGCCGTTCGAGATGCATATGTCAATCTTGTTTCAGACGAACACATTTTCAGTTATTTTAGAAAATGTCTTAGACCCTTCAGTGGATATAATGTGAAGAAACGGGGTCCAGATCTTTCAAGTCCCAAAATGTGCATACATCCTTCACAAAAGTAATACATCCAGCTCCAGGGGGATAAACGAAGGCCTTCTGAGGGTAATCCGTGCGGTTTTGTCGTAAAAATATACATATTTAAAACGTTATAAATGAAAATATCTGACTTCCGGCAACGATCGACGCGCGTTCACGGGTGATGGAAGTCGGCGCACGAGGGAGGACGTAGCGTAGGAACCGTCGTGACGTAGAACGAACGCGCCAGCGCAGCCAGAGAACAGAGCAAAACAAAACTACACTCAGGAGGTGTTTCTCAATGTCAAGGATACTTCCTAGGCAGGACGTGTCCTTCCAAGTCATTTCCTTCAGAGGCTAGGCGAGGCTCCTCTTTAGCATTCGGAGAACACGTAAATGGAACAGGCTAGCAAGTGCACGTCCTTACGTCAGTGAAAAGGCCCGTTACATATTGTATTGTAGTCTAAAGAACAAGGTTTAAAAAAAATGGATATACAGTTTATATATTAAATATAAATTTGACCGGACGTTTATATTAAATAAATCATGACCGGACGTTTATATTAAATAATAAAGCAAAGACAAAACCAGTTCAATTTAATTGACTTTATTTTTCGTATGAACGTCTCTGTTTGTTCCTTGGTCCCTGATAAAAAAAGACGAGAAAGCTATGAATAACGCTGTGAATGGTATAATATTAACGTTAAATTACTTTGTACAATTAACTAATTATTTATAAAAGGAATACCGGTGACGGCAACCAAGCTAACAATTGTTAAAATTACAGGTCCGGTTCAGCCATCAATAACGTAATTTGTATATTTTGTATAATTTGTAATATCAATATGGTAGTAAATCTACTGGCATTTAAACGTTAACGTTAAACTTTACTTATATGACGGTTATAACAAATGTATGGTAACGTAAATTTATTTACATTTGAAAGCATATGCTCCGACTCCGCTAACGTCTTTTATTTTTTTAACAAAAGCTGCGCGCAAAGGATTGTGGGCGATTAGAGAGCGCGAAGGCTACACATATGCATCCTTTCCCGTGTATGGGATATTTTCCGAATGAAGGACTCATGGTGCGTTCTATTATTTATCCGTCTCGGAGATCCGAACAGGAAGACAGACGTTGCCTAGCAACACGCCCCCTTTCCTCGGATTTCTCCTCTCGGACGTCGGACAACTGTGAGGAGACCGAGCAAGAATACCGTTACGGAATTCAAGATGGCTGCGCCCTGTGTGACTTGTATGAATTGTTTTCATTGTTTTTTAACCGCTTTAGTATTAAATGACGAATTGAATCACTCGTATCGTATTACTGCGTCCGTATCAATTCCTGTGGGTATGGGAATCGGTTGTTGAGAGTGCAATATTGAATGAAGCCTTGTTTCAAACGGGTGTTACTAAAGTGGCTAGCGTTGCTAACAGAAGATTAACATGAAAAACATGAAATAAAGTGAACATTTTCATAACAACAGCTTTCCGGGTGGCGTCCATGTTTTTCTCCGACTCGGACGCGCAAAACATAATAGAACGCTTGAAGTGTGGACGTGACGTCATATCCGAGGTCCGAGTCGGTTCGTTGGCAATAATAGAACGCACCATCAGTCCTTGGTTGAAATTCTGAGGATCCTCGACATTGGAACAGTCCTTCGATCGACGGATGTCGATGACGTAGCATCCTCGAAACTCCGGCTTCCGAGGATCCTTCCTTGACATTGAGAAATGGCTAGGATTTATTTACAAACTACAAACATGTCGTACGCCGATTTCCATCACCCGTGAACGCGCGTCGATCGTTGCCGGAAGTCAGATATTTTCATTTATAACGTTTTAAATATGTATATTTTTACGACAAAACCGCACGGATTACCCTCAGAAGGCCTTCGTTTATCCCCCTGGAGCTGGATGTATTACTTTTGTGAAGGATGTATGCACATTTTGTGACTTGAAAGATCTGGACCCCGTTTCTTCACATTATATCCACTGAAGGGTCTAAGACATTTTCTAAAATAACTGAAAATGTGTTCGTCTGAAACAAGATTGACATATGCATCTCGAACGGCTTGAGGGTGAGTAATACATGGGTTAAATATCATTTTTGGCCGAACTATCCCTTTAAAGCAGCACTATGCAGGATTTCCGTTTTTGTCAAACAGTGACTCCTAGAGTCGCTGTGGAGTACTTGTACTGTCGTAAATAGCACTCACGCAGAGATGTCTCTGCACTCACGGCCTGATTCCCTCCCCCTGTATTCCGGTACCTGTTCAGTGGATGGAAGCTGTAACGAGTGAAATAAGGTGTGGCCCCTTTAAGAGCTGCATGCGTCCTGTTGAACTGTCCGCAGTCTGTATTGTATGTGCGCCTCGAACACCACATGTATACGGTGCCGGGTTATTTCAGTTTGATGCTCATTTTAGCAGATCTTTCTTGCCGTAAAGCAATTCGTTACATCGCGAGACGCCCACCATTCAACCCGAAAATAGTCATATAACCATTGCAATAACTCTGAAGCTGTTCTGTTAAGCTAAAAATCCTGCATAGTGCTGCTTCAAGCAGTTTTATTTTCTTCAATGTAAGGTTTGGAGTGTTTTGGTTTCTAACCGTGAATAATACAAATATTATTAGGAGACAAATATCTCCCATCATTCTCTTCACCATTTCTTCCCTTGCCCTTCCGATCAGCCCGTTGTCCAGTCCCAGCTCAACGCAGCAGGGTGATTGTGGGAGCACTAAAGCGCTGGCCATATGATCTGACGGATGGTGTGGTTGCGCATGGAGAGAATGTGACATTTTTCTGTAAACATCCAGAAAAACATTGCAGCTTCACTGCCACCGAGGTCTGCGTAGATGGACAGCTCAATGCACCTAGTTGCTACCTTGGTACAGAATTTCCACCACATTTATACACATCATACTTTACACTTAAAAATAACCCTGCATAACCTTCATATACCTCTCTTCTCTTTAGACCCTACCTGGCTTCAGTTCAAGCTCTTCCCTCATCGGCTGGTTTCTGAGATTGATGCATGTGATCCTGCTGACCTTCAGTAAACTCATCAAATTATGACAACACATTTTATATGTTGGCACACACAGTCTTCTCCTCACTTTGGAGGAGAGAAACAGTTGTTTTATTAATGTGCCACTACATTTTTATTTTGGACCGGATCTCAGGATCTCACAGTTATGCCTCTTCTCTTCTCTCTTCTATTTTGTATTTTGCATTGACAAGTTACCTTAAACAGAGTTTGTATCATATCTGATGTATGCAGACACCCTCATACTTGCTTGAGGTCGCGATTTTCATAAGCTGCTATCTTTGGTTGTTTTGTGGCCATACTAAGTCTAAAAGTGCTTTTTTAGTAATAGCATTTATGTTTATCTTGTTAAAATATTTTATTTCTTTGTTTAAATTAAAATGCCGTCATCATTTACTCACCCTCAAGTAGTTTCAAACCTGTATGAGTTTCTTTATTCTGTTGACGGTATAGCCATTGACTTTCATAGTAGGAAAAAAAAAAAAACTATGGATGTCAACAGGGCCCATCAACTGTTTGGTTTCTGACATTCTTCAAAATATCTTATTTTGTGTTCAGCAGAAGAAAGAAACTTATACAGGTTTGGAACAACTTGAGGGTGAGTAAATGATGACACAATTTTCATTTTTGGGTGAACTATCCTTTAAAAAAATTATTTCTGCTAGCTGATACATTTGTCAATTCCACAACCAAGAAAACACATGCCAAAGGTGATCTCTGAAATCATGACATGTACAGATGCTCTCTATTTTTACTGTATTCCAAAAGCAGTTTTATAGAGTTAACAGATTTTTGACTGGACTGCTGATTATAAGAAAGGAGTAAATTTAGGCATATTATTGCATAAAAGCTTTGCTGATATACAGCCATGATGAATGGTTCTTTCATTAGGATTCAGTTTTGCATTGTGCGAGCTTCATAATAAATAATCTTTGAATGTAGTTTTTTTTCATCTCTCTTGGCAGGATTCTACAATAAATAAATTGGCAACTGTTTGTTGTCATTAAAAGTACAGTATAAGTCTGTGGAAGTTCAGTCTGTATAAATGATTAAGATTGAACAAAGAAATGTTTGAGTCATAAAAATCTAAAATTTATTTTTTAAATTAAGCTCTATTTTTTGTGCAGTGTGACATTTTATGGATCCCTTTGCATTTGCTTAACTGACATGTATAAATATTGACTGAATACAGTAATGAAAATGGATTTACAATTAGATTTATAGATCATACAATTAATAATGGTATCGTTGTGACAAATATTTTTTAGTATTATTTCAACCCAGCATATATTAAATTCAGCACAAAAATGTAATAATATTAACAACAATGTGCTCAATATTAATGTGCCATGAAAATAATGTTTTTTAAAAAACAATAAAGAATTCCTTTTATTTATACAATGTATTTCTTTTCATTTTGGGGTGAGATTTTACGTGTAGATTAAAGATTAAAGTGAGATTCATCCTTAGGTTTATGTTTTGTTTAATTCATCTAACATACTGACAAATACACAACTAAAGTTATGTTCAAAATGTTCAGTCCTAAACGAGTCCAGGTCGGACGTAGAAAACTGCAACACCACGACATCCCCCCCACCCCTCCCCGCTCTCTCGCGCTCAACCTCTCCGCCCAGTCATTCATTCATATTTGGTCTTCCGGAAGTATCTCAGGGTCGGGCCAGTCAGTGCCTGCGCGAGATGACTCGTGGGGTGAGAACAGTTTCATATTCAATATTTCAGTTATAAAGAAGCAATGTGTCCGAATGGCTGTAAGCTTTTGGGAAGAAATGCATGTTCTTGTGAGTAGCAGATAAAGAGCGTTTGTTGTCTAGGAAAGTTTGAAATAGGGTTTCCAAAGCAGCAGTGTGTGAGCGCTGTCACTGGCTCGAACCCTCGGTACGCATAAAATGGCTGGTCGCAGGTTCGAGCGCAGTCAGTGTTTTCACCAAAATATGGGAATAATTCAAGTGTATCTGACATGCCCACGTTATGGAAGGATATGTCCCTCAGACAGATACTTTTGGTCATATAATGGCACGGGTTCGACTCGCTGTCTGGACCTCGCAGACATCAAACGCGGTGTTTGCTTTTATATTTTTCTTCTTTAAACGAACCTCCGACGCTTAATGGCGTCGAATGTCCCCATGTTGATCTCTAACTCTCCCACAGTGCTGCATGGCTGACTGTACGGACAAAGGCGTTGGTGTCAAACCCTGAGCCATGCGCGCTGACAGATGAACGTACTTAATTTGTGATGAAAACCACGGGGAGGAGGAGTGAACCTGCTACCATGACAGCGCGACGTTCAAGCTCATTGCGTTGCGTTCTTAAAAACTGCATGCCATGTGAGCACTTTTCCCAAATATTACACATATATTGAATGTTGTAACTATTATAGGTCAGAACTATTCCTTAGCTTGGCTAACTAGTGTTGGCGTCCTGCCAAGCTTTTAATTTCAAAAGAATTTGTCTGCTTTTAGTGTTTGTAACAGGCTATTGTTAAATGTGAGAACTTCATAAATGTGTGTTTATGCAACACAATCTAAAACCTTTAATAACACATTGCAATCGTATGGTGGATTTCTTGGTTTAGGCTAATTATAGGCTATTGTGTATAAATAGTAGGCTATGCCATAAAAATAATAATAATAATGCTGTTTGTTTTGTATTGTTGACATTTTAGAGGTTGATACAAATGAAAACAACTGCTAAAATATGATCCACCAACCGTGTCCTCTGAAATGTGATTTAAGCTTTAGAAATATATTAATACTATATTTGTTGACCTATTGGACCATAACGACACAACTAGAGAAAGTTGATAATAACAGTATCCTGTAGTTTTGGAGGGTTCAGGATACACCTGAAAAAATAATGTACTAAATTAGTAAGTGATTGTTAAATTCCGATGTAAAATATTTTTAAGCTTTTAAAATATCTGTCAAGAAGTTTGTGTTCTTGTTGTTTTTTCTATGTGAGTTGCTCAGGGATGTCGACATTGTCAACGTCTGATCCTAGTGTTGAATGTATGTTTTAGTAGGCCTAAGTATTAAATGAAAATAACTTGAAATTTAATCATGCTGTTAACAATGATGAAAATTTGTTTATTTTTATATTACAGTTACATTATTAGCACTGATCCCTAGATTTAATATAATTGCAGATTCTTATCAAGGTGCCCTATATCGCCTCCTCTGTTTGCTGTGTTTAACTGCAACTGCAGCTGTCTGTTGTTTTTAATTCAATATGTTATGATTCTGTTATGCTTTTGAAGTGTAAGTGCTTCATAAATGCTTGTAAACCAATCCTTTATGGATCAGAAAATGAATAAATGATTATAAAAAAAATTTCTTAGCCACATCAAAACTTAGTATCCATTTTATGCACTGTATGATGCTGTCTTTTTATATTTAATTTTAAATACAAAATATTAAACATTTATTAAATATATTAGTAAATAATGTTTTTAAAAATGTATTATGAATACATAAAGTGGCTATAACTTTAAAAAGGTGATTATTAGTAAAAGATGCACTTAATTTATACATTTTGACAGCACTAAGGTTTTCTGAAGAATTGTTACCTTAACATTTGAGATCTGTCTTTGTATTTTAAGTTTAGCTATTTCTATTATAGAATTTAGAATCACATTTTGTCTTTTTTTCTCAGATTGATGCCTTAGATGAGTAGAGGGTCCTGACTGATGGCAGTGCCAGAGACATGGGTGAAAATCAGCAGTTACGTCAGATGGACAATGAAATGGATATGGTGCCATTACTTGGATTATGCAAGATTCTTTGGCCCTGCCCGGCAATATTTCAATGTTCTCTCAGGTTATAATGAACTGACTTACTCCACAAGTACTGAATAATATGATTTATTCTCTACTGCTGAATTACAGAGGTTGCTATGCGCAAACAACATGCTTTGGACGGGATAGGTGAGACCATTCCACATATTAAGTGGACTGACCTTTCTGCAACCAAAGATTGCCAAATGTCTGTGGGCCAAGAGGCCGAATTATCAGACGAGAGGCTCTCATTGAGGACAGAATCTAAGAACAAAGATGTGTTTCTTGTTCCTGCACAAGAGCAGACAGAAGTTGTAAAGGATTACAGCAAGCAGAACTCTGTGAGCAGTGATCAGAACTCACCAAAATATGTATCAGATTCAAACCAAACGATTCCTCTTGAAAACCAGACTGTTAAAAATAAATGTCTTACTTTTGATGAGAATACAAGGAGTCTACCAACAAACATGCAGCTGATACCCAAGATGGAGTCTGTTAATGCTAGGACCGAAGTTTGTGAAGTCACAACCAAAGCTACAAACATTGCTAAGATCTCAACCAATGATTTACTAGAGATTAAAGTTCAACAACATTCTATTTTAAATGAAAGTTTCCATAATGATAAACTACCATCACCTGCTGGAGGCAACCACACAACGAAGGAGTTGTGCACTAATAATAAGACACATGTTGTTGGTGTGGCACATGTAAGAGAGAGTAAACTTGGGATGGACCTAAATCCAAACAAAATATTAGAATATAGTAAAGACCGCATTGAAGATTATAAAACACAAATTCTATGTAATGTAAGAGAGGAGAGACTTGATTTTGGAAGGAATACTGCAATGACAAGTGCTGGAGATTCTTTGGCACAAAATGAAGGAGATGGGGTATTAGATTTAAGCCTCCCAAAAAAGAAAGACCGAAATAATGAGAGGCAGAGCGAATGGGTTGTAGACCCTGAATATGAAGGTTCACTTCATATGGAAGTTGATGAAATTGAGGATGAACCTCAACATATAGAAGTGGAGCAGGAGGACGATAATGAAATGTGCTGGATTCCATTAGTAAATGAAGCTCATACATATCTCCCACAGTATTGGGATGGACATTTTTCCTCCCCTGCACTTGAACCCATGCCAAATCCATCGTACCCCACCGTCATAACCCCAGATCCGATGGATACACTACTTATAGATGACCAGGGGATTCCTTACACACTCACCCCAGATGGACAGAAAGTCCCACAAATTGATAATATACAACATGCTGAGGGGCTTTCTGAACATACAGGTCTAAGGCCAAGGCAAGTTGAAGATAAGCCCTCTTCCTTTGCTGATGTAGAGGATATTGCAGACTCAAGACTGCAGACACAACCCAATTCACTGTGTCCAAATATGTCTCTAGGTCATGTCTCAGTAAAAGCCTCACAAGTTGCCCCAAACCTTAAGCCAACATCTTCTGTAGCTCTTGCTAAACCCTCCATCATACCTGCTGTATCTGACTTGGCATCAGTTCCAATTCAGATTTTGGCTAATACTACAGGGTCAAACACTCCCATTCTTCTTCTTCCTCCATCTCAGCTTCAGTCACTTTCCTCATCGGCCTCTAAGGCTAGCCCAGGGCTAATTACCCTTTCCTTACCGATTCCTCTTAGTCAGAACACTCAGTCC
Source organism: Semotilus atromaculatus (assembly GCA_031834385.1). Lineage (NCBI taxonomy): Eukaryota > Metazoa > Chordata > Actinopteri > Cypriniformes > Leuciscidae > Semotilus > Semotilus atromaculatus. The sequence continues at coordinate 18,926,489 of JAULUF010000014.1, read as the reverse complement.
TCCCCAATGTTCCTAGTTTTGTCATCTCCGGTGTCCTCAACTCAGAGTTCATCCTCTCCTGGTCAATTATCTCAGATTTCCCCCTCTTCCACTGTTCCCTCAGCTACTTGTCCACTTGATTTGGGATCTACATTAAGTTCCTGTCCATCACTTCTTAGCCTCAGCACGGTTTCCTCTGCCACAGCTACAGACATCTCAGGATTGAATAACCCCTCTAATCTTCCTGCTAGCCCTACCTCATCAACTGCTTCCTCTAGCACTTCCACAGTGACCTCTACAAGTCCAACCAAGCAATTCAGCACTGATGCCTACTCCGACACACCAGTGCCCACTTCCTTTCGGGAGGCTCTTCTCAGATTGGCTGTGTCTGTGGAGAAGAAACAAGAAAGCAAGCTTGAGATCAAGTCGGTCACTACTCCATCCTCATGTTCTGAAGAAACTAAGTCGGATTCCTCTTCCATAGTACATGAGAGTAAAAACCACGAGACAGAAATAAATTGTGACGGTGACACTGAGTCTACCTCGGTAGACCAAACAGACGGATTAGATACAATCTCTTCCACCTCACCCCTTCGTCCCATATCACCCGTAAATCCCATCAATCACCCAAAGAACCAAGACCCGCAAGCATTAGGCCCACGTCGCATTCTTTACTGTCAGTACTGTCCGCGTGTCTTCTACTATCTTTCAGACCTTGAGCGCCATTCCATCACACACTCCCAAAGCAAACCCCACGTATGTCATCTTTGTGGCAAGGCGTTCAAAAGATCAAGCCATCTTGAGCGACATAAACACATCCATACAGGTCAGAGAAACTTTGTGTGCCAGCTTTGCCCGAGGCGTTTTCGTGAATCAGGGGAGCTAATGAGACACCAGAGAGTACACACCGGTGAGAAGCCTTTTCAATGCTTAATATGCCACATGCGTTTTGCAGAGCGCAACACACTGCGACGTCACACAAAGCGCAAGCACCAAGGCCAGCATCTGGAGGCGATGGGCATGAAGGTGAAGCCAGAAAGTGGAGAGATTTCCCTTGCTGGTGTTCAAGGAGAGTCAGAAGAGAATGCAGAGTGGTACAGTTCAACAGTTCCTGAAATGGAGTCTGACAGTGACACAGGGGGAGAATGAACTACATGAGGGCATGAAAAAACAGATCTTTTGTTTTCTTTTTCTTTTGAAAGTTTCAAGACGAGCATAGTTGTAAATAAGTTTATTGATATAACAATTCTTTACTTCTCACAAGACTCATAATGGTCTATATTTCATTCCATTAACTCTCGAGACCTTTACTGGTGATGACTGAATCCTGCAATATTCACTTCAGATTCATTCTCATAAGCTTTAGTTATTGAGATAGACCACTTGATAAAAAACATGTTTCAATTATTCATCTTGAATAACTTTGAATTACCATTATTTGCTACTTATTGTTCTTATTTCAGTTTTTCGCATGTACAGCTTTCAAGGGTATGATGTAGTTGTAAAAGACTACGGGACTTAGTATCAATATTTATAATTTTATATTATGATATATTGAAGTAATGACATAGAGACAAGGAATTGCCTGATTTCGACAGAATTGGAACATACATCATTCTCAAAGTTCTAAACATCTTCCACTCCTTTCACATTCATTTATTATGTATGGCTAATTTAATCATGCTTTTAGCTACTAAAAACTACGCTTCAGTTTTCTTGTCTTTCAAACATGTTCAATGCAAGTGACAGTTAAAGCAACAGCCTATGCAACTATTAGAGTTGCAACCAAGTAGTCTAATGACTGCAGTCAATTGGCAGAGGGTGTTTACAGACACACTCATGTGTATGTGGATAAAACATTTGTGCCATTTATTTTTTTATTTGTTATCAAATTTACTATGGAAAAGTAAAGCATGCACCTGGTTACAGAGTTTAGTACTCCTTTAAAACATTCTATCATGCTTTCTTTAAATAAATTTTACATCGGCATCTATTCTGTAGAATTTTACAGATTTCCCTTAATGAAAAAAAAAAAAAAAAAACGTATGGGCCTTATTACTCTTAAACTTTTATATTTCATTTTCAGTTTTTATGCATTATGAAACATTTTGCTCTTTGTTCATTTCGGTTTCTCCCTCTTGGCTTTTTTTCCAGAAGAGAGAATTTTTGGTCACCTTATTTTTCTTTTAAATGATCTGCATTGTTCTTTTTTGATATTGAACATTAACTATTTGGTTTATAAACTCTTTTCCCTCTTCAGGGGCCCCGTTTCATTTTATTAGCTAGAAATAATTTTTTTCATCTGGACAAAGAAGGTTTTATTTCTCATGATACCTTGTCAGACATATGTTACAAATTGTTGCAGAAAGTTTTAATTTGAAGTTCATCTGCACATGTTCTTTTTGATATACAATTAATTTATTTAAGACAAGATTTCAACTTTGAGTTGCTGTTTTCAACTTTGATTTGCTGAATGTCTAACTTATTGTTTTTTTTATTTTAATTAAGTTCTCTCTTTGATGAATTTAAAAAACGTGCTTGCAAAAAGGTTTAACCCCTGCTGATTAATTTATGTTTATGTAATTCGCCATGTAAATAACCAAACATCATGCATGGCCTTGACACCTTGGGCTAATCTAAAATTCTGTTGGTTAAATCTCAGATTTGATTAAGAATCTGAATATTTGAGCATGCTAATTAAAGCTTGTCAAGCCCTTTTCTTTTGCGGTGGTTCCCATGCTTAATTAATTTTGCTTTAGGCTCATGGCAGCACATATTCTGCATGCTGTGGAAGTGTCCAGTTGCTGAACAATATCACTAAATTTGGTTTGCACAGTTGTTTACATATTACTTTATTCATATATATTCAGATTGATTTAGTGTTTTTATTGAGCACTATTTTACAATAGATTTACCACACATTTAAAAAATGTTTGGTTCCTCCTTGCAATGTTAAGATGAATGCTCAGAGTGTGCTTAACGAAGAACAATCATGCACCAATGAGAACTATTTATTTATGGTGAAAATGTATATATTTAAAATGATGTGTTATGTCACAGAACACTTATATATTTAATACACAATTTAAAAATAAGACTGCAGATATTTAAACAGCCTCATTTCTGTAACCTGTGACACAGGATTTTAAATAAAATGAATCAAATCAAAATGCTGAAAAGTCTTCCATCTTTTTTAGACACTTTTTTTTTTTTACATGACTATTATGAAAAGTGTGCCATAACATTGTGTGTTATACGTTTATAGACTATATGATACATAGACTTGGTAATTTATTCATTCAGTGTATTAATGAAATGCACAATATTACTGGTTCATATAACTCAGGTTTAAAGTGTTTATGAATGTACTTCACCTCCTTTAACCTTACAAGCTGTGCTAGACTGGAGTGTCTGTGTACGTGTGAGTGACAGCTCAGATGTGCTCAGAGGGTCGGTGTTCAATTTGGCAGCATCAAGGAGAGAGGCTCCCACAATCAAGCTGACAGAAGGCGTCTATGAGTGTCAAGTATGAATGCGTGCATTTGTGTGTTAGAGCGAGAAAGAGAAACCGTAAAAAATGTAGTTGACTTTTTCTGCGAGACTGTGCTTGTTACATTGATGGTTGTTACCTGCCTTTAATGTGGTATGTGCATAATAAACAGTAGCCTATCTGTATAAACCTGCAACAGTCTCTTGAAATGAATTATCAGGCAGTATAAATAATTTCCAGATAATAGTGAAGAGGCAACATTTTAGACAAAATGGCAGATGTTTTGGTGGCAAGGAGAGGCTTGTTACTATAAAATGCTTAGGGAAGAGTGTTATTTTTAATTATGCTGGGCATTGATGTTTTCTGAGATGTAGATGTTGAGGCACAAGGGAGATCTGCAATGGAGTTGTTAGCATAGCAATGGTGAAGAAGATTGGATGAGTGGTCTGAATGACATGGCGGAGATGGAAATGATTAGAGGTTCAAGCACAAAGACTTATGGAACTGTAGTTGTTGAGGAAGCTGGATGAGGAGTGCAAGTATTTTTTCGGATAGGAAAGAGTAAGGTATGGCAGAACCTAGCATATATTCTAGATCTAGGATGTTGTTGCATATTTATGCCACCAGAGGTCAAACTCACTCCGTTATGCATGGCCACATCAACCTGAAGCCATGGAAGTAACTAGCCTTGTAACATTTAAAGTTATCCATCTTCTCTATTTTCAGTGGTTCTCAACTGCTGGGTCGTGACTTATAAAGGGGTCACACAGTGGGTTGTTCTGCTGAATACAAATGATTAAACGCAACTAACTATATAATCATGAGTAGGCTATGTTACTTTTTTAAAGGCAAATGCAAATACAATATTTGACCAATTTTTAAACCCTATCTTTTGTCATTCCTGCTTACATTTGAACGATACACAATTCTGGTACCGTGTGTAAAAACTGGTTCCTAAAGTGACACCAGGTGAGAACCACTGGCCTATTTACACTGCTTTTGATCAATTACTAAAAAAAGCTGACAATTTCTGTAGCTGTAAAATGTAATATTTCTTTGCAGATATTAGTTATTTACTGATTATTGTTTTGACACGATTAGCAATTCCAACCCCCTATGAATTCATTGCCTGGAGAATGACATGAGATGAAATTGAGGTTCCCACTTTGTGTGCAGAGATATTTGTCATTTTGACATTTTTTCTTGCATCTTTCAAAGCCAATGAGACATGTGGTGTCAATAGTATGTATGGAATGTGTTGTTTCAGTTAAGCTGCTCCTGCGGTGACACAAAATGAAACAAGCTAATTGAGGTGAGCTAGAGGGATGACAGAGAGACAAAGATGGACAGTAACAGGTTCTAATCACAGAGGGATTCCCAAAAGGGGGGCTCGGGGGGTTGATGGAAGGAAGCGTGATTACATCACTTTTCCCCCAATAGTACATCATGGCATAAATTGCATGTGCGTCACACAACAAGCGGCCAAGTTTTTTTCCAATTCTATCATTCACAACCTTCATGCTCATAATGGTTCGTATGGTTATATTAGTGTCAAGGTTAAGACACTAATGTCTCTTATTAAAATGGCTAATATTGGCTTTACCAGATGGTCAATGCTGTTATGAACAGATTTCAACTTTGTGTGCATTCTGTCTATCTCACACAAATTGTTGTGCACTCAACTTGTAACTCTTGTTTTGGACTGTTCTGCCTTTTTTTTACTCTTGTATCTCTCTTTCTCTCTCACTCGCTGGCTGTCTGTGACCTGCTGATACAGCAGCACACACCAACCTGTCCGTCAAAGCCACCAAACAGGTGGTGCAGTAATGATCTCCCTTTCCCAACCCCCTCCTCTTCCCCTGGCCCCCGTCTCTCACTCATAGACAAACATATTTGCATGTTTGTGGATTAAAATTGAACTTCTTGGCTAATGTGATGCATTTTACAGGCTATGCATCTCTATATTTACACGTGCATAACTTTTGATAGAGCAAATTCATGATTTAGACTAGAGTATATCAAAACTGATAGGTCACTCAACAATGAAAATTCTGTCATTATTTCCTCACCCTGATGTTGTTCTAAATCAGTTGTTTGAAGAGCATTGGGGTCCAAACAACATTGGACCACATTGACTTTAACTGTATGGACAAAAATCTCCAAAAAATAGAATAAAGAAAATCATATAGGTTTGGAACAACACGAGAGTGAGTAAATGATAACAAAATTGTCATTTTGGGTGTGCTATCCCTTTAAGACCTCATGTCTGCATTACTGACCTTTTTTCACGAATAGGATATAGGAATGCAGTTCACAAATTCAAGCTTCCCAATAAAAAAGTTGAGTTAAAATAAAAACGAAAAATTGAATGCAGTGAAATACAGTTTCTTTCTCTACATCCCTTTCTGATCCAGCAGCGTCATATGTCTGTAGCTTTTATACTGTACATAATGTGCCGCTGATAGCTCCTTTAGGTACCTGTGGGGGAAGGTCTGGCCTTGTCACCCCAGACAGAGAAAGAGGAGATAGGGAACACCACAAGTTACCCACCCATTAGTGTCACCCACAATGAATTTATCAGCAAGTGTGTGTGTGTGTGGGGTGGGGGGTCTGAGGGGGCAGGGGCAGGACGTCAGGGTGCTCTTTTGATAGCCCAACACAGTTGGCTCAACTCCTCGTGTGGGGGTAGAGAGAGAGAGAGAGAGAGAGAGAGAGAGAAAACGAGGTGTGCTGGGTGAATTCTGCGTGGAAGAAAAGAGGAAGAAACACAGGGCCCTTTTCTCCCTAGATTCACCTGTGGAAGGGAATGAACAAGCAGGCACAAAAGAAGATAAGGAACAACCTTGTCATTGAGCGTTGCCTCGATTTAGCGTGCCTCAAGTTCTGCCCTCATTTTCCACCTCAATCACAAGAATCTCTCTCTCTCTCCACTTTAATCTCTGTTCAGCGCCACTCTTGACAAAACTCAGGGGAGTTCAGTCTGACTGTGAGTATTCATTTTCATTCATGCTATTGTGTTTATACATTTATCTGTGAATATATGTGTTCTTTTGTGAAGGCATCTGCGTGTGTATGTCTGACAATAGAAGTTTTTGTGATTTTTATCTAAGGCCAATTTGTTGCTTCAGAATTTGTAGTCAGTGGGTAGTGCATTCTGATTAACATTAAAGAGAGATGTACAGTAAAAGGTACTTGAAATCCAACTCTAAGGCACATAAATAATAACAAATAAATTCTGTAACTCAAGCCTCTGAACATACACTCACTTTCATAGGCTCCAACAAGCCATTTTAGCCTTGGCTTAGGCAAAAATTCCTCCCATTGGAATAGTTTAAAAATATGGTTAATCCAAAAATGAAAATCTGTTTACTCAACCTCATGTATAACCTCAAACCTGTATAACTTACTTTCTTCTGTGAAACACATTTTATTTTTAATGTACTAGTAGCTCTTTTACATGCAAATACAGTCAATGGGGACTGGAGCTTTAAAAGGATAATACAGCCAAAAATTAAAATTCATAATTTACTCACCCTCATGTGGTTCCAAACCAAACTTTTGTTCATCTTCAAAGCACACAAATAAAGATATTTTCAATGAAACCACAGAAACCTAATTTTTAATGTAGATCACCAAAACTTTGACACTTCAAAAAGCTCATTTGGTATTGGAAAAGTAATCCATATGAATCAAGTGGTTTACAAAGATGAACGAAGGTCTTGTGGTTTTGGTACGACTTTAAAAGGTTAGTTCACATACAAATTAAAATGTGGTCACCACCCTGATGACCACATTAAAATTTTTAGGTGATGACCACATTTTAATTTTGAGGTGAACTAACCTTTTCAAGTTTAAAAAAGGGATTAAAAGCACCATAAATGTGTTTTACACACAATTAGAGGGAGTAAAGTTTAATGCGTATTTGGTGTGCTGTCCGGGGGGGGGGGGCTCCGAGCTCGGAATTCGGCCCGAACCCAGAGTAGGCTACTCCCCCCGTATGTAAGTGGTTAGGACTAGAAAAGTGGAGAAGAGGCAGTGGAGGGGTGCTGCTAAACTGTCAATGGATTGAGGTGAGACTGCTGAATCTATATACACCTCTTATCATTGATTGCTGAGTGCTCTCCACCCGTGTTAATTATCTGAACGTGCTCCTCCCGAACTTTGTTAATAAAACATAATTTAAAAGTCTTTTGAAGCCACATGATAGCTTTATGTGGGGAACGGATAGAAATTGAAGTCGTTATTTAAACCACTGAGATGTTACTCGCTGCGAGTCAGAGAGTTAAATTCAAGAACCAGATCTCTGATAAACAAATTTGTTTAGTCTCTACTTGTATAAGAACATGCCATGGACCACTAGTGTAGATGCCAAGATTCTCTTAAATAACAAATTGAAAAATGTCTTGTTTGTTACACAAACCTATGGTATGGCTGCAGAAGACTTGAAACATGAACATATTAACCACTTTTGATGCTTTTGCTTCCTTTTTGAAGCTTGAAAGCGCTAGTGTCTGTTCATTGCATAGAAAGGACGACATCTGTTGTGTTTTAAGCAATGCTGTTTACCTTCTCTCTGTGAAACTGTTAGAATAGCAGTTAGCTTCTGATTCCTCTTGTTTCTGTCAGTTGTACACAGACTTTGCTAGCTGTTTGGTTCTGGTGTTTTTCCCTTTTCCCTTGCCGTTTTGATGGCGACTAAGATAAGTTCAGGCCTCCTGTGACTTTGCTTTCTTTCTCTTCAGGGAGAGGAAAGGGCGTAAGAAATCATCATAAGTATCTGCCCTGCAAGAGGAAGACGTATCTTTAAAGCTCCCACCCCTTCTTCCTCTGCTGTCTCTCCATTATGACCTTGCTGGCGTCTGAGAGGTCACTGCTTATCCGCAATAAGTTCCGTTCAGGTAAGAACAAAGGAAGGTTCACATGACTGTATCCAAGCTGGTTTTGAAAGCCCACATGTGTAGCTGTCTGTCTATTTTGGTTGGTGATGTGGGTTCTGATGAAGCTGGTCTGGTGATGGAGTCTGAGTGAAGCTCTTTGCGGCTTTGCAAAACTATGAATATAGCTGGTCTTACAAAGCAGAGGCCTGTTCCATAAAACAATTTGACCAAATAAGCCAGGCTTTTTTCAGTTAGTCTGACTCATTCTCAGTTGATTTGGTTCCATAAAACAAATTCAACAGCTCAGGATCAGTCACTCTGCTGAGAAAGTAACCTGGGCAGGGCAGGCTGTCAGGCTAAGCCTGAGTTGTTGCAGAGTTCATCTGAAGCCTGGGACACACCAAGCTGATGTCAAAGAACTAGCGGTGTTGAAAGCTGACTGTGTTGTCGCCTCTCGTTGGCTGCGTCCCGGGCAAAAATCTGGACTACCGGTACACCAAAAGCACTACAGGCAACTGTCCACTATCATGTGTTTTCTGCACCTGTGTATAAGTTATTATTTGTCAGTACACTGTAAAAACGAATTTTGATGATTTGTTTTCACAACTTTTTATATTTTGTCAAATCAACTTAGATAATTAATGTAGTTCAGATAGCATAATATTTTTAGTTTCTATTTATTAAACCAATCTCCTTTGTTGTATTAACTCACATTTTTAATTTCAATGAACTCAAAATTTTAAGGCAACCGGGCAACTTACTTTTTTAAGTTAATCCAACTTTTTTTTTTTTTACAGTGTATGAGCAGATATCAACAGTCTATATTCGTCTTTCAAAAATGGAAACTGAAACTAGGACTGCAGATATTCAAACCAAACAAAGCAGCGCTTGTTTACCATTTTAAACATCGATCACTCTTATCACTTTCTTCATTCTAGTCGGGTCATGGTATTAACCACCAACCATCGGCTTGGTGTGTCCCGGCCTTAACACTTAACAAAATGATATTACAACTGACTCTCTTGCATACCATTATTTTACTTTGTTACCCACTATCAGTCAAAAAATAAATATACAGTACTAACATTTACAGATGAAGAATATACCTGAAATGTAAGTTAGGCATTAAAAAAAGCATTAAATTGCATTAAACGGCACAAAATATAGTTTGCCATAGTAGATCGACTTGATCAATGATCGACCTTTAGGGCTGCTTAATCAAGCATAACGTGCACAACAAATGATCTTGACGCATTGAACATGGGTCAAATTAGTGAGATTGCGCATTCTCAATGCATCACATTATAAAATGTGGAGATTATGGAAATGTTACCAACCAACCCGTTTTCATGAGGTTCCACGGTCTCTCGCACTTCCCCATATTGTACAAATGGGGCCAGCAGTGTGGTCCTCCCTGAAGGACATGTGGACAGTGGACAGATTGTCTTTGTTGGTTCCCATCTGTGGTTGGAACCCCTTCAAAAGCGGTGCCCTCTCTTCTTGGGTTCCCTATAAACATCCTGCTGGCAAGATTCTCAGACAAATGTCCAGCAGCACTCTTTGGTAATAACAAGACTCTTCCATCAAAAGTGCATTGAATTAACACTTTGTAAACTTAAACAATTTAGCTAGTATCCTAAAAAGGACTGTAATTTTTAAAGGAGGATCACATGTATAGACAGCAAGGAGAATGCGAAGAACCTTTTGCTCTGTTACTGACCCTTGGATCAGCTGTGACCTTGGATATGCTGTTTGTGTTTTGTTTTGTTGTGTTGTGTTGTGAGAAAGATGGCTGCCCCTCTGGCAAATCCTGAGTCACAGTGTAAACAAAGGGTAAATGTATAAAATACGTTTGGAAAACAATGGAAGAACGTTTAAGATTTATAACAAAATTGTCATTTATTTCTCATTGACTATTTAAATTATAGTCTAATTTTTTTTTTTTTTGCTGATATAGTGTGAGGATGAACATAGGGACATTTGCCAATATCTAAGAATTTAGTCTATGTTTATGAAAGTTGTATATTTAAATGATTACAATATGTCTCTTTTTTTTAATTATTGCTTAAAGGCTACCAGGTAATTGATCTATTTTATCATCATGTGTTGATATGCGATAAATATTGTTAATTAGCCATGGAGGGATCTTGTATTATTTTAAATAATGACATTGTTTCACATTTCTTTTTTTTTTTTTTGAAAACCAGATTCCAAATATGAGAGACTTCTTATTAAAAGTACATTTTAAATATATATATATATATATATTTAAATCGTTCTCTCAGTTGTTTGTTTCTAAACACCGAAGCTTGTTTTTAAAATTTGATTTAATTTTAAATTTTACTTGATTGTTTGTTCCTTTTTTTTAATACTACTCTGCTAATCTGACAGATATCAGTGAAATTGGTGTCCTGAGAAATAACATTGGTCTCTGTGGCAGCCTTAGGCTCTATCAAATAAAAAAGAAAGAAAACAAAATCTGATTCTACACATAGCAGCCTCCAGTTTTTTCATCTTTCAGGTCTGAATGAAAAACCTAATGATAACACAAGGACCTTATTAAAATAACTACATTAAAACCATCCCACAGATATTATTCAGGTTGTGAATCTTAAAGACAAGCTGTAAAAATGAAGAGTAAATACCATTTCAAAGATGTCAGAGATAATGTAAAACAAATGCATACGGGTACAACACCATATCCAAGTGTTTGGATGTCTCAGAGGGCACTTTTGGCTCAATTATCAGGAAGGAGGCTTCATTAAACTGCCCAGATGCTGCCTAGAAAATGTCAACCGCTAAACTTTCTGCACAAACAAGAAGGATATTTAGAGAAGCCAACAATCACTTTGAAAGAGTTCAGTTGCTGAGAACGGAGTAAAAGTGCACCAGTCAACCACAACAGGAGGGCTGCTTAAAGGTGCCATATGTAAAAATTGAGGTAACAATATCCAAAAAATGAGCTACACGTATCAAAAGAATGAGAAGAAATAAATGCAATGATGTAATTAAAAAAATGACAAGTTATAGTCCTGCCGAGATATAAACCTGAATTAGCATGCTAAATTACTAGCCCCGGCCCGGCCGGTGTCATAATACCAGTTTCGGCCATGGGAGGCGGTATGCGGGCAACATACATAACCACCAGCCAAACTGCAGTACACGAATAACTCGCACGGCTTGTGGGTGGACTTGAACCTGATGTCAATCGCGTCTATATGAGACCGGCCTTTATAATTTAGTGTTGAGATGTTGTTCATTGAGTCTCAAAAAATCTCCAAATGATCTGCGGTCTTACTATCGTGTCAGTTGATTTGATTAATATGCGCGAGGGAGAGAGAGAGAGCAGGAGGACTGCGCTCGTGTTGTTTGAAGACGTGAGAGTGCGCGCGCGCGGCCGGGACGCTCTCTCTCCCTCTCTGCTCGTTATAAGCCCTGTCAAGCGCAGCAGTCATTATATTCTACATCACTCACCGTTCAAAATAGGCTTTGGCGGGACAAAGCGGACGATTTGACGGTTTTAGAAGATTAACAACCCGAAACTAAAAAACAGACTAGAGTAGGCCAACTTTCTGGAGGTATACTGCCCCCATCTGGTATGGAATATGTGGAAAATTAAATTTATTTTTTGACAGACATTCCACATGGCACCTTTAATGCAGAGAAATACTACACAGAGGAACTGCTGAACTATGGGGTAGTACATAACGACATATTAATGCTCTCATGCCTGCACACCATGGCTTTACACAATATTGAAATGTTAGGATCAAACATTGATTAACAGTTAACGGTTCAAGTGAAAAGTTGAAGTTTGTCCCTCTAATGCTTCACTGATGATTTGAGATGATTTAATCCTAAAACCTTTTTAAAACTTTTTTTCTTACAAGTTCTCTGTGTGAATGTCTCTCTATGTATGTGTATATATATATATATATATATATTTATACAGTGCTGGTCAGAATTATTTGCCCCCTTGGTAAATATGATCAAAGATGGACCTGTTGGAAGATACAAACATGGCCCATTATAAGATTTCTAGCAGAGGTTGTCAGGTTTTTATTTTTTTGTCTGTTGGTATTTGATCACGTCCATGTATCTGAACAAGATCTGTACATAGAACATTTGAAAAGTAACTGACACTACTGGATCTTCAAACGGGACGGGTTCTATGCTCAGATTAAACAAAACATTTTTGTTTTTTTGGCAGCTAACAATATATGGGTTTGGTGCACACAGGGATAAAAAGTACCCCATGTGTAAAATGAAATACTCTGCTGTATCTTTAATGCTGTGGGCCTAATTTTCTGCCAGAGGTCCTGGACATCTTGTTCAGATACATGGCATCATGGATTCGATCAAATACCAACAGATAAAAAATCGAAACCTGACTACCTCTGCTAGAAATCTTATAATGGGCCATGTTTGTATCTTCTAGGACAGTGATCCAAAAACAAACATTAAAATCAAAACAAAAACGGGTCACTGAGCACAAAACCAAGCATCTGCAATGGCCATCCCAGTCCCTGGCCTGAACCCTATAGAAAATGAATGGGGTGAACTGAAGAGAAGAAGTGCCAACATGGATCTGGGAATCTGAAGGATCTGGAGAGATTCTGTATGGAGGAATGGTCTCTGATGTCTTGTCAGGTGTTCTCCAAACTCATCAGGCATTCTAGGAGAAGACTCAGAGCTGTTATCTTGGGGAAAAGGAGGTTGCAAAAACGTATTTACGTAAAAAAGTATTTAATAAAAGGGGGCAAATAATTGTTTGAGCAATGTGTTTTGGAGAAAAACATTTATTTCATAAAGTGATCCCCCCCCCCCCCCCCCCCCCCCACACACACACACACTTTCAATTATTTTACTTCAATAAAAGGTTCGATTTTTGCACTTTATTTTTACATAAAATATCAAAAGGATAAATAATGCAGATTTATTTTTACAGCCATCTTTGATCAGATTTACCAAGGGGGCAAATAATTCTGAACAGCACTTTATATAGTAGAATATGTAATAGAGACATTATATTACTTTCTTTATTGTAAGGAAACAAAACTAATTTAACTGTCATTATACAGTGAATTAGAAAGTGTTTTTTGATATGTATTGATTTTCAGGCATGTCATAGTAATATCAGCGGCTTCTACAGTTAGTAGTGAACAAAACTTGAACTATCATTATGCATCTCTGCCATTATGTGATCAGAGCACATCAGTTATCGTCATTACTATAAGTCGCAGTGGCACTCAGTGAATTTTTAATCCCAGAATTCCAACCTGATTTGGCCTGACGCCACTCAGCATGTAATTCTCTTCCAGAGTAACGTAAAAAGGAAGAATTTACTTAGCAAGATTGACAGCGAGAGAAGGAGCGAAAGACAGACAGCGAGAGAGAGAGAGAGAGAGAGAGAGACAGCTGGATGGGGGATGGGAAGGATACAGAAATAGACATTCAGAGGGATAAATAGTTACCCCCTTCCTCTCACGTCCACTCTCAGATCTCAAAACTCAGCACAGAAGTGCATCATGGGACATGCGACTCCTCCCACCTCTAGCCTAGCTGGAATTCACCTTCTGGTTCCAGCATGTTTGTTTGTGCGGAACTTCTTTTAAGTGCCACAAACAGTGATTGCATGTTTGACTAGGTTAGGGAACAGTGGATGTTTGCAGTGCCTATTTCATTTCTAACTCATTTGATCATCCGAGTGGTGCAATTTACTTGTAAAATGCTGGGCTTAGTGTCATAAATTGATATGATCAACAGAGTAACACTCCAAATTCCTCAAGGTGGGAAACTCAGGCTTTAAAGTTTTCTGAAACACAGAGACTGTATTTTAAATAAAGCATTGTATATATTGTTTTTATTGCATAATAATAAATAAGTATGTATATGTTTTTCCAGTTCTGCAGTTGAGAATACAGAACCGCAGACAGCAGAATGAACTTAATGCAGAGTCTGGTGAGTGTGTGTGTGTGTGTGTGTGTGTGTGTTTCTTTATGAATTTTGATCATTGTGCTTGGCCACAGGAAGTCAATGAAATTTCCCCTTATGGGGCAGGACAATCATAATATATTTGAGTTACACTTTTCAAACCAGCTGGACTGCTGTCTTGATGCATTTCAATTCTAAATTATAGCTTTATAACAGCTTATCTTTTTGTTCATTCTTAATTTCTCTTTGCTCTATAGGTTCAAAGGCCTCTGTCTCTGATAAAGTTGGAGAGAAAGAAGTCAGCAGTGGTTTGGTGAGCCATTATTTATGTTTCAGGAGAAATAGTCAAGACCTAGCAGCAAACAAAACTATTTTTCCATGAAATAGCTGATTATGCAACTGAAAACTTTTCAAAGTTAATTTGAGGGAAAAGTTCCAAACTAAAACTATGGTTGGAGGGACCTAATGGCTTCCACGCTTGACACACTCCAGCAGCAGTATGTGTATGCCTTTGGTTTATATGAAAACAGACTGATGTGAAACAGGGTGCCAGTGTAGATAAGCAAAGTACTCAGTGATGCCAAAAACGGTCTGATAACTGACATGAGTTGGTCTTCAACCTCTTTAGCATAATTTAATGTTTGTAATTACATGTCTAGTTACTGTCGCAAACTATTAGTATTAGCCGTGAAACACTGTTAGCACAGTTAATTATGTTTAGTAAGACAGTAAACAGCAGCTGGTTCAAGATAATTACTGTCAGGAGGGAAAATGTAGTCTTACAGGAGAATGTTACCTCCAGAAGCAAACAATTAGTTCTTTTCAGAAACTTCACCCATGTGCTATGTTTCATTTACTATTGGAGAAATAAAGGTTTACAGTATTTGTTGATGTTTTCTGATGTTGATTTGACTGCGCTGTTTCCCAATGCAGCGTCAGACAGAAGATGGTGCCATTCAGAAGTCGCCCCCTAGTGGTCTGACTGCTCAAACTGCACCAGGTGATGCCATTGAGAGTTTTCCAATATTCCTTGACCTTCAGTTATAGCCAATACCAGTACTGAACAAAAGTGTAACCTTAAAGCTGAAATGAGCGGTTTGTCCATTAGCCATTCACATATCCATCGTTGCCCATTCATCAAACAGCTCTTTGTGTTTGCAAATCATTCAGCTGAAGGTCCTTCTGTACTGCACTTATTATCAGTAGTTTTCTGAATGCCTGAATTGGATTACCCAACAACAAATTCTTTTGTGAAAAATCATTCATATCTGTCTTTAAAATATTCCTCTTCTTCTCCTCTCTTATTATAAAGCAGAGCAATTGATCTTCCATTTACATTCCCCATCTTTCACTATTCATTTTGTTCTCTCTCTCTGATTGACTCGTTTCTTGTTTTCACTTTCTCTCTTGTATTGTCTCTCGCTCACAGACAGGAGTTATAGTGGAGCTCACAGGCAGAAGAAGGCTCGTCTGGCTGAGGATCTGAGTGAGAAAATTCAGAGTCGGCCTGGACCACTTGAACTCCTGCAGAGGCATATTCTTCCTCTAGAGAACAGTGAGTCATTGAAAATAACTGAAACTGATGCCTCACAAAATAGCATAAACTCAAACTAAATATTTTATAGAGTCATAGACAAACACTAAAGAGAGAAAGCTATAATGAATATTTACACAATTATTGGCAACAGCAATTTGTGGGGATGACACTCATAGCATAATGTATGTGCATATACACGAAAAACACAAGTCAGATGTTCAACTTATGCAAAAGTGACAATATAAAAAACAGGCTAAGCAAGAAGGCTAATCGGTTAGCAATATGCTAAGCTGGTATGTTAAGTGGTTAGCTTGTAAAACATAACCAACTAAAAAAAATCTCAATATATAGCTTCAGGTTATGTATTTTTATATGTAACATCAGTGATAATAATTTTAATGGGCAAAATAATAGTTCATATGGCACACACATTGTTTTTTTTTTCAGCCAATGGAATTCGCTCCTTGGCAGACTTGATTCAGCGGGCAGACCAAATTATTCATAACAGCAGCCCTGATCAGATCAGTTGAATTTGAGACTTTAATTTTAGTTTTTTTACAGAAATCACACCAAATGAAGTACAAATAACATAAAACAGTGAACAGCATTAAAAAATGTTTTATGAAATGTAATTGTAATGCATATTATGCAGGTTTACCTTTGCAGGTAAAGTTTCAATTATTTCAGTTATATAGCCGGCAGTGCTTCGACACGCAGCTTGGTTGCACTTCGGGTGAATCAGAAAAAATATACATTCTGACAAGGTGTAGATGTGTAAACAAAACTTGCATTACTGTCTATTTCACATTTCCACATGACATTTAACTTATACCCAGAATTGTTGCAGAAAAGCTTCACACCATTGACCATTTCCTCTGCCTCATCTGCTTCTTTGCCATCAGATGTCTTTGAAGATGACAACTCCTCTTCTGCCTCTGCATCTCCCGAGCAACTCGGGATGCACCAGTCTCCTGGCTTCTCATCATCACCTGGGCAAGGAGGTGACCAATCACCAAGTGATGCGTCACCTATTGCTGCGCCGATCAGCCCAAACAATGTACAGGTATAAGAGGTCTAAAACACCTATCCAATATTATACAGTGTTTTTGCCTTGTATCCTCTTGTTCAGTTTAAAGATGAAGTGTGTAATTTTGCGAGAAAATATATCTATCAAAATATTTCTCTGTTCATTTGATCATCCCTACCACCCAAACATTGCAACAGTGTGTGAACCAATGTGGTGAAATCGGTTGCTATCTGTTGGTGGTGTTTGATGGAAAACAGCTGAGAACATAATCTTCTGTTTCGTGCCACTAGTGGTGCAGATATTACGCAAATGTCTGGAAGATAGTTGCTCAGAATTTTCACCACTATCAACTCATCTTCTCAAAACAGTGTAGATTGGCATTGCTCCCGGCAACCGAGTGCATCAGCCAACCAATGACCATGCCAGTAACTGGGTCAAACTCCATATCAACAACTGGGAGACCCAAAGGGATGTACATGCCCTCCCAGACACCACCACTGCTGCCAAAGGTATGCATTCACATTTTTGAAATAATGATTTGTTTTACTCCTCGCCCAATTTCATCATTCATTATTTCCCCCATCCACTTGCTCATGTAATTTTTCAAAATTACAGTACTCACATTCTTTCTCTGTTTGCCTCAAGATAGCACAATCTCCAGCATCTTCTCATTCCATTCTGGGTGGGTCCTTAACTTCATCCCGCCCTCCACGGCCACGAAAGCCTCGCGATTCCAAACCTAAAATGAGGAAGCTGAAATACCATCAGTACATTCCCCCAGATCAAAGGACTGGGACTGGAACCGGAGCCGGAAATGCTTCGCAAAAGAATAACAACAGTCAGGCTCCGGGCACCGATTCCTCTTACTCCCATCTCTTGCAACAACAGCAAGTGTACTTACAACTACAAATTCTTAACCAGCAACAACAGCTCACTGTGACAAACAGGTAAACCTCCAAATAAAGCACCCATGAAAAAGACCATGATTTGTACAACTAAAGCCGGGAGCACGCTGCACGATTTTTACAGTCATCTGGAGTAAAAGCCATGGCACACCGGGCAAGATCATTTTTTTTATGTTAGACTGTACAATCAGAGCTGTCACTGACCAAATTGGGTGGGTGGAGTTGAAATTTGGGTGAATTGAAATCCTCAGACTAGATGGCTGTAACTCCAAGCTCCCAAAATGTGTACACTGGCTCTGACTCAAGGCGACTAGCATCAACTTGCCCTAACTGCAAATTGGGGCAAAAGTCTGCATTTAAGTTGTGTAGTGTAAGCCAGTGCTACGTGATCTAAGACTGATGATTTTATCCTATGAGGAGGAATCGTTTGTGATCCCTAAAATTTGTCTCAGAGAGCAAAATCATAGCTAGTGTAGAAATCGTACAGTGCAAACCCAGCTTAAGAGATTCTACTCTGTGATCTGAATAGCAATCAGGAAACAATTACTTATATACCTATACTATACATCTAAATAATAGTGAGAACCATTCGAAGATTTCTGGAACTACACCTCAAAGTTCCCCTCAGTCTGGAACCCCTTCAACAAACCCCTCTACTCCTGATACAAGTCCCATCCACCAGGCAGAGTTACTCCCCTCAAACCTTGATGACCTAACGGTAGGAATATCATTGGTTAAGATTACTCCCTCTAGATCCAGGCGAGCAGGTGTCCAATCCTGCTCTTGGAGGACTACTTCCTGCAGACTTCAGTTCCAATCCTTCTCCAACACACTTGATTAATATTTTCAAGTAATCATGAACATCTTGATTACCTGGTTCTTGTGTGGTTGATTAGGGTTAGAGTTAACTCTGCAGGACAGTGGCCCTCCAGAAGCAGGTTTGGACACCCTTGCTCAAGATTATCTGGTATTCATAAACAGGTTTGTTTGAACAAGCTTTGTATAGAACATTGACTGTATTCCTCCTCCTCAGGTGTCAGTTCTTCGTCAGCAGTTGCGGAAACGTGGACTTCCAGTTTCCGGCACAAAGCCGGCACTACTAGAAAGACTCCGTCCTTTCCAGATGCCTCTTCCCCCGTTAACCCCTGCCCCACTTTCCCAGCTAGGGGCCACACTAGAACCCTCCCACCCTGCTGGACTCAACCAAATCCCTTCCAGTGTAAAGACCTCCACCAAGTCTGTTCCCATGTACATCCACCCTTCGGGTTTAGCAGAGCAAACCATAGCTGGTGACAGTTACCTCACTTCTCCTTCTTCTGCTGGCTCCAGTCCTACCTTACATACATCCTCTTCTCCAATGCCCTCTGGCGCCACGTGGAGGCCAGGCCAGCCAGTAGATGAACTTAGTGTGGAGCTGGAAATGAGAGAGAGGTTGAGGAGCAGACCCAGAGAAGTAGCGAAGGACTCTCAAGTGAGTATGGATAATTGATATAGGTGGATTTATTTTGGACATTGGTGACTTTTCCAAATATTGCGAGTTTTTTTTTATTCTCTTTATTTGTGGTGAATCTATTTAGTCATAAGTACTTTTTCATTCCTTCTGTTTTTTTCCAGCTGTGTGGAACTTCCCTTCATTCGTTCCTGCAACAGGAGCCAGGATGCTCCAGAGGGAAACCAGACACAGGCGGACAGGAACTGCTCTTTACGTACTGCACTGGTGAAGGAAAAGTACGTACTTTGAATATTTAGTAAGACAAGCAGGGACATACCAGTAAGACAGTACTGTGACATACTACCGCACCATTAAGGGTTAGTTCACCAAAAATGTATATTCTGTTATTAATTGCTCATCCTCATGTCGTTCTAAACCCCTTCAACTTTGGAACACAAATAATATTTTTAATGAAATCTGAGGGATTTCTGTTGCTCCATTGACAGCTATGCAACTACCAATTTGACACTTCAAAAAGTTTATATAGAGATTGTAAAACTAATCCATATGAATTGAGTGGTTTAGTCCAAATTTTCTGATGAGACACTTTATACGCTGAACAGACTGAATTTAGGCTTTTATTCACATATAAACATTAATCAACCCACTCTTCAGTTATGATAAATGGAATCTCAAGCATGCTTGCTTGTTGTGCGCGAACCAATGAGGTTCATTCCTGTGTGTTACGCAGCACGTTTGAGCTAAAAAATTAGCTATTAAAATATCCTCAATTGCGTTCCGAAGATGAACGAAAGTTTTATGGGTTTGGAACGACATGAGGGTGAGTAAATGACAGAATTTTCATTTTTGTGTGAACTATCCCTTCAAACTGCATTTTGATGTATTGAGGTATTTCGTAGTTTAAATAAATGTGGGTAATATTAGGCACAAAAAAAAAACCATGTACAGATATATATTTCACTATTGAAATGAATTACATTCTTTGCATTTTTTCCTAATATTAGGCAAACTGCTGTCAGCTTTGTGATGTAATTGGTCAAGACTTTGATTTGCCTATGCAAATCACTGCCAGTCCAGCACAGGCATCGCCCACTGTTCGGAGTTTGGAAGAGGAACTACAGGAGGCTATTCAAAGAGTGCAGGTGAGTGTTTTTGAGTTTGTGTGCTGTCTGTTCTCTCACAATTACCTATGTTATGCAACTATTGATGTATTGATTGCTGTTCATCAACAATGAGCACTAAGCGTTCGACTTCCTGTCCACTCTTTCTCTCACCATTTAAGATGGACCCTACTCAATCCATAGATGACATTTTGGACGAGACTATTGATTGTTCAGGTGAGTGAAATTTTGATCAGTCGTGGTTGAAACATTTCAGGAGAGAGGAAGCAAAGATGTTGCTCACCAATGGCAAAAAACTATAGTTTTTTTAGGTTGGCCGGACATACTGACATGCCTGTATTGAACTCATGTCCTTATCTTTCAGATAACTCCTCACTCATCACAGACATCCAATCATCCACCACCATCCTCTCAGGCTCCCCCCCTGCCCCACAGCCTGACCAATCACAGCTCACCAAGCGCCAAAAAGAAGACAACTTTCTTTCCTCTCCTCTGTGCTCTTCGCTTCTTTTAGAGCTTCCTCCCTCACCTAACAACGCTCCACCCCTCGGTTCAACCCCAACTCTAATTCCTCCTCCCCCCATCTGCACCACTCCACCATCCAGCTCACTGTCCAGGAAAAGAAGGTCAGAGGTTCATGTTTTTGACCCCGCAGACTGGCTGGAGACCTTGACCTCTGGCCTGCACCCGCTAACGCCCCCCACCGTCACATTTTTAGAGAACGACTTTGGCCTTGACTCAGACCTCAACGTCAACAGAGTCCTCGACCTGATGGTGGAGCAATGGTGAGGAAGGGGCGTAGTGTGTGTCTGCATGTGTGTGTGGCTAATTGGATGCATGATTGGAAATTAACCACCTTTCAAATCGTGTACCCCCGAGGGGCGACCCCTCATCCTCTCATTCGTTCCTTCGTTTTTGCATCCATCCATCTCTGTCAACTGATGTGACCAAACATGTCTGACTGGTGTTGATGGCTAACCTCTACTCCACGCAATGTCGAGAGAAAGAGGGAAACGGAAAAGAGATATGCTTTGGTAACTTGTTCAAAAAAAGAGCAACAAAGAGCATGTGCACATACGCCACACTTTCACAATGACTTGTATTTTTATAAAAGCTTTAAAAATTAAAAAAGAATAAATTATACAAAAAAGCGGGTTTCCCCGTTGATTTGCCTCTTGCTTCAGCGCCAGACAAACTGTCGGCATGTGGCAACTGTGTGGAGCAGCGGGAGCTTCAAACAATCTGTGTGTATTTACAGGGAAGTGTATGCGCTCCCTGTATGTGTGAGCCCGCTTCTCTTGGCTGCTTTATCTGCGTGTGTGTGTGTGTGTGTGTGTTTGTGTTGGCACATACACACGTGCCAGCATGTTCTGTATCTACAATTTCAATGCAACATAAATGAGGTGCCTAAAGCATCCAAAAGCACTTGTTTCTGTTTATACGGGTGTACATTTTTCCATTTAGGATCAAATTATTATCTGCTTTGTCTGAACTAGTGCATCATAGCACTAATGTTAACCCAAAAGCATTGGCCTAACAACAGATCCTTTTCGTTTTTATAACAGAATAACTCAATCTACCTTTAGGCACCAATACAGTGCACAATAATCCTGGTCTAACGCCAATACGCACCTTCAGCAAGATTGAAACAACAAATTAGGTTAGGAACTTGTGAGAATTGAAAATGTGTTTTTAAAAAGCCTGATGTAATTAAGTTGGAAAATCTAAAGGCTTTTGAGCTGATTGATCAGCCTGCCCAAAAAGTCTGCAAAGTTAAAGAAGGAATCTTTCAACTGCTACTGTTTAAATTTTCTTAATGGGACCCATATAACATTGTCTACCATTGTTGTTTACAGACATTTGACCTTTTGACTGCCCGTTGCTTTTATGCATTACTACAACAGGGATATAGCACATTTAAATGTTCAAAAAAAGTCACTCTTTATTCTGTCCCAGTCTTATATGTGAAAGTGTATGTGTAAATAGGACAATGTGTTTGATAATCAAATATATTGCCCTGGGTTCAGTATGCAGACGGGTGCTGGAGAATCACAGCATTTGTGCAGCTGGATATTGTTGACTCTCAATTTAAAAAAAAAATTTTTTATGTAATCCTACAAAACACAACTATTGTTTCTTTTAAGCCACATAAATAAATCAATGACCAATCAACCAACCAACCAACAAAAAGAAAATATATTAAGTATTTGATCAGAAATGTTCACTGATATATTTATTGAGTAATTTATTTAAACTCTGTCAACTATCCAAGTTAAAGTCCTATAATAAACTTAAAACAGTCAAATTAAAGTCTTAATTGATTTTCCCACCTGTGTCTGCTTCTTTGTCTTTATGCTTTTTTTTGTTACATTTTTATTTTGTTATATACTGATGAGCTCGGCTCAGTAAGTTTCATTATTAAATACGTTTGGTAAATTTAGTATACCTTGTGTGAAATTACTCTAAGCAATCATGGTGATCACTATGCCTTCATTTTCTTTTAAATGTCCCTAGGCTGCCTCATTGAATCATTTCACTGCCCATAATGTTCTTGTAATGTGGTGTCAGCAATAAATTCTTCGTACACCGTTTCAGTCTATAACCGCCTTCGCTCCTGCTGGAAATGGGTTGTGCCTCTGTGAAGTTGATTTAATTTTCAACATTTCTATTCTACATTTGTAGATGGTTAGAACTTAGCAGGAGCTTGATTGCCTTTCTGTCTAGATCATGGTTAGTGTTAAACTGAACTGTAAATCTAAGCAGAGAAGGCTTTTGAAGATGCTGGATGGTAGAAATGAAATACATCAGGTAACCCTTATGAAAAGATCTGCTTTCCGATTTGAAACACACTTCAAGTTCACACCAATCATATTAATTCACACCAACTGATTAACTATTCGGTGATCCCAATAAATACAGTTTACACAACCATGCATTATTCATATTTGCTACCTTTTGCAAAGCAGAATTACAGCTTCTCTGTGTTTTAATTACTTGAATGTGTTTATTAGATCGCTCAAAATGTTTGACATGGGCTGTGAGCTCACTAACACAACGTGACAAATTCAATATACATCTTGATCAAAGAAAATCTGTCAAATTAGTGGCAGCTTATACGAGACATTAGCATATTATTATGATTTATTACAGGTTAAAAAATGTGTCTTTTATTGCTGATTGTTATAATGTGCATTACTTTGTATTAAAGCATTTAGATTTTTTTTTATTATAATTTTATAGTTTTAGATCATTATTTTATTACAAAGCTTTCTAATACTCATATTCGTTTGGATAATTGTGGCATTGAGTGATAAAATGTTTCTATATATTCACTGCTTAACTAGATCCACTATCTCTCACTTTTCGTACCAATAGTTCATTGCTGCTATGACTCACAATGGTTTCTATACCTATCATATGAAATAAAAACAGCAGTATTTATTTAGTACGGTTTATATGGATTGACACTGGATCGACACAGTTTTTAAAAAAGAGAACCGTTACCTGATAATATCAAAGAGTCTATTTGATTTGTCGGTAGGCCACTTTTTTCTATTTAAAAATGAAATGATAGAGCCCTCTAACATGCAGGATAATGTAGCCTACAGATATTGCCAAAAAAACAATGATGTGAACTTGTGAAGTGGACATTATCGCTTGCTTAAAGCTTGTGAAATAAACTGATGTGCATGTCTGAAAAATGGACATAAGATATAGTGGCTTGACAAATTGCAGGCTTATAGCAAATTTCACAACATGGACACACCTCTTGCAATTACCAACAAATTCCATCTGACATAGACCACTCAGGCAAATTAAGATGAATAATGTAGTACAAGGAATTTTTTTTTAATTTGCTGCATTTCTGGTTTTTGATGTTCAGAGAGATGAAAGGTTCTTAAGTGAACTGTGTAAAACGATGATAACCATCAAACAAGAAGCTTAATCCAACTTAAATCAAGCATGCATTCATCTGTCTCCATACTGAAGGCCTCGCTCAAGCCAATCCAGCGATTTAACGCTCTGCTCATGTGAACGATATGTAATGAGTTTCCATATAATGACTTATGCTGTCACGGATAACCTGCTTTCTTGCTTGGTGCTGAGTTTTACTCCAACTTCATGGAAATTAACCGCTAAAAGGTACTTTCATGTATATAGCAGCCGTGTAGAGATGGAGTCTCTGTGCGCGTTTTTGCATCTTCTTCGTTCTCCCACTGTGTGGATCCATTGGACTCACAGTGAATGAAGGTCGGGTTAGTTCGATTGCATACTATTCTGACCCTGATCAACCCCCCTCAGGCGCACGAGCGGAAGGAGCATTTAGTTGTGGGGATTTGGAGCAACAGAGCATGATCAGACACTTGAAGCATGGTTTTCAAATGAGGGTCCAGGAAGTATATTGCCAAAAGTATTGGGACACCCCCCTAAATAATTTAATTCAGGTGTTCCAATCACTTCCATGGCCACAGTTGTATAAAATCAAGGCATGCAGACTGCTTCTTCAAACATTTGTGAAAGAGGTTTGTTTTTCAGGGGTTGCGCTTGGCCTCTTAGTAAGGAACTCAAAATGCTTCAGCATACAAAGACATTTTGGACAATTTCATGCTCCCAACTTTGTGAGAGCAGTTTGGGGATGGCCCATTCCTGTTCCAACATGACTGAGCACCAGTGCACAAAGCAAAGTCCATAAAGACATGGAGGAACGAGTTTGGTGTGGAGGAACTTGACAGGCCTACACAGAGTCCTGACCTCAACCAGATAGAACACCTTTGGGATGAATTAGAGCGGAGACTGTGAGCCAGGCTTTCTCATCCAACATCAGTGCCTGACCTCACAAATGCGCTTCTAGAAGAATGGTCAAAATTCCCATAAACACACTCCTAAACCTTGTGGAAAGCCTTCCCAGAAAAGTTGAAGCTGTTATTGCTGCAAAGGGTGTGCCAACTCCATATTAAACCCCACGGATTAAGAATGGGGTGTCATTAAAGTTTATGTGCATGTAAAGGCATACGTCCCAAAACCTTTGGCAATGTAGTATATATATATCTGGCACAGGTTTTACGCCAGATTCTCCACATGACGCACACTCACACCCATACACACTCATACGGTCAATTTGGCATATCCAATCCACCTCACATACATACATACATTCAAAAGAAAGAACTTATTATAATCCTTGGCTGATTTAGTGGCTTTACAGTAAAACTAGATGTGTGTAACCTGTGATGTAAATCTCTTTCTGTACAGTAGTGGGGCAATGAACCCAAACTATGGTCATTTTAAGGATATTTAAAGTAAGTAATTGATAAAGTTAATTGAGTTTAGAATAATGCATTTATTTGTGTTTGTCAAAGGTATTAAAGTTATTAATTATGTTGTGTTACCAAGAAATCTGGCATTTTCATATTTTCACATTAGGAGGTCCCCGTGTTGACTGAAAAGGCCTGTTCACATCAAGGATGATAACAATAGGCCTATAGTTTTATAAATCGTTTCAAAAGTAAAAGAATAGCGAGTCCGCACAACAACTAAAGATAACGGCACAGAAAAACAATATAATTTAAATCACTTTAAAGTCCTTTAGCATTTAAAGTGACTGACAACAGTACTGTAGAGTGCGCTTATAATAAACAGAACAATATTCTTTGTTGGGGTGGACCCTAATATATTTATCATTATTTATTGTTCATTTAACGGACCTAGAGGGGGGTCCATGGGTTTATGATTGAAAACCTCTGACTTAGTGAGACTGATCCAGTAAACATACAAAATGTATGTCAATCAATCAATCAATCAATCAATCAATCAATCAATCAATCAATCAATCAATCAATCAATCAATCAATCAATCATTCAATCAATGCCTGGTTGAATGTGTGTGTGTGTGAGTGTGTGTGTGTGGATTTGTTTATGTGATTTATGAGGACACAAATTTGTATAATGACATGTGTATTACACTAGTATTACAACTTATGGGTGGTTTATGAGGACATTTTAAAAGTCCTCATAAATCAAATGGCTTAAACATAAAAACATAAAAAACAATGTTTTATTAAAAAATTAAAAATGCAGCATGTCTCCTGTGATGGGTAGGTTTAGGGATAGGGGCAGTGTAAGGGGATAGAATATATAGTTTGTACAGTATAAAAACCATTACACCTATGGAGAGTCCTCATAATGCTGTCGCACCAATATGTG
Organism: Semotilus atromaculatus; assembly: GCA_031834385.1. Taxonomy (NCBI): domain Eukaryota; kingdom Metazoa; phylum Chordata; class Actinopteri; order Cypriniformes; family Leuciscidae; genus Semotilus; species Semotilus atromaculatus. Next base: position 18,899,962 of record JAULUF010000014.1, on the reverse strand, counting down.
TGTGTGTGTGTGTGTGTGTGTGTGTGTGAGTGTGAGAGAGAGAGAGAGCATGAGTTAGAGGAGCTCATGATCCATGTTGCCTGCGCCTGCCTGAGCTTTTATTGATCCCTTTAGATTCTCTTACCTTGACCAATCATAATTTTTACAACTTGAGTCGTATTCACTCCATTACACACTGAAGACAGACCACACATCAGTACTATGAGAGCCCTGCTGGGAACTGGAGACTTTTATATATTACTCAGTGGTCTGATGTGATTTTCATTAAATTTTTGTAACAACTTTTCCTGTTTTAGACCTAAAATAAGTTGCCTCTATAGTATCTTCGAAAGGCATGGAGTGTTTTGAAATGAAGAGATAAACGGGTTTTACACACACAAAAAAAATGTCTGTAACAATTGGGGTCCAATGATTTTGTTAATATAAAGGAATTTTCCCTATTGATATTCCCCAGGATCTTTTCCATTTTTATGTATATTTTCTTACAGTGCATTGCCTCCCATAAGCAGGATAATATATGTGCCCCTTTATTACTGAACGGTTAATTCAAATGTTAAATCAAGGAACGTCGGTATGGATATAAAACCTCACTCCATTTTCTCATTGAACATGTCCAAATTAAGGCCAACTTCCTCCTGCTGACTTTATATGTAACAGTTTGCCAGGTGGCTTTTCTGGACAGGGTTGTCAGATTATGAATAAACAGGCTGCATTCCAGGTGATGAATAGAAACAATTTCAAGAGCTCATCATATATGTATATGAAAGTTGCCATTTGATCTGCCAGCAATTCCCAACCACCACTCTACCATTTTCACAGAAAGTGCAATAATGGTTAATTGTCATGGTAATTGCAAATGTTTTAAACTGTCCAGAGGCCATGTTTGGGTTTGCAGTGTCTTCATCTTCCCTAATGGTCAATAGTCCCAGAGAGTCCATTTATAAATCAGCCACTAAACATGAAAGAATTGATGGGTTAGTTATAATAACCAATTAGCACAGTGCTGGAAAACCCAAAGCAATTACACTCTTAATCAGCTGGACTCACTGACCCTCAGTTCCTCTCAGGTTTGATGAGTCATCAGCACCATTGTAAAGAAGCAGCCCATGGGGGAATTCAATGAGCTGGCCTGACCTCCTCCAACACTGACAAACACACAGCTGAGGACTGGTTTAAAACCTTTCTACATTTGTAATTGTAGAAATGACGTGTCTAATATTTGTCTGCTATGAATAGTTTATACTTTGGATGGAATATTTGTTGCTTTGAATTATTTTAAAATGCATAATGTAAATGTGAACTTTTTTTCTTCTTCTTTTTTTAAACGTGAATTGATCAAATTTACTGGTAGGCCTACAAAACAAATGCCAAAAAACCCCACCCCATTTCATTGAAGCGTTTTAATGAAACATAGTAAACATGCAGGAAGCATTTTCATTCAAAGTAGCACAGAAATAAATATAGAACAAATAAATAAAACAGTGCAGAAGTACACTGAAAAGCCAGTTTTCCTGTCTGTTTCATTGATTTATCCCATTCACCAGTTACCTCTATAATTAAATCGTTAGCTTCTTTGTTTGTACTTTGGGTACATTTACACAACAACGATATAATTAAAACGGAGAAGGTTTTCCTTAGAGTTTTCCACATACAGACGACACCATTGTCAAAACGATCCAAATTCACACGGATAAGCGAAAACGATTAAAAACCCTCTATTTTGCTGCCAGGCCATTAGATGGCGATACAACTAGACTGAACATGTAATACGCATGTGCATGACGTCATCGTCTTCAAAGATTTGCGTTTTTGTTGTTTACAAAGAGACCGGTTTCAAAAACTTGCACTTTAAAACCTGTTTGCGATTTCAGGCATCCAAAACGCCGTTGTTGAGTAACCAAACGGCCAAAACGCATAAAAACTTTTACGTTTTTAGTTGAAAAAGGTGTCGTGTAAACATCCCCTTAAGCCCTCAGTTTCAGTCAGTTCTTTGTCCTGTATTGTTTAAACGTCAATATTCATCGTCTATGTGTAACGGGGTTGTATATTCTCCTAGATTTTCTTCTGTGTTGATTATTAGATTAAAGTCTGTTTCGTGTATATTCATCGTACTTTATTGTACAGCCACCTCACCAAGACAGTGTCTTTGTTCATAAACTTTTATTTTGATATTATTTTGTCTTGTCTTACCTGTTCATGTGTTTGGTTCCGGTTTCCTTGGTTGCCATAGTTATAGTTATTTAATTAATTAGTTTCTCACCTGTACCAGTCATCATCCTGTATAATTATACCCTCAGAGGCCATTTGCACCAAAGTAAAACCACACCACAACTAAAAACGGAAAACGTTTTGGACATCCATTTACACGACAATGGCGTTTTGGGGGTCTGAAAATGCAAGCTTTTGAAAAAAGGGTTTCAACGTAAAAGTTTTTGAAAATTATACCGTTATTGTCCCCCAAGTAAGCAACAAAAACTAAGATTTGTGAAAATGGTGACGTTGTGCGCGTTATTCTTTAGGCGCGTAGTTTCTTTACAAAGTGAAATCACCAATGACTGGCCTGGCATGAATAATACAGAGTTATTACCCAGATAGTACAAGTCTATTTGATGTGATTTTTACATCTGGAAGACGTATTTTTAAGAGTGTTTGCTCATCTGCAATACGTCTATAGGACGTTTCCTGCAGATGTCAAATAGACGTTTAGAAGATGTCTTTAAGATGTAATGATTTAGAATGCATGTTAAACTGACATCTTCTAAACGTCTATTTGACATCTGACAGGAAACGTCCTATAGACGTATTGCAGATGAGCAAACACTCTTAAAAATACATCTTCCAGATGTAAAAATCACATCAAATAGACTTGTGCTATCTGGGTAGTTGTTTTTGCAGATCCTTATCGTTTTGACAACGTTGTCGCCTGTATGCAAAAAAAACGCAAAACATTTAAGTTTTTAGTACATTGTTGTCGTGTAAATGTGCCGTAACCTCTGTTATCTTCTGTTCTTTGTCTTGTGTTTCAGGCTGGTGTTTATGTAGTTTATGCAGGTTATGGTGGTTATGCTGGCTATAATAGTGATTTCAACACTGATGCTTATTTCTAATTGGTTAAACTGACGGTGTAACAACTCACCCTGCATGTGTGACAACATTACAGATGTACCTGAACAAGCAAAAGAGATCAAATAATCTTAATATGATTACTGCTTGTGTCACAATTTTATTATTATTTACAGTGGCTGGGCGGCTTCTGAATCCAATGACTGAAACTCGCATGCTATAAAGATATGAGTAAATGGAGCACCTTGTACGTGTTCCTTTATAAAAACACATAAGCTCTATCATCATTGGCCAGCAAGCAATCAAACCCTTCACCTTTTTACTCCCGGCTCTCACTTTTCATCACTATTCTGGACTCCAGATTCAGATAGTCAGTTAGGGATAAATTATATGATTTATATCACACAGGTTTAATGCATTTAAAATGAAGTTATAGAAACTTACCTCACTTAAATGGATTTATTTTGACACTTCTTGTTGGCTATGTTGTTATATTGCTATTTGTCATGTAAATTGAAACTCCTACAGTGGCAATAAACATTCAAATGAATCAAATCTAGTTTGTTGTTGATATTCCAAGCCATTTATGCTGAGGTGTAAGTGAACAATGCTGTGGAACCTACAATATAAACCATAAAAGCATGCCTAAAACCAACGAAGAAAAAAACAAGACTGATTGATTGATGCGTTTGGTGTGACATTGAATCTGGAGAGAAGTGAGGCTAGAATTACCAACAAGTGGTTACAGCTGCGGGACAGCATGATGCACCTGACCTGTCCTTCCCGCTTTCACTTCATCTTTTTTTGTCTGAAGCACAGTGAATCACTAGAGTAGAGGTCAACATATGAAGGAGGCGCACGCGTGCGAGCGGTGTGTCAGTGTTTGAGAGTTAGCTGAGTAGAAACACATTGTGGAAGATCTGTTGTCCCTGCTGGATGCCTGTTTGAACAGGTGGAACCGTGGGGGCCAAATGAACCCAGAGAAAATGATTACATAATGACCAGCATCATTACCTTACATATGTCAACTCGGCCAAGCATACAAGGTCAATTCAGCTTTGAATCTCTCCTTCTGCCAGCCGATCAGTTCCATTCAGCACGAGGCTGTTTATTCTGATGGAGTTGTTATATTCCGTTTCAATTTAAATGTTCTGATCCACAGTCAAGGACTTAACGCTCAGTTAAGCGAAGTCATGTTTAATGTGATTACGCTTTTTTTAAGCTCTGAAATGATGTAATGGATGGTGTTTGAATGCAACAAAGTGCAACGGAGACGGGGTATGCATTTGTAGGTCAGACGTAGAGGAAAGGAGGGATAGAGTCGAGAGAAGAGGTATAAAAGATTCTTTAGAGTAGAGAGGGGAGGAGAGAAAGCGAGAGGGCTCTCTAAGTCTCAGGAGATGTGCCTCTTGAGTTAGTGATTATAAGCTCTTTCAGTATGTAGATAACAATCTGAACAGCATGGCAGGAGTGAGAGAGAGAGAGAGAGAGAGAGAGAGAGGGAAAGAGAGGGAAAGAGAGGGAGGGAGGGAGATAGATAGAGAGAGAAGAGAGTAATTACAACCCCAATTAAACAAGAGAATCTGAGATTAGGGTCAAGAGCCCTATCACACTATCATTTCATTTCATTTCATTTCATTTCATTTCATTTCATTTATTTATTTATAAAGCACAATTAAAACAACGTGATGTTAACCAATATGCTGTACAAACACAAAATAAAATTGCATAATAAAATGTATTTTCAGACAATACAATGACTGACAAATATCTGTGAAGTGCCTCTAATCAATTAACCTACTGATCCAAACGGTAATTCAAGCAAATGCAATTTTAAATTTAATTTAAAATAACTTAAAGAGCTGCCACAGCAAATGCCTGATCACCACTCAATTTTAATCTAATCCTTGGAATGTCTAGGATCATCTGATTTGCTGATCTAAGAGACCTAGAAGGTTTATGTATATGAAGGAGATGCAATGGTGGGGCTAAATTATGCAACGCTTTGTATACAAAAATCAATAATTTAAAATAAATTCTGAACTGCACAGGCAACCAATTAAGTGAGGCTAAAATCAGTGTCACATGCTGCTTTTTACGAGTCCCTGTTAAAAGTCTAGCAGACACATTCATAACCATTTGAAGACGATTCAATAGTACTTGGCTGACACCTACATATAGCGAGTTACAATAATCCAGTCATACAGAAATAAAAGCATGTGAATAATCCTCTCAAAATCACTTGGGGACAAAAACAGTTTCACCTTTGCTCTTGATCTTAAATGGAAAAAAATAGATTTTACTACAGAATTAATTTGTTTGTCAAATTTCAAAGAACTATCAAATTGGACACCAAGGTTCTTCACTGCAGATTTACAAAAAGGAGCTAACTCGCCCAGATCAAAATAATTTTTAGTGTCAGGGGTCCCGAACCAAATTATTTCAGTTTTACTCTCATTCAGATGCAGAAAATTCTCTGACATCCAAGAAACTTCTTGTAAACACGTGACTCAAAATATTTTTCGTCCAGTTTCCGCAACGGTAAATATACCTGAGTGTCATCCGTGTAACAATGAAAGGATGCTCCATGCTTAAGAAAAATAGAACCTAAGGGTAGCATATATAACAAAAACAAAATTGGGCCCAGAATGGATCCTTGTGGAACCCCTAGTGGGGCCACAGTGGGGCTACTTTTGATTGATGTTGATCAAAATTAACTGAAAACGTCCTATTAGAAAGGAAGGATCTGAACCAATCAAGTGCCTTGCCCCGAATTCCCACATTTTTTTCCAGGCTGGAGACTAGGATATTGTGATCAATAGTATCAAACGCCACACTAATATCCAGCAAGACTAAAACTACTGAGCTTCCAGAATCAATTGCAATGAAAATATCTAGAACTTTCAACAAGGTCTTCTCTGTACTATGGTTCGATCTAAATCCCGACTGAAATTTGAAAAAAATCTTAATTCTGCAGAAAAGTCGTATATTCCTCGAAATAGGCCTATAATTAGATAAAACATTTGGATCCAAATTCGTTTTTTTCAAAAGAGGCTGTACAACAGCATGCTTAAAATCCATTGGAACTACTGCTGTTTCGAAACTCATATTAATTAAAGCCAATATACTAGGACCAATAATATCAAAAGCATGCTTAACTAATCTAGATGGAATAACATCACGGCCACAATTTGTAGGTTTTAACTGCCCAACTACCTCAGTCAAAGAAACAAAAGAAATAGGTGAAAATCGATCAAACACAACAGAGGTGAAACAAAGAACTGTGAAATATGAACCAGGTACAACTTGTGATCTAATATCATCCATTTTCTGCACAAATAATTTAAGCAGATCCTCACATGTGATGGTGGACAAAACAGGACATGTAGTAGTGGGATTTAGCACTGAATTGATAGTATTGAATAAAATATTAGGAGTATTGTGGTACCTCAAGATTAAATCAGCAAAATATTTTCTCTTAACTGCATACTCTATAATATCATATAATAATTGTAATTTGTCCTTCTTCCACCTACGCTCTGCTTTTCTACAAGCACGCCTTAGGCCTGAGTAACCTCATTCAGCCAAGTTTCTGGTTTGGCCTTAACACTCTTAACCCTCAGAGGAGCAATTGAATTTAGTAGGATAAAGAACATACAGAATTAAAAATATCAAGTGAAGATTCACATCTGAATATAAAGGGCTCTCCAAATTATTGATATCAGATTCAATAAATGCATCCTCAAACTGCTCAATAGTGACTGCGGACCTGGTGAATTGGTAATGAGGTATTGCGAATGAGCTAAATTATGAATTTTAACATTCCCAACAGAGAAACCATACGTTAATATTAAGTCCAAGGTATGTCATGAACATGAGTGGATCCAGAGACTTGTTGTGTGAGGTAAAAGAGTCAATCATATCCAAGAAGTCTTTTGCCAGCGCGTTGGAAGAACAACAAACATGCACATTGAAATCATATTTTAAACAAATCTCACCTACAAAGTCTGAAATATCCTTATTATATTTAGGTCAAGCCTATATAATTGCACAAACAATTGGTTCTGTAGTGTTTAGTTGAAATAATTGCAGAGAAAATGCTGTTTATCCCTCTCTTTGTCTTTTCTCTTTCTTTTTCTCTGTTCTCCCTTTTCCCATGTTCTCTATACTTTCGATGTCTCTGGTTTTTGTTGCTATATTTTAGTTTTATAGTAATGAAACTTTTGATATGAGCTGCAGCATTAAGCCCACAGGGAGGTCTCACCCCTCCTGGCTAATAAATATTCATGAGCGCACAGTCGACCATCTTCCCCATATACTGAAGGTCAGCCTTTCTGATTTTTTTTTTTTTTGCCACAAGGGCCTTGACTTATCGAGAATCTGTACATCGGAAAAGCGCTTCAGGGCCCTTTGTATCCTGGGAGGTGTTTCAAAAGTATATGAATGAACTGCTATGCATTACCAGTTAAAATTTGCAACCGGGTTTGCTCAATATTCAGTAAAGTACATGCTCCATATTTAGAATATTTGGAAAATGCAATCCCATGGGATTTTTTACTGTTGTTGTTGTAATTAATGATATAACTGAGTTAATGAACTATAGCTAATTGTTGAATAATGATGTAAATATTTCGAAAAAAAAATAAATAAAAAATATGCATCATGGAGGACCAAACCTGCAGGAATAAAACAAACAAACAAACAATTAAATAAATTTTTACTTTCATTTATTTTTATATTTATTTATTCCCACATGTAAATATTTTTTTTTTTTCAGATTTATTCATTTATTTATACTTTTATTTCTTTTTACTTTTCACAACATGTAAATGAGAGAGGCGGTCCAGTGCATAATTGGTTGAGAGTTCACATAGAAGTGAGGTAGGAAATTTGCTTTATTCATTTCCCTAATATTCCATTTATTTATTTATTTACAAGATTGGTCCTCCACATCTGTAAACTGCAAACAATAATAAAATAAATAAAATATAATTCTCATGATACTGATACCAATGGTCGGGCTACCTGTCAATTATTTTGTACGTTCACGGTCACCCCATAGTGGGCAGCAGGAAGCTAGAGCGTGTCAGTTCACACCCTATCTTTCACACTCACAACGATTTGCAGCGACATGGCAACCGGACAGATTTTCGACGAGAGTTTCCCGCGGCCCCCAGCGGGAAAAAAGTGGGCGTGTCTAACTCAGCGTCTGCGTTTTGGCGGAAGTTCCAAAACGGCTAATGCTTCCAGCCTTTTTAATTATTTATTCATGAATAATAGATATTGATTATAGTGATGTCAAACCTCTCAAGTGCTTAAACAAATCACCCTATACGTCCTGGTTATGGAGTTTAGGAAAAAGCTTCGACAGCATTCCTAAGGCAGGCCCATCATGCAAACTGGTGAAGTATAATTGAACTGCAGCTCTTTCTTCACAAGATTAAATGAGACGTACTGGGGGTTTAAAGCTTTGCCTTTGACGGTGTAGCGATTGCAACATTTGTTTGTTTAGACTAGCCTATTTATAGTCCTCAAGTGTGCAATGACCCTTTGTTATTTTTTTTGGAGCAAATTACTTCTATTGTGCTGCTGCGGCCTGTGTGATCTATCTATCTATCTATCTATCTATCTATCTATCTATCTATCTGTCTGTCTGTCTGTCTGTGTCTGTCTGTCTGTCTGTCTGTCTGTCTGTCTGTCTATCTATCTATCTATCTATCTATCTATCTATCTATCTATCTATCTATCTGTCTGTCTGTCTGTCTCTGTCTGTCTGTCTGTCTGTCTGTCTATCTATCTATCTATCTATCTATCTATCTATCTATCTATCTATCTATCTATCTATCTATCTATCTATCTATCTATCTATCTGTCTGTCTGTCTGTCTGTCTGTCTGTCAAATAAAGGAAATTAAAATAGGTGTGAAAAGGAATTAGGTAAGAGAAAGGATAGATAAGAGATGAGATAGGAAAAAAGTAAGTAATAGGCAGAATTGCAACGTTTGCTTGTGGCTATCTGATGTTTTAATAGAAGCTAAGTGCTGAGGAATCGGTTGAGAATTGTGAAGATTTCCTGAATAGGATCTCATTACTATTATGGACATTTAGGGTGGAGAGTTTTTTTTGGCTGCTTATTGGTGAGGTCTCATTATGTAATGGCATATGATGACCCTTATATGTCATGCCCTGTGTGTTTTTGTGTGTGCATTCACATAATGTCCATATAATGACCATACAAACTATTTGATTTTCTACCCTTGTTTGTGTCCATGACAACATTCAATGTGTGTGTGAGAGTAAGCTATATAATTATGGCAATGTGTGCTTTTAGGTTCTCTGCTTATTTGGAAAAGTGTAATTCCACCTTTGTGAATCAATAATACATCTCTATTAAGATCCATTGGGCTTTATTAGGCAACATATGCTGTGTTGTAGTGCAGTTCTGGCTATGTAATTAATGGGCTGGGTGGGCCAATTAAATTTGGGTCCTTTATGGTTGTGCTGATTGCTATGTTTAGGGACTGAATTTCAATGAATGCCTCCCAAACATTCCCACCCTCTTGGGGGAGTATGTGCATGCATGTGTAACTCTCTACATTTGCTTGCATGAGGGGATGCTTGTGCCCGTGTGTGTGCCCGTGTGTGTCAGCTGGGGGTGGCTCCAGCAATATAATTACTGTTTATAAATTACCCTCGAGATCTTTTTAACCCACCTATACGTTTTTATGATAATAATGATTAGAGACCGACAATAAATGCATTGGTATCTGGGTTAGTTCACAGGGCTTGGGTCAGTCTGTCTTTTAAGCAGCTCTGCTCTGTGAGATCCAGTTTTCAGTTACAGTGAATTCTGTAGAGAAAATGAGTGATGTTATCTTTGTCAGGTAAGTCCAATGTTAAATATGAATTATCTGTTGACATTTAATGGTGGTGAAACACAGTGCATATGGATATTCTGTATTTCAATGCGGTTTATCACTTTGAGATAATATGGGCTGTCAGATATAATGACATTCATTCTAGATATGGTGTAGATACTATTACTTTGTGAAACACAAAAGGTGAATTTTTGATGAATATTGAAAATAGTATCTATTTGATAATGAAAGAAAGTGGATGAGGATTGGAGGTTGTTTGGCTTTAAAATGATGGAAACCCCCCAAATATAATAAAAAAGAGGTCCATACAAATGGACTCTTGCACAATATTAGTAGCGCTTAAATGACATGAATACTATGATTTAAAGCATTTTATTCCATTGGTCTGTTTATTCTATTCTGAACTGATCTTTTAATCTGCCTGCAATAGTGGTACTGCCTTAGAAGCTTTCTTCTAATGAAATTTATACATCAGAAATGCTCTCTTGAGAGCGATATAAATTGGGATGTGAAGGAGGGGCAGCAAGGAAAGGATGAGAGAGAATGCAGATACTGAGAAATTGAAAGAAAGAGAGAGCCAGAGCTGTAACAGAACAGCCTGGAGTTCTTTGAGCGCTACTAGGGGACTTCAGGAACCATGCATTCAATCTTTGCCTTCCACATCCCTACGTCAGAGAGATAAAAAGAAGGAAATAAAACGCTAGTAATGAATGAATACAGCAATTGCCACAGGAGGAAGCAGCAGCAAGGATCTTTGCAATTATGTGTGATGAGAAAAAGTGAATACCGATGATTTTGACAGCAAAAATGCAGTTTCTAGAATGCTTAAAGCTTACAACATGCCTGCGCTCAGAATTTGTTTACAAAGTCACTTTTTATGGATGTTTTTTAGGGTCTTTGATCCCTCATCAAGTGATGAATTATTAGCAAGTATAATGTTACAAAAGATTTATATTTTTAATAAATGCTTTTTTTTTTACATTTTTATTTTTTACATCGACAATCCGTAAAAAATGGTTCACGGTTTCCAGAGAAAACTGTAAAAATTGTTTTTAACATTGATAATAAAAAGAAATGTTTCCTGAAACCAAATCATCATATTACAATGATTTCTGAAGACTGGAGTAATGACTGCTTTGCCATTGCTTTATGTTTTTAAATAGAATAAAATCAAAAAAGGATGTTTAACATTTTTAATAATATTTCAAAATATTACTATTTTTACTATATTTTAGATCAAATAAATGCTGCCCTGTTGAGGATAAGAGACTTGCCAAAGTTACAGAATTATATTTCACAGTGTTATTAAATTATTTGTTTTTAAGTTTTTTAAAGAACTTTAAGTGAGTATTCGATGATGGCAGAGAATGATCTGGATGTAAAAATAGATCAAATGAATGAAATATCCAATATACTGATAAATAAAAATAAAAATCTAATTTTGGCTGATTACCAGTGTGGTACTACAGATGTATCATGCATCCTTTAGTCATTTTATTATTTAACAAATTTTTTTTGCTGATGTGACCCTTTCAACATCCATCCTTTAATTTGAGCTGCTTGACATAGCAACATTGGCTTTACCATGATGTGAGTTTAGGGTGGGGCTACTTGTTTGTTCAACCAATGGCAGAAATGCCCCTTCTTACAAGATGTAAAATAAGTCTAAGGTGTCTGAATGTGTCTGTGAAGTTTCAGCTCAAAATACACTACAGATCATTTATACCATGTTGTAAATGCACATTTTTGAGTGGAAGGAAAAACATGCTGTTTTCGTTCATGTATCTTTAAATGCAAATAAATCCCCACCCTGCTTTTAGTGAGAGGGCGAGAGCATCGAATAGGCCTATTCTGCCAAAAACGTTTGGTTTTGATGATCATCTTAATCGCGGTCACGCTCATTTGACATTGCAATTCCTCATCTTCATACCTACTGCTATGTTAATGTATCAAACAACAAAATAAAAACGGAGAATCACTCATTGCATTTGAATATCTTTAGTATTAATAAGAATACATTTCTTACTTCAATGCTGCTGTTAAATGCTCTTTCGAGGAGATAACCATGACGGACTGTGTACAGCTCACTCAGGGCGGGTCTATGCTAATAGGGCAGAGTCCATCAGCAGTCGTGGGCACATTGCAATGTGATGTCACATTGCATAGAAACTGCAAACGGCTTATTCTGAGACACTGCTTATGATTTATGGGGATTAAAAAAAAGTTTGACCATTATTGGGTGGTTGGCCTCCACACTGCCTACACACATTTGTTCAAACACCATTTTGCATAATTGGTCCCCTTTAATTCTGAATAACCAGAGACAAACTCAGAATATCACCAGTGACATATATCGAATGAACGGGGCAAATAAGTGTCAAATAACGGATAATGTTCAGTCCATTAATCTTCTCACCAAAAGTACTATTGATAATGTTCTTACTATGTGCTGCATGACTAAACAATCAATTACGCTCCTTCAATGTATTGATACAGGGTCAAAGGTTAGCCTCAATAACCCGTAACCCACTAGACATTTCTGCTAGTTGCTCACAATCACCAGGATCCATATGATTGGGTTTCACTGAACCAGTCTACTGATTTCATCATTATACCAATAGAGGCTTTTCATATCCATTCTGTGCTCAGGTGGGTCTGTTGTCTCCTTCTTGTTCATTTGGCACTGGAATAGACTGTTTGTTGAATCCATTTTGGTGATGTTGGCTTGTCTATGAGAAAAGTGAATTAAGGCACTATGGTTTCACTCCATGGAGAGCCAGAGTCTTTTAGTAAGATGTTTTGTTAATGTCGGCCTCTGCATGAACACAAGGAATGGAAAGTGACAATGTGGAATGTTTTTCTATCAGTTTTGGTTAGAAGAGAAAGTCCAAGTTGAGAGAATTTTGCCAAATGTTTCAAGAAGTGGTACTTGTGTGGTTCTTGTGGGTATTATTCCGGGGTAGAGTTTAATCTCAAGGGACTTTTGACGGAGGAAAGGCTGGATGAAGAGTCTGGCATGTCTTCAGTCTTTACTCCCATCTTTTTCAGTGACGATTCATCCGTAACAGAGATGGAGCGAGTGTAGCTGGGTCGCTTTGGAGGAGCAGAGTCTGAAAAGCAGACAAGAGAATCAGTTTTTGCCACAGATGCTTCTGATTTATCGGATCATGTTGCAACAGTTTTGTTAGATGAGTCATGAAGACTTCCATATTAATTGTGAAGTTGCATCACTGTGCTGACTAAACTGTAACAGCTGTGATGCAGTGTAAAACATTCACCAATAGAGGGCAGTGAGAGATATAAGAGTTTACAATGAAAATCTATCTAAATCTAGAAATGTTATAATGACTTTTTATTTTTATTATTTTTTTTTTTTTATGTATGGTTCGGCACTATTTCTAGGTCACAAATCATTAAGCAAATTTGTGATATTGATTGATTGTTATACATTTTTAAATTCCACATTTTTACTTATAATATAATTTCAGCACTTTTCTTGCTTTTTCTCTACCTGTGGAGGAAATGTCACTCTTGAGTTGGCAGTTGGTTTCCTCCTGCTGTTTTCTCTCGTAATCTCTCACCTGCTCGATCGTCATTCCTGCATAGTACGCAAATATTTGTTATACGTTTGCCGGTATTTGCGAAGAATTAAGACAGATGACATGCAGCATTTGAGCGCCAAGTGAGGGATCAGGATTCTTGTGTATACTTAACAGAGCATGTGATAAATTATGGTAATGAACAGAGCATGTGATCAATTATGGTAATGAAGCATTACAATACGTCTCATTTACCATGCCACTCGTCAATCCATGCCACCGCCTGTCTGTGTCCCACCAACAGAATGTCACGAATGTTCTATGATGAATAATAACATGCCGTAATATGACACATGATGGGATTGCATGACTAAAAGCATGATGTAATGCGTGGGACGTAACGGTCAGTACCCTGTGAATGAAGTCCTCTGTTCTTCCCTGGAAGCCGTAGACCTCAAAGCTACAGGTGACTCTTTTGTAGGAGCACATGATGGGTGTAGTGGAGTTCCTCCAGTCATCCACTAGGGGTCCCCGGCCTGTTTTCTCGGACACCCAGTGTCTCAGATCCTGTTTGTTTAAAGTAGATACACATTACCTGCTGAGTGAGCAGATTATTGCTTGGTGTGTGTGTGTGTTGCATGCTGCATGCTGTGCATGAATCACTGTGCAGGGGTGACATTACTTTTCACAGTTGGTCATGTGGTGTCCCATTTTTAAAGCGTTAGAGGCACAATTTCCATGCTTTTTGTTGTGTGACCTATTAGATATGTTTGATAAATGATTATCTAACATAAAATTAACATAGCATGAAAAGTAGTTAGTGCTAAACATAACATTTTGGGTTCAGCCCTGCGTAAAATGGGCGATTTTGGCTTGTCTGTTGTCTAACATTAAAAATCTTACAATCTGTTGAAATGATGTTCAGTTAAAGTTGCCGTCGGCAACTTTTTTTTTTAAATCATATTCAGCGAATTCGACACTCTATTCCGACAGAACAACATAAATCAAGTGGTTTTAGAAAAAAACCCGAGCTTCTAACTCCATCTGGAGCGTGTTATTTGTTTTGCAAAAATCCACCGCTCCCGGTTCATTGTGTCCAATCAGCGCAGGGGGGTGTGAGATCTGACTGTCAATCACAAGTCGTGCACGCACACGTCAATCACATGCACACGCCTGAAGCTCGCACAGTAGTGAAGAGTGATGGCGCACTGACTAGCACGAACTCTGTGGGAGGGTATTCGTTGATAGTGGGGGAGAAGCATGAGAGTTGTAAACATTCAACAATTTTCCTAAGTCCACTCAATCAGCCAGAGTTGCCGACGGCAGCTTTAATTGTCATAAAAGCGGTTTTAATAAGCAAAAATGTCATATTTAGCTTTGTTCCAAATTTTTTGCTTAACAATTTTGGTGCATGGATCATATTCTCCCGTTAGAAAAAGTGTAACACTCGAGAAGTAACATCATTTGGACACTTTTTAAAGCATGACAAGTAAATTCATCTTATTCCGTTTTCTCATTGTTTCCACAAATTGCAGTGTTGATTGATTGCATTCATCAAGCTCAACCATTCAACTCTGTAAATACTCTCAAAATACTGTAATAACATAACAATTATCATACAATTTACTTTACTTTTAGTAAAAAAAAAAAGGTTTTATAGCCAATATAACCTCCATTAAACTTTTTGTGATTTTTGAACCTCAATTTTTGTGATTTCTGATAATAAAATGGAAATGAAAGTCATCTAACATTTTATTTGAAAGCCATTAACAGTGATTATGGCGTACAGTAGATTGTCAGGATCTGGGTTCGTTCATTTGTTACTGTAATTGTAAGAACATAATATAATAATATTTGAAGTATTGATTCACCCATCCTTATTTTAACGTTTTGGTCCCTTGTCTGTAGAAGTTTTAGTTTTGTCTGTTTTTTTTTTTGTGTTGGTAATCCTTGGATTTGTCTTATTCCTAACTTGGCATATGACAGCTATGGATTTGAGTTTGCGCATGACTGAATCTGAGAGAACATGGAAACATGCTTTCCTCTGATGTATTGTTTGTCCACTGAAAAAGCAGCAGATTCCGATAAACTGTATCTCTAAGTAGAGCACACGGACGAATGTGGTTTTTATGTAATGTTTGTCTTGAGGTTTTTGTTTCTGCACTTGTGTGCAGTGCACACGTATATGTAGAGCTGTGTTAGTCTCTGCTGTGTCATTTAAATACTAGCTTTGAAGACATTTGCACTGCTATAAGGGTGCAAAGACCTATAGAGAACACAGACTGAATGGCTATTTATTTGTGTGTTAGTTGTTCACCGTTTGGAATTAAATTAATTGAATAATTATTAACTAATTAAATTTGATGAACATGATACAGATACATAAGATTCAAATTTAAGGAAGAACAATCAGTCTGCTGTAAGTGTTGTTTTTTAATAATAACATTGTTCAGTATGAATTACCCTGTTATCATACACCCATATCAACAATCAATATTTGAAATGCCACGGATAGACATTAATTATTTCATGTCATTGTGACATTCTCAATATATTAAATGGATTTAAATAGTTCTTTTTATTTTTTTTAAGTTATCTGAAAACAACGTGGCTAAAAAAAAGTGGTGCTGTATGGCAGGGATTTTCAAACAAAACTAAACAAATCCATTTTAAATTTTTACTGTTTGATTCTGCCTTTCTAAAGTCGCCTTTAATATTTTTTCTTTAAAAAGTATAAATTGCTCTTTGTACATAAAAATAAATTACATTATGTTTTAGGAAGGGGTCTCTCTCAAGGGGATCATTATATTTGGGGGGACTTTTGCATAAAACACCCCTTATGTCAAATCTGTTTTGACTCAGTTTAGTCTAATGAGCTGAGAATTTTTCCGCCTACATACATATCAGGAGATAAATAGGCATAATTAGTCAAAATTAATGATTTATTTATGTTTTGACGAAACTTGTGTTAGACTGTTGAATTTCCTCTTATGTAGACTGCTGGTCTTTACATACCTCTTCCTGAAGTTCCCAATTCAAATCCCAATTTAGCATTCGATGGCGTGTGGCCAATTCGATTCACATTCCAACTCATGAATTGAAAATGAGCCCACTCATAAATTCTGAATTTTACCCACCCCTGATTTAGTTTTTCCATGTATTTATGCATATATATGAATGTGCATGTACCTCTGACTTCTTGTAATGCTTATCAGGGATCGGATCGCTCAAAATATCCAAAAAGCAGACCGTGTCCTTTGGAGTTGGGTCATCACCAAACATCTGCACAGGAGACATCAGACAACATCAGACAAATCCAACAATATATCAAAGAAAACACAATGCCCAAGTAAAATATGACATTGTAACTTAAAGTTGTCTAAACATAAAAGAATAGAAATGCACCAACGTCTGCATCTATTTGATGACAAAGGGAAGCTGTTTCAGCGCTCAGCATTGCTCAGAGCAATCTTGATATAAAATACCACACATTGCAATGCAACCGGTTAAACATTCTGTAGCCCATTACAGAACCTTGACACACTATATAACAGAAAGACCGTAGGGCGTAGGCAGAGTCTGAATTAATGCAAAAAACATGGAAACAAAGAGTGCAAAATCAAGCCTACTATAGGCAGAAGTACTGAATTATGCACACTACTGCAGGCCAGTGGAGAAATAAACCAGATAACAAGTCTTAACTTAAAGGAGTGCTGCCTTGACTGTGCAGCATTGCAGGTGCTTTTTGCACCCGCTGGAATCTAAGAGAAGAGAACGAATGGAAAAATAAGCAATTAAGGAAATAAGTGGTGTTCTGATCTTTCTATTGTGGGCTCTCTGTTTCTGTTGTTTTTTATTTTTAAGTTGTTTATGGGTTAAAAACAATGCAGGTGTTTTAACAAACCCCTGCTCTTTTCCCTCTCCTGTTCTTTCCTCTCTCTTTGTCTTTTTATCTCTGTCCCCTCGTGAGGAAAGCTGTTTACTGTTCCCCTTGTCTGATGTGTTGACACTTGCACCAGATTTTGATTTGTTTAACTGTACTGGAGTTGTGAAACTTGTATGCAGTGCTTGTATGAAAAAAACAATATGTTGGTGTTCATTTGGAGGTTAAGGTTTGGAACAACTTAAGGGTGAGAAAATGATGACAGAATTTTAATTTTAGGGTGAACTATCCCTTTAAGTCATGTGTATGGGAATGAGGGAGAGTGTGTCTCCTGGTATGTGGAGAGAAAGTTGGATGAGTTGGAGGAAATGGTATCATTTATAAAGTATCAGTAACAACTCTCCCCGCCATCTCCCTCGCTCTTTCTTTCTCACAGGCAGATACTCATAAATCTCTGAGTTTCTTTGTGGCAGGTTGGATCTTGTTTAATTCGTATTTTTCGTTTCTTAATAACAGAGAGCACTCCAGGGTACAACGGCCCCTCTCTCTATCTCTCTATCTCTCTATCTTTCTTTCTCTCTCTCTCTCTCTCTCTCTCTCTCTCTCTCTCTCTCTCTCTCTCTCTCTCTTTCTTTCTCTCTCTCATTCGCTGTATGCAAACAAACAAACCAAACCAGTAATAATAACTCATCTCATCTTAATAACTACCAAGTAAAAAGTCTGAATGACAACACAGCTAAATGAATTGTTTGTTGACAGCTATACTGTCTGTTTGTTCACTTTATTCGGTGTCTCAAATTACCTGAGGGCTAGTAGAAATGTTTTTTTTTGAAAGCTAAACTTTTAACTGTCTACAGTAGTTATTAGTGCAGTTTTATGGTTATTGATGCATTAAAAACCTCAAAGCGACTCATGAGATTGTATCTCCTGAGAATAAAATACGAATGCACAATTTAAAAATTCTGGCCAATACTGTTAAGATGATAATAATTTTATTATTGTTGTTATTGTTTTGCATTTTTTTCTAAATAAGTTAAAATAAAATAATAATAATTTATGCTATATGAATTTAGGTATCACAAAATTATATTGTAGGCTACAGTATGAAAAATGGATATTCAATTTTAGATCAGCCAAAGAAGATCAGCAATATCATTGAAACTATATATATATATATATATATATAAAACTTTAATATCTTCCATTAGCTGATATGGTATATATTGTGTATCCCTGCGAAGACTACAAACATAAATCAATCAAATTGCATACCAGTATATATTTGTTATTAAAATAATTTTATTTCAGATGAGAAAGTCAAATAACGTTTCTGGAGTACACTTCAGTTTAAATGGTTGGGGTCAGTTTTTCAAAAATTTAGATGCTCATCAAAGATTGCATTTATAATTGTTGCATATTATTACAATTTAAAGTAACAGTTTTTTATTGACAAATATTTTAAAATGTAATTTAGTGCTGTGATGGCAAAGCTGAATTTTCAGCTGAATTGGCGCCCCAATTATGCTGCTTAATATTTTTGTGGAAACCGTGATACATACTTTCAGAATTCTTTGAATAGAAAGTTCAAAATAACAGCATTTAGACAAACATATTGTAAAAAAGTCTTTACTGTCAGTTTTGAACATTTTAATGCATCCTTTCTGAATAAAAGTATCAGTTTATAAAAAAAAAAATAATACTGACCCCAAACTTTTGAATGGTAATGTACTGAGCTGTGCTGATAAAAAATACATAAAAAAAGATTAACGTCCGTTAACTGAAGGTGCGTCACCAGCGCTGTTGATTTAACTACAAGAGCCCTATAGCTTTGCTATAGTCTGACCGAAACCAGTTTTTGAGGTCCTGCTTTTAAAGCACTGGTGTCCGGTGTCACAGGAGTGAGGTGGACTGTTTGGATCTGCTTACCTGACTGTTACTACTGAGTGCTTCACAGACGCACACGAGCACAATGGCCTTTACAAGGACGCGGCAGCTACGTGAGCCTCTGATGAATCGCCCTCCTTTAAGAGGATTATCTCCTGTAAGAACACACACTTGTGTGTGTATGCATGTGTGTTGCCATCTCTCACTCACATTTTCACTGCAACCGTTGTCATTCTCAAAGTGCGTCTCGATCTTGACATGGAACCTCGGTAGGAAGGAACACTTTTGGAAGGAGTAAAGAAACGAGAAAAGAGGGAGAGTGATGTGATTATCTTGTTTGCTCAGTGGGTCAGTGAGCCAAGAGAAAACTGCATGATTTTGAGCTGACATGTGAGAATACTTACCGAGTACTCTGCGGTAAAACACCAATGGATGTAGAAGGAGAAAAGTATGCAGAAGAGAAACAGTGTTAGGTTACGGCTGGATACTGGTGCATTAAAAACACAAGATGGATGTATGTGCCATGTGACGGCACATTACTATTCAAACACTGGTGTATTTATTGTAACAAAATACTTGGACTGACCTGTTATGGTGTAAGGGTAGAAGTTCCAGGCAGTTTCTGTTATATAAAAAGCCATGGGAACAAACTTTCTCATCCAGGTTGGCAGTTTGCTGAACACAGACAAAAAGGGAAACGAGAATATGTTATGACGCAAAAGACACATTATACAACCCCCGGCTTAACTCCATGAAGTTTGGAGTCAGTAAGATTTGAATGCTTTTATTCAGCAAGGATGCCTTAAATTGATCAAAAGTGACAGCAAAGACATTTGTAGTATCCTAAAAGATTTACATTTCAAATTTTAAACTTAACCTTCATAAAGGTTTTTATTACGCAGCACAACATATTAAGCAGCACAACTGTTTTCAACTGATAATAATAAGAAATGTTGCAACACTTTACAATAAGGTTTCGTTTTGTAACATCAGTCACTGTAGTCAACTGTAGTCACTGTATTAATAACTAACATGAACTAACCTTGAGCTATATTGTTTGTTACTGTATTTGTTAATCTTTGATAACTTTAGTTAATGAAAATACAGCTGTTGTTTGTTCATGTTACTTCACAGTGCATTAACTAATGTTAACAAATACGACATTTGATTTTAATAATGCCTTAGGAAATGTCAGGAAAACGAGGCAGGGAGCAGCAGCTCATTTGCATTTAAAGATACATGCACAAATATAGCATGTTTTCCCTTCCACTCAAAAATGGGCCATCCCAGTAATAAATTACATTTTAAAATATATAAAAATAAATTGTATTATTTTTATTCTTACTGGCCCCAGACTTTTTAACGACAGTGTAGGCTACGTTGTTCAATGGTTGGCTAAAATGAATTGGCAAAAGTTAGTTCTGAGAAAATGTCTTTATTTGCATATTGGCATTATTTGTTTCCAGTTGGCAGTTGCCCTTTGTTTTGATATTTTGTGTCTTGTTTAATGAAAATCATTTAAAGTTGGTCTTAAGTGTCCAGATATTTGGGGCCACTGTTGATGTGAACGTGCAGAGGTGAGAGGTCAGGCAGCCGTCACAATAGCTAGAAGTCTCACTTCCAGAGGTGTCTGGTGCCATCTGTCCCTCACAAAAAAAACCCCAGAGACAGAGAGAGAGATAATGAACTCAGCACTGTAAGATAAGGCAGCACAGACAGCGCTTGAGATTTACAGCCTGAGGACTTGAGTGATGGATGAATGGACAGAGGATGAGAAGAGAGGGGTGGAGAAGAGAAGATGTAGATCATTCACGGTCAGCCAGTTGTGTCGAGCGCCACGGATGTGGCCGCGCGTTCTCACACTCTCTCTTTCCCCATTTCTGAAGTGACAGACATTTCCACAGTGTGTCCCGCCGAACAGCACATTCCCACCAAACAACTGCCATTACATTACAATCCTTTGACGCTTGTATCTTGATGATACAAGTTAAATTATTCATAATTACAATGCAGCGGTTCAGCATGATATACTTGTAAACAGCATATAATGATCTCGTCTGCGGTAATATCAGCATTTGAATTAGACTTACATGCTCCACGATAAGATTTATTTGACCATTAGGAACTTAATGCTCTGCCCTTTTGGTCTTTGCTAACACATTAATGGCTTGAAAAATTTGCTTTACTGCTAGAGGTGCAGTAATTCATATTCACAACAGCATCTAATGACTGACTGAGTGTGTGTGTGTGTGTGTGTGTGTGTGTGGGGGGTGTTCTGTCCTTGTAGGGCGAGAGTGTAAAGAATATAAGAAAACAGGCAATTACAATAAGTGTGTATGCATGTTCACAGCGTGGGATGATATCAGACTGGATGCCTACGTGATCTTCTTCAGGACAGTTATGTGGCTGTGTATTTTTGCTTGAAGCTCGAAAGGGAGAGAGTTTTTTTTTTTGGAGGTAAAGTGAGAAATGGCAGGAGCTCTGCATGCATAAAGGTGTTCGCTGCAGTCATCAATAATAGCTGATCGCTATGGCACGTTGGCAGGTGTGTGATGTAAACCGTGAACAAAACAGGATGGCTTATGCATGCCCGTGTGTGTGTATGTGTGTGTGCAGTGTTCACGCTCTCACCTGTTGAGGTAGATGCGTTTCTCTGTGATCTGACCGGCTCCGTGTTTGTGGTCTGTGTAAGATTCATTACGGACGACCTCCACCCCTTCACCTCCTCCGCTCTGCTCTCTGCTGTGCTTGCTGATCATGTATAACTGGCCGATCTTGTACTAAGGAAGAAAGAGAGAGAAATTTCTGACCCCTGTTTGTGACCTCATGTTTCATTTCACTCTCTTTTTTGGCCTTGTTTTTTAGCTAGGTTGAGCAAAATCCAGGATTTTAGAAATGGCTCACTTTCAGCTCACAATTTGGAATGTGAATTGAATTGGCTACGTTCCACATGGATGTTGAATTGGAATTTAAATTGGAATGACAGGAAGTTGAATTCCCCTATAGTGAGAAAACCTATACCAAAATGTATTTAAAATAAATGTATTTTCATATGTATAGTACAAATCTATTAACATATTTGCTGACATATCACTTGAGACTTACTAATATAAATATTATAATTAAACTTTTTTTTTTGGAGCACTACTTTTTTGCACAATGCACATTTATTGCCTAAAATGTGTTTTAATATCACTATTAGTAAGGATAGGATGATCACTGATAATTTAAATGCAATATGTTTATAGTGTACCTAAAGTTTACTTGCAATAGTTCCATTTTAGCACAATCAAATATACTTAATTATATCTTTAGTTGGACCTCAGCACTACTTCCAGATAACTAAAATGCTAAACTAAA
Organism: Semotilus atromaculatus; assembly: GCA_031834385.1. Taxonomy (NCBI): domain Eukaryota; kingdom Metazoa; phylum Chordata; class Actinopteri; order Cypriniformes; family Leuciscidae; genus Semotilus; species Semotilus atromaculatus. Next base: position 18,877,356 of record JAULUF010000014.1, on the reverse strand, counting down.
AAGTACAAAATTAGTTGTTCCAATTTAGCAGACTTTAAGTATATTAATTTAGTATAGCCTACCAAAGTTACAACTGCAGGGTATTTGTATTAAGTGCATAAATATGTAAATTTATTTGTCGTATATTTAGCTTAAAATAAATGTATTTCAAATATATTTTGGTATTTTTTTCTTTTTTTAGATTTTTTTTTTTAGATTTCTTTTGTCCAGCTCAAGTTTTGCAACAATGTAAATTCTTAACTTGCTTTTTTGGACTAATTCTGCCTATTTATTCTCTGATATGTATGCTTTGACTGATTTTAAGTTCAATAATGCCAAATGAACATATCAATCAAGATTAAAATTTTGCCATGCAGCAATAAAAAAGTCCATCACATTTTTTTTTCAGAAATAGGAAATATTGACAAAGATGTGAATCTATTGACTATATATTATTTATTTATTTATTATTTATAAATTAGCGCATTCTTGGAAACTGTGTGTTATGCCATAATGATCCATGAAACAAAATGTTATTTGTTAAATATAATAAAACCTCTACAAATTCAATATTTAAAGTAAATGTATTACATTTCTGTATAGGTGCCATTTTCCAATCAAACATGAATTATTAATATAATATATTTTTTGGGAATACATTTTGTGGTATTTTTTATTACGATAACGTTACAATTTATGGCAAATTTATTCTGAAAAATGTTAACAAAGTTCCATAATGATCTATGAAATGAATGATATTTGATTTGTTAAATCAACTATATATTAAATATATTCTTAAATTATTACATTTCTGAGGGTGCCATTTTGCAACCAAACATTGATTTATTACTGTAATATAATATCTTTGGATAATATATGTTATGATATGTGCTATTATGATAACGGTTTGTTTAATTTATTCTGAGAAATGTAAAATGTGTAAACAAAAATGATACATTTCATGAGTTTAAAATACAGTCACTAGCGATGTTTCCATCCAAAGCTGTGAGTTTAACTTTTGCGCAAAATTGGAATGTTGCATAAAAGGTTCGCGAAAAAAGAAACATTTCCATCCCATGTGCTCAAGTGAACAAAATGGTAACTGGGAAATTGGCGCAAAATATCTGTTATGAAAATGTAAGTTGCTGCGATCAGGGAAGCCACCAATAGGTGGGTGGAAAGCTATGGTCATTGTCATAGTGTGCTTGATCTGTCATGTAAATATGTTTTGTGTTTTGATATTCTCTGAGGAGCACAAATTGTCTCAGGATAATTTTTTCCACATATTCTCCTAAAAAAAAAAAAAAAAAACCTGTTGGAAGCACTGACAATGTTCCTGCTGTTTGTCTAAGGACTAATTCTTTTGAAATCTGTTAATGTGAAAACTCATTCCGACAATCATTGTCCCTGATGATGACGACAGAGACCTTGTGAAGTTTGGAGCATAAAAACGCTGCCTGTACGCACAACAGAGCTTCTCCAGAAAAGGGGGTGGTGCTCCTGTCTGGAAACTATGCGGTCTAGTGCTGATGTAGTCCATACGAATTCTAAGGCAGACTTTTAGGTCAGGTGTGCTTGTTTGGGCTTGTCTGGTCTGAAGAGCACAAGTTGGGCTACTTGAAGGTGAAACAGATAGTCTAAACAATCCCTGACCCTTCTGTGGAAACCCAAGCTGTTTGTTGGAAAGGCCTTTGTGTTTTGTTTCTAGCCTTGAGGTGAATTACTTAATGTAAAAAATACATAACTGGTCAGACCCGTTTAGGGAAAGAAAACGGCTGAAATGGGGAGATTATGAAATGCAGCCCACAGACATACACAGAGCTAGGTTAAGGTTTCATTTGCATAAACAGAGTGGAATAAACATCTTGATAATGTTTACTTTCATGCACACTAATCATGTGGACAGCTGCAGTACACACAAACATATGGAAGCAAACCCAAACACATGTAAAAAGTTACAAACTTACCTCATCGACAGTGAGCGGCATGCATATCCGGTATTCTTTAATCAACATGGTTTGGTTGAAATTAGACTTGTTTTATCCTTTTGTCTCTCTTTCTCTTTCTGTTTCTCTTAAGCGTCTGTTAGACTGTGTCAGCGTATGAAACAGCGGTTTCCGTAAAGCAATGTTGCACCCCTCTTCCTCTCTCACTTCACTGATGTCAGAGCTGGTCCTGTAAACTCTGCCAATGTCTATCCGCCGTGTTTATTTTATTGTTCTCATAGTCTCTCTGTCTTTTGTCTGTCTTTCTCTTTCAGTGTCCCTCTTTCCTGGCTCTCTGTGTCATGAATGTACTCACTCCTTTAGCATTCAGTTCTTCCGTTCTGTTTTTAATTTACGGTTGAATGTGATAGTGCGGAGATAAGAGCACAACCGAAGCTTCCTCTCTCTACTTCTCTCTTTCTGTGTCTGTGTTAAAGAAGAAAACAGACTGCAGTTCATGTGTAACCTTGCCATGTTCTTTGCCCCTCCCTCTTCCCTCCCCTCGTCTCCGTTCTGTGTGCATTCTTTTCTTCTGTGCTTATCTTTATTCTTTCTCTCCTGCCTCAGCCCATTCCTCTCCTTCCCTCCTTTACCTGACTTTACTTTCCTCTGCTGGTTTCCTACACAATACCATCGCTACACAATACCATCGCTCCATCTTTTTCATCTTTCGTACTTACAGTCCTACTTTTACTTTCTCCCTCTTTCCCTCTTTATACTGCGCTCTCAATAATCTTCATTTTGCCCTAGATTAAAAAAAAACACAAAATGCACTAACCTGCTCAGTCTGTAGAATCCTTTCTGCCAGATCGTGTGTGTGTGTGTGTGTTAGTGTGGGAGAGAGAGGTTTACACTATTGGTGAAAACTGAAAAGTTTGGGGTCAGTAAGATTCTTTTTTTGAAAGAATTAATGCTTTTTGTTCAGCAAGGACACATTCAATTGATCAAAAATGACTGTAAAGACATTTCAAATGTAACAAAAGATTGATTTTTCAAATAAATGCTGTTCTTTTTAACTTTCCATCCATCAAAGAATCCTGTATAAGATTTATCATGGTTTTTCACAAAAATATCAGCAGCACTACCGTTTTCAACATTGATAATAATAATAATAAATATTTACTGAGCATATCAGCATATTAGAATGATTTCTGAAGGATCATGTGACACTGAAGACTGGAAATTCAGCTTAGCCGTCACAGCAATAAATTACATTTAAAAAAATCACATATGATACTGCATCACGTTTCACAATATTATTGTTTTTACTGTACTTTGACCAAATAAATTGAGACTTCTTTCAAAAACATTAAAAATTGTTTAAAATGATAATGCTAAATTATAATTTTATAATGAGCATTTATTTTTGTACTTTCTGAGTTAAATTAATTTTGATATTTTAGGGGGCAAACATGTCAGTAATGTTAGTGGTACAGCTTTCATGATGTTTCAAAAGCTTTAGTAAAAGAAAAGAAGAAACTTGCAAAGTTCAGGTTGGAATCCCATGTGTTGCGACTCCCCATACTGATTATTTATGAATTAAAAACTAATGACATTTGTAAAGATACATTCTTGAAAATATATTTAAAAACATGTGTGTGTACACTGGCATATTTAAGACCTAAGGAAAAAGTTGTACTACTAGTGGTTATATACCACATGACATTTTTATTGAATATAGAGTCGTTATTGAATTTCTTTTTGAAAATGGTATAAAAGTAAAGGACTGTGTTCACGAGTAGTGGATAGGGAATCAAAATATCATTAGCTCAGTTAAAAAACAAAACAATAGAAGTCTGTGGAAATTCCCCACTATGGTGGAAAACCAAACCTGTGCGTGTGTGAATTTCATCAGAGGCGGCTGCAGGGCACTCACGTATACCCCCTTGGAGTCCATGGTGCTCATCTGATTAAAGATTACCTCAAGTACAGGAGAGAGGTAATTAAGCATTACAGGAGGAAGTCTATGAAATTTCTCATCTCCCCCACCCTACCCTCACTCAGCAGATCCAGTCCCCATTTGCAATTTAAACGCCCCCAGCAAAGCACAATAGTTTTCTGCTCTGGTTATTTTAGTTTCACTGTGAACTGCCCTGTTTTCTTTACTTAGCATAACTATGTTGTCTTCTCAAACACAATAGTTTTACACGTTTAATCCTCAAACAAAAGGAACCTGCTCAGGTACTGATCGAATGGGTAATGTCTTTCGGTTTCTGTCCTATTCAATTGTTTTATCAGCTTAACTGGATCAGGCTAAAAACTAAACCCTGTCGTCTTGCAGGCAACAGCAGAGTCAATATGTCTTATTTTAGGGAGACCAGTGGCCTGTGTGTAGTAGTTGGTATTAGTGTAGAATGGAAACTATAAAAAAAGAAAACTGAGGGAGAGCTGAACACAAACTTGCCTGCTGTGCTCTGAATGAATCTGTGAGAGCTGGTTGAGCGACTGCGTCAGTGGAGTGTGCAGACGTTTTTGATCTTTATTTACAATGTACTCTTTACACCAATGACAGTATTACTCTACGTCTGCTGCTCTCATTCCTGGCATTTTGTAGGGCAAATGATAGATTAATAGTAGAGATCAGCAGGACAAAGTCAATATGTAATGGGTTTCCTTTCTGTTTTTTTTTTCTTTCTGTTTTTTACTGTAAAAATTCCAAAATTGCTGCAGGTGATAAGGGTCTTGTTTGTTTGCATTCCAGCACTGGATTACCATTATTGTGCACAATAATGAAATGAAACCTGTTTGACCATTCTAAACTCTCTCTCAGTATTACTTACACCCTCCTAAACTGTCATTTCTTTACAAAATGCTCCCCCTTTCCAATATAATGTAACCAAGCAGGTTATATGTGTTTTTCATTATTATTATTATTATTATTATTATTATTATTATTATTGATAGTTCAGAACCGTGGGGTGTGACTCATAGTGTCCAAGTTTTTTTTTCTTCCTTTATTATGTATTTATTTATTTTGTACACATTTACCGTTTTTTTAAGTTTGTGTAGCATTTTGGGACCATGTTTACAAAATTAATAAAATGATAAGATTTAATTTCTTGGTAGATGCCCTTATTTAAAGTTGAGATTAAATGCTAGTATAGCGACAGATCTTTTCTTTTGCATTTTGTAGCGGCTTATTGAAAAAGAAAAAATGGAGGCCGGAGACTTGGTTCTGTCTTGGTTCACTTGTTGTTGATTAGATTTTGAGATTTGGGCATTTTTAAAATGTTACATTGATGTACTCAGGCTATAAAAAAAGTAGATGTATGTAGATGTAAAGTTAAGTTCAATCAGTCAACTCATCCCTTGTTTTCTTAAAAAAAATCAAAGTTACATTGAGGCGCTTACAATGGAAGTGAATGAGGCCAAAGATTTAGAAGAAATGTGAAGCTTATTTTATAAAAGCATGTACAATAATTCTTCTGTTATTACACTTGTTTTTTTTGTTGGGTTTCTTTGAGCTGTTAAGCTGTTATAATCATTTTACAGCCATTTCAGGGTTTTATGGCATTTCGTTGTCTTGGACAATTGGACAAATAGGATCACCCCTCCATGGACACGCATTAAAATCATGTTAAAAAATTGTTCTGTCGCTTTATTTTTGAAACAGTGGGTATTTAAAGGCATACCACGGATTTTGTGACCTAAAGAGTTGACGCATATGAGTTATTTTAAATGATTGCTCAGGCCAATATACAGCGCTTGACACTATCAATGCTCCGAGCTCTTTGGCCAGGTCATGTGACCTGGAGAATGCCTGGAGAACGTATCGCTTTACGACCGTCACGTGACCACAGGCTCTGATATACTCATGGAGCTAAGGCTTTTGCTACTATTTTTCCGCATGCTCGACTCCTGGTCATGGCTGAGGCAAGGAAAAAGTTTAAAACTGCCTTTGAGGAGGCAATAAAGAGAAAACGCGAGAGGGATCGTGCTCGAAGAAAAACAAGAGTCGATCTTGAAAAGGAGTTTGCTCATTTGCGCAGGTTGAAAGAAGAAGCTGGATGTAAAACCGATTCTCTTCTCTCAACTTTATTATTAGACTGGTAAGTTAACTCTTTGCTCCTAGTATACAGTCATATGTCTTATTTATCTTATATTTATATTATTCTTTTCTTCAACAGTGAGTCGATTATCTCTCTTCAACCAACAGGTCAACTACTGTCTGCACACACACAATCTAAAGACAGAGAGGCTGACCAGCTGACTGTTTGTTGACTTTTGTGACAGTGCTGCGGCGCTTGTGACCTCTAGGGGCGCTAGACGGGAAAGTTACAGGTCGAGCGCCCCTAGTGGCACACAAAGTTACACGGTGTGCCTTTAATGTTTACGGATTGGCCCCATTCACTTCTATTGTCAGTTTCCCCAAGTGGAAATTAATTTTTGTGGTGATCAACATTATGCCTCAAATGCTGTCGGCAACACTTTAGTTTACGGTCCAATTCTTACTATTAACTAGTTGCTTATTAGCATGCATATTACTAGGATATTGGCTGTTTATCATTACTTATAAAGCACATATTAATGCCTTATTCTGCATGACCATATTCCATATCCCCTACCCAATACCTAAATTTAACAACTACCTTACTAAATATTAATAAGCAGTAATTAGGAGTTTAATGAGGCAAAAGTCTTAGTTAATAGTTTGTTGAGCGAGAATTGGATCTTAATAATGTGTGACCATGCTTAACTAGTAGAAGAAGAAGAAGAAGAAGAAGAAGTTTTATTCATATAGCGCCTTTCCAAAGCTCAAGGTCGCTTTACATGGTACATTTATAATACATTTAAACACTGACACACAACTTACAATCACAAAGGACACATATAATCACATTTAGACGAAGTACATGTTAAACAGATATGTTTTTAACTGTGTCTTGAAAGCAGTCACTGATGAAATATTTCGAAGTGAAAGGGGCAGTGAATTCCATAATGTTGGCGCATTAACACTAAATGTTATCTAAATGTATTGTAAATGTAGTACTGTCTGAACCCATAATATTCCTTAAACATAAACCACAGTGGATAGAACAATGTTCACTTCATAATGGCTGAGGCTCTGCATCTTTAGACTGCTATAGAATACTGATTGGTTGGGACTTTTAACTGATATATCTGAGAACTCGGCACACAGTGGGATGAAGCCCAAACCCCTGGTGTTCTGGATGATGAAGGGCTTTCCAATCTTCTCATCGAATCTCTCTCCGACCCTGTCGAATACCTCTCGAGAAAGAAGGATCTTGAAACATGCGGCATCATGCCATCATTATCCGTGGGTGAAGCTGTTCGTTGAGAGTAATACTGTTTAAATGGAATCATAAGTGATCAGAGAAATGACCGCAGGGACTAAAGGCTCTTGTGGCTTCCATCAGCTCCTTTTGAACCCTCCGACTATACTATACCAACACAAGCGAGGAGTCTTAAAGAATTATTCATACAAAGTCTTTAGATATTCACAAATGTGGATACTTGAACAACAGTGATGTACATTTGCGCTTGTTGCGATAATTAGCTCGGGATTACAATGCCCATCATTTATCGCCTGTGAAAATGAATGTGACGTTCTGTAGCTTTTTATTTCTTTGCTGAAAGCCTAATTTCGAGTCTACGTTTAACACAAGCCCAGTCAAAGACAGAGTTTGGGGGGGGGGGGGGGGGGATATCTTTAAGAGGAAGAAAATTTATTCAAGAAATGAAATGTAGCGGATTTGAACGGAGCCGTTCTGCGAGGGCACCGTAAAGGATTAGCCCTATTCTTCTCAGAAGGTCGCTGACAGCTATTGCGCGAAAGTACTTGGTTATTTTCTATTACAGCTAGGACTGAGGAGAAATTCAATCGTCGTTGAGGTCTCCCAGTGCGAAAGGAAAGTCTGTGTGGCACTGCTGAATAGGGCTCTCACTCTCTCCATCTTCCCTCAGGCAGTCTCTCTCTTTAGTTCTCCTATTAGTTTCTTCTGCACTTCTCCCTCACGTCTGCTTGTTTTATCCGACACTAATGCCAGATGCCATGTCGTAGTCCGTATTATTATCCCAAGGCCTGTATGAACCTTCAATATGATTCCTATAAGGCCCGGTGCGTGCCTCTGGGACTGCTGCTCAATTCCTCCATCTACTATTTACTTGATTAAATGGGATTTTTCTTTATCAACTCTAATCAGACTTTGCGAGGAGTCAAAGAGAGAATGAAAGAAACGCCTACAGAGAGAGAAAAAGAGGAACTGAGAGCGAGGGCAGTAGGGAGCGTAGCCTTTGCATTCCCCAATCTGATTTGATGGGATTTTGTGACTATCAATGTTTACTCATCTGTTGTGCTCTGAGCTGTAACTCAAACAACAGGACACATATACAAAGAGTGAGACCGAGAGAGAGAGAAACAGGGTGAAAAGTGTGTGAACATAAATTCCACTGAATGAAACTTGTTAACATGCCCTCACTTCAAAATCACACTCAGTCACTTTGACAGTTTATGTTGCGAACCATTCAACTGACATCTGTCGCTGGCCAATGAGATTCAGACTGATGATTGATATGTGGGTTTGTGCAACCTGACAACTACAACACTGGTTCCCTTGTTCTCTCACAAAAATAATTGTTATGACCTGGGTAGATTGAACCAGTCCAGTTGTATGAAAAAAAAAAATATATATATATTCTGTCATGATTTACTCACCCTTATATTGTTTCAAATCTGTATGGCTTTCTTTCTTCTGTGGAAAAAACATTTCAGCTTAATTTTCAATGGTGTCCAATACAACATTGACATTTCCTTGAATTTCATTGGCCTTTCCACAGAAGAAAATCATACAGGTTTAAAACATTATGAGGGTAATTATAATCATAATGGAACTTTTATGTTTGGGATGTAAAGTTTACACTCTGGGCTTAGGAACTACTGGTAAGTTTGTAACTAAGCCTGTACTTCATTCGGTTGCACCATGTAGTCTTGCAGTAAGCATATTTTTCTATTTTCTATATGCATGTTATAGATCTCTATGTGAACAAAAATTTTTTTTTAACCTTATAATAATTAATCAAAATGTTATATTGGGACATTTCAGTGAAAACGACAGAATTCTCTCTACTAGTGACGTACTGTATACAGGACTTTTGAATGTAACGCGCACTTCTCAAAATCAAATCAGCAGCCGATGCATAGAAATCCTCTCTATAGATTTATTCTTTTTTATTTATTTTATAAATCTGTACTCTCAGATCAGACGCGTCACAGTACAGAAGCAAAGATCTCGCTACTTCCATTTTATCATGACTTCGTTCACCCAAAAACGAAAAACTCTGTCATCGTTTATACTCACCGGCCCTCATGTCATTCGAAACAAAACATTTAATCTATAACTTTAAAGGAAGACTTGGCTACGGTTGTAAGAAAAAAGGAAAGAAATGTGATCCATAATATGAAATGTACGTTTATTTGTCAAATTATGCAGCAGAGAAACAAGCGCACAGCCATCTTTAGAATTTTGTGTTTGAACTTAAAGTTGCTTATTTATCATATAACTTACAACTGGCCCGTGTTCTTTTAAGGGCCTGATATAATGAAGCAGATATGAATTAACTTTAATTGCATTCCACTCAGGCATTGAACAAGAGAGTGTTTTTGACTGTTATACCCAGTACATTCTCGAGTCTTGCACAGACATGATGCTGATATTTTTGTTTAGTGGAGATGAGGAAATGGATCAGTAGTTTAGTTTATGCTTTAAAACGCTGGTTCCCAACCCTGTTCCTGGAGGGCCCCCAATACTCACTTTGGATGTCTCCCAAATCAAACACACCTGATTAAACTCGTCAGCTCATTAGTAGAGTACTCCAAGACTTTAAATGGGTGTGTTAGATGAGGGAGACAGAGACACCCAAAATGTGTAGCGTTGGGGGGCCCCCAGGAACAGGGTTGGAAACGACTGATTTAAAAGGCTGAACGGTATTTCATCAATAGCGCTGCGTCACGCTGGGATTCAGTCAGTGACCTTCTGAAAAAAAAAAACATTGACCATTTATCATCAGAGCTCACTAAATGAAACACAGAGTGTCAGTATTAATCACGGGCGATTGAGTTATTGGTTTATTAATCGATTGACAAGCGACCACTTCCAGACCACAGATATAAAGAGAGAGGTAAAAAAATCTAACCGGTGAAATAATAAAAGCACTTAATGAAGAAAAAATATATATTATAAAATAATGTAGCTATTAACACGGTGACGCTCAAGCTTACTCCATCCATTTTCCCGGCATAAGCAACGGTAACTCACTCTACAGAATACGCGCGCGCGCTCACGGTCGGTGCGTATTTTTCCCCCTGTCTTTGCTGTATGGATACACGCGTGTCTAGTGAAACGGATGGACTGCGTGACGGACACACACCTCTCCGTTTTGCTCGGAGAAGCAGAAGTGGCGACACTGCTCCATTGATTCGCAGTACGGGATGATGGGAGGGGAGAGAGACACGGACGGGGGATGCGGGGGGCATGCAACAGAGGACTGAGTGGCTCTAGTAAATATTTATATTGCATGATGATATGCGCGAGCGAAAGGAGGAGGTGTGTGCGCGCGATAGCGTGAGTGTGTGTGTGGAGTGGTTGAGAGAGTGAGAGGCAGAGGAAGAGACCTCGAGCCACCCAGTTATTAATATTATTCCACACCGCTAAGTTTAGCATTCAACACGTGTCGCAAGTGATGGAGAGCGAGGGAGAGAGAGAAGCGGGAGGCGCGCGCGCGCTCGAGAGAGGGAGGTTGACGGTTGACGGTTGCTAGGTGACGAGGCGCATATACTGAATTTTAACAAAAGAGCGGAGAGAGAGAGTGGGAGAGAGGAGCAAGAGAGAGAGAGAGAGGAGGGAGCGGGAGATAGGTGGAGAGAGAGAGAGAGCTCGCGAAAATTGAATACATGTAGAATATATATATTTCTAGGTGTATTTCCCCCGGAGAAGCCGCAAAAAGGATACCTCGAGGGGAATGATGTGAAGAGAATGGAGGGCCGAAAGGAGAGAGGGGGGACAGGCGCGTGAAAACACAGTAAGTAACAGTTTAATGAATACTGCTGTGGTTTTGCACGGACTTGACTGCGTGGAGCGAGGAGATATGGCACTGACAGTGCACCGGTAGCTCCGGGTGAGGGTAACGTTTCTGGAAAAGATGGATGGCACGCGAAAGATAGATGGATACGGCCGGCGCGCGCTGGGGTTTGACCCTTCTGTCATTGCTGCACGCGCGCACATATACAAGTGCTTATAAGCCCACTTGTTCCTCAGTGAAACGGCACATACTTAGACTTTTCTTGCTCTCTTACTGCACAGATACGCGCAGAGGTTACAGCAACACGCGAAAACGCACGCGCCTGGAAACGGCACTGAGACACGCGCAGTCTGCGGGCACAATTAGTGATTTTCATAAAAACAACAACTGTGAAGCAACTGAATATTAAAACGTGTTTAAAATGCTGCTTCGGTGCGGCTAATGATCGTGTCGATGCGCCGCGCTGTCAGGCAGCTCGTTTCCAGTTGTGTATGTAAACTGCGGATTTATCAATTTTACTGAGCAGTTTTCGGTGTCTCACAGTGTGTGTTTGATATTCTTGGTGTTTCAGTGCCATGCGAGCTTATTTACATAGCATAGCCTATTTATTTTCGAGTATTTTTTGTATAATCATTTAAATGGGGAGACAGTGAATTGAAATATTTCAATACACCAATTGCTGTCGTTTTTCAAAGTCTGGCCATTTGCTTTTTAATAGTTGGGTAAGAAATCAGTGAGATTTATGAGCAGCGCTCATTATGTTAATTTCATATGAGCCCATCATAGGCCCACAGTTTTCCTCCTGCGATATGAATCAAACCGTTGGCGTTTAGATGAAGTAAAATCATTTATGTGGGGCTTCTGCTTCATATTCTCTAATAAGTTTTACTCCCTCCTTGCGCCAAACTTATTAAAGCTGTTAAGATGGAGCCTGGAGTCCTGCAGAGGGAAAGTGAGGTCTGAATGTACACCAAGACAGGGCTGAGATCAGTGCTGGCATACATCTTACACAGAAAACAATTAAGTTAAATTATTTGTTTTAGTGTACTAGCAGGTTGTTGTGAAACGTGACCTTTCATAATCTTCACACTGTACTGATTTGCTGTCTTGATACTCTTTTCACATACAGTAGAGTATCTGCTTTAGGTGAGAAAAGATTATGACCTCCAAAAAAAGCACATTTATTGAACAAGGCATGTTGTGGATACTGGGCACGCAAATCACTAAGGACTGCACACACACACACACACACACACACACACACACACACACACACACACACACACATTGCAGTACTGTAATGCGCACAGTAATGTTAATGTGTGGCCTTCAGTGTCAATATAGCTTCACTCCAGCGGTCTGTCTTACAGCTGCTTTCCAGGCTTTACTGTAGAGGGAGGGGGAGTGCACTTATAAAGAAGGAGGGAGAGTGAAAGAATGAAAGAGTATAGAATGAAAGAAGGTGTGAGACTATAATGCACTGAAGAGGAGGATGTAGCAGAGGTGTGGATACAGATGAAGCTGGATGGGGAGGAGAAGACTCTTAGACAGAAATACAGTGAAGGATGGGGAAAAGAGAAATACAGTGCAAACAGAATGAGGGAGTGGAGGAAATGAAGGAGAGGAAGAAAGCGAGAAGAGGAATTGAATATCTGAGACTGAACATGGTTGGAGGGCTCAGACAGAAAGATGAGAGCAGCTTGAATCAACGTTTGCATTTCTCTTTTCCTCTTTCTCCTTTTTCTGTTTCAGCGCATTGATTCTTTATCTTCTCCTTTACCTTTGCTCTCTATCCTCTCTATCATTCCCTCTCTCGGGCTTTCTGGCTCTAGAGTATTGCTGCTTTTTTAACATCTCTTTTTTTTTCTGCTGGATCCCTCTCTTCAGCGTTTCTGTATCAGTCTCTTCATCTGATTACTTTCCCCTCTCTTTTTTTTTGTTCACATAGCTGTTGATGAGTCCAGCATGCCCCAAACTGTATCCAACTCCCTCTCAGTATCCCCGTTCACTTAAATGTGACTAATTAAGGTAAAGCTCGTTAACACAGAACATCAATTAGTCTTTAACGAGATCATAGGCTGGTGTTTGAAAGAGATTACATTGCTCCCCTCTCCCCCGACTCCCCAGAGGTTAGACTGGCTCGCTATTGATAAAGGCCATTCTAATTTACATTAGACCTCAGATGCAGTTTGGGTGCTCGGGGTCAGATGGAGAAAGCACGTGGGACACCACAGTTGCTCCGACATTCAGACCCAAATAAAGCAGCCCACCCTGTCTCACACACAGAGCTATTGCTGCGTTAGGGCCGTTTACATTGAAAGCATTTTTTTTTTATAAACACATGATGCTTGGCAGTGGAATGACACAAAAACAAGGTTTAGAGACACAGTTTTTTAATTTATTTTTTTACTTCTTTTAACTTATGGAAGCCGTTTTCCACCACATATGATATGCTTTGAAAAATCATAATTGTGAGATAAAAAGTCAAAATTATTATACTATGACTAAAAAATGTTTTCCTAAGAGTTAAGTCATATGACGTATTAGAAATCAGAATTGACAAAAATAGTCAAAATTGTTATTAAACAAGTATGAGATAAAAAGTCAAAATGAGAAACTAAGAGATCAAAAGTCAAAATTCTGAGATGTCATAATTATGACAAAGTAAATTATAACAAAAAAATCTGACTTCATTTCATAATGATTTTATTATAATGTCTGTTGTCTTAGGATTTAGTTATTTTTATTTAATAATTATGACTTTGTTTGTCTTAATGATTTACCAAATAATTATTTATGTGGCTAAAATTGGGATTCTACATTCACTTTAGCGTCGTGTTTTTAGAATAACGTCTCATTTGCAAGACACAGCAAAAGACGTGAGCGCAATAGTCAAACATGCCTGTCTAACAAACATTTTTGAAAGCATTTTGTGTAAACTGCACCTTAGTGTTATATACAGCTGAGATCAAGTGGTAGTACAGGAGAAATGGAAGGAGGAGGAGAAGGAGGGGAAAAAATGAAGGAGAGTGTTTCTATAAAAAGGGAAACAGAAGTGACTTTTAACAAGAAAGCCGGAAATGTTAGCATATTAAGAGGAAACGTTGACAGAAAGTGTAGCACTCAGTGGCATCCTGTTCTAATCAGCCATGAGTTTCCACAGGAAGCCGAGTCTTCCCTTTCACCCATCTCCACGGTTACCGTAACCACGGATATTTCGGTCTAACTACAACTGCGGTCCTGTACAGTTACCACGGAAATCCCTGCAAGACTTCCCTCGTTTCCATAGACAATTCACCTGACAGCTTAACGTGAGCTCGCTGATACTGTGTGAGATCACGGCGTCTCTTGATTCATTCATCTCTGATATCCAATCAAAGACATGTCCATAAAACACTATTGACAGATGTAAACTAACAATGGCTGAAAATCAAGCTAGTGTGGGCCATGCTTTCCCCCTGAGGAGGTCTCTAGTGATAAGACAGGTATTGTGATGCTGTTTCTGTGAAGTGGAGAGGTGCAGAGATGTGAATAGCAGCTGTTGGATGAAACAAGATGAGATTCAGGGGCAGTGAAATGACACGGATAATGGTGGACCAGGCTGAGGAGACATTTTGGGCTGTATGTATTCAAGGTTCTGATTGATCATACTGACAGATTTCTGTTCAGTATGTTAATGGAGAAGGAGGAGGACAAGAAAGATAGCATGCTTTTACCTGACACAGATCTAGAAAAGCCTAAAGCTGAAATATATTTGTTTAGATCAAGGCAAGAACAGAAATGGTTCACTGATGAATGAATGAATGTCTACTACTGTACACCCAAAGCGCTGTTCAATCATATCAGGGGATCTCGCCTCAACCACCGCCATATTCACCTTAAGTTTGATAACTTTTTGTTTAGTTTTTCTCTCAGTATGCCTAATAGAGATACTTCTGTAACTAAGGCTATACTAAAAGAAAACTGGAATGAGCCCTCTATTAAGCATATTCACCTCAAGTTTGATAACTTTTTGTTTAGTTTTTCTCTCAGTATGCCTAATAGAGGGCTCATTCCAGTTTTCTTTTAGTATAGCCTTAGTTACAGAAGTATTTTTACCATTTAGATTTCTAAAGTCTTCTTTAAAGAGTTATAAGCCAGAAATGTAATAAGCACTAGTGTTACTTAAGTTACTTATTTAAAATAAACATAACAGCTTAAAAATTAGTATTTTCGGTATGGGTGTGTGTAATTTATGTTGTTGAGCACAACGCCTACGTGTTAAACGTGTCGTAACCTTATGTTTAGCACAGACCTTATTTTACTCATTAATTGAAAAAACCCATTTAAAAAAACCTATAGGAAAATCCCAAGGGATCCACTGGTGAATTAGTCTTCTGGGTTTTGACATCATCCCTGAACCATAGTCGTAGTCGTAGTTACTTACTATGCTAAAACTGTTAACAACAACAGACTTCAAAAGTGAGCAGTGCTACATTTGCACATTTTGTTACAGTGAATTACAGTTCGTATTTCCTCCCCCCCCCCCCCCCCCCCCCATTGGTTTATTAACTCGTCCTTATGTCGTTCCAAACCTGTATGCTCCAAAGAAGACAGAAAGTCAAACAGGTTTGGAATGACTGACATGAGGGTGAGTATACAATCTTTTGTTTTGGGTAAACTAGGCCAGCCTTTTCCATAAATAGTATGAAGTACATATTATATTTTCTGACAGATATAAAATATGTTTCTAAAAATAAAATGTATAACTAGGCCTATATGTGATGAAGTCAGGGCTGAGTAATAATTTGAACCAGCTGGAACAGCAATAAATCCTCTTTTTGTTTTTTTTACCCCTTCAAAATACCACGTTTTGTTATTGCTACTCTTATTTGAGTTTTAATCCTCCTCCCCTGTAAACATTTTTTTAATTGTTTTTGAATTGTGATAAATGTAGGTATGAAGTAGAATTATCCATGTAGTGTAGATTGTTTGCTCAGATTACCTGTTCAAAGTATTCACCTTCAGTCCAGTTGTGCGTGTGTGTCTGTGTGAGAGAGAGAAGGAGAGAGGGAAAGACAGAGAAAGAGATTGTAAGTGTAATCAAGCATGTGATGCACAGGTGTGCATGTTGGTGCATCAGTAATGTAATGTTGCTGCAGGCCTATATGAGCAGTGCTGTTACATCCGTGCAACGCCGTCTGATTGTAACTGTTTGCCATGTAGTTTAAATATCATAAATTATTAATATCTTTATGTGGCTTTAGGGTCTGGCATTTCTTAATCCAATCCTGTTTACCCTTTGAACATGTGTGTTTAGGAATGCTGCCTGCATTTAGTTTTTAAATATCTGTATACACTGTCTGAATGATTGAAGAGAGGAGGGTGTTCTTGCGTTATTACAGCCATAATTTGCTGGTTAACTCACAGCATGGTGTGCTGAGCACGAGAGAAACTGCCTCATTGTGCAACAACTGTCATCTGTTTCAAAGAAATAGGACAACGCAAGGCTGCATTTATGAAATGATGCATTCATTTAAACCCTGTGCTACTCTGACACAGAGTTGTTGTTTTTGTTTTTTTTGCTTTGTTGCCTCAGTGAAGTTTTCCCAGCAACTTTCATTAAAAGTACAGGAATTCTCTCTCTCTCTTCTCTCTCTCTCTCTCTCTCTCTCTCTCTCTCTCTCTCTCTCTCTCTCTCTCATCATCATCATCTCTTTCTTCCCACCACACATGGTAATTAGGGGCAACTGCACATAAGCAACCTAGAGAGATTACCTTGAGTCTAATATACATACTAATAGCATAGTACTTTGCATGCTTAATAAGCCCATCCGAAAAGCTCAATAAACAGTCACAAAACTGTAAGACGATGGGCCTGGCCTCAGTCTGGATTCTGACCAGTCGGCATTAAACAAAGAATATTAATCATAAATTCAATTCCCTAAGATGCTGTTGCCTTTAAAGGGATAGCTCACCCAAAAGAGATTCAAATGAAAGTTCTGTCATCATTTACTCAGCCTCATGTTGTTCCAAACCTTATGGATACCAGAGAAATTTCTGTCCCTCACAAACTTTCAAGCTTCAAAAAGTTTGTAAAGACATAAAAAAAACAATATATATATTGTGTGGTTTAATCCAAGTATCTGAAGAGACACCACTTTATATGATGAACAGATTTAATTTATGCTTTTATTCACAAATAATCATTGATCAATGCACATACATATCCTTGTGAAAAAGAAATACATTTTAGCATACTATTTCTGTAATGGAGTACGAATTACTGAAAAAAAAACCCACTTTAAAACCGTATTCAATTTAAGTTCCAAGAGGTCCTCTATATTTCGTTCCAAGTGGAGGTCCGGACAATACTTTTTAGGAAAAGTTATACATTTCCAATCGGGGCAGCCGTAGTACCTTGTACTAAACACTCAAAATAGTCATGTACTTGATGCCAAAAAAGTAAATATTTCTTCCAATTGAAAATGAACATTAAAAGTTAAGATTGGTTTTACAAACAGTTTAATTAATTTGCTGTTTTTAGACACTTATATGTATGGCTCATAGAAGGCATTGGGACTAAGAAAACATACTGAGGGTGCAGCTGTTTTCCTCTTAAAGGAGAACTCCGGTCAATTTTAACATTGAGCTAATTTTTTTGTAAATTTGGACTGCTGTCAGTACAGAGAACAACGACAAAAATCGGTGTTGCCTACACCGTGTTATTTTCTTTTTAAAATTTGCACCCTGTTGACTTCAATGGGGCAAGTTTTAAACCTGCTTTTAGCCTCTTAACATCCTTGATATGTCATTACAAGTGCACAGCCATGTGACTGATGTTATTAAGAGTGAACATGGTCAATCTGACTGCAGTAGATGTGAAAGATATTAATAAAAATGATGTTAACTTAATTCAGCCAGCTCACATACCTGTATTTTCTTCCTGTTTTCGGTCGAAAGTCCAAAGCAGTCGATTATCGAGTTTGCGCGTGCGACCAGGCTGTATGAGATCCCATTCTCCCAACTCGATAATCGACTACTTTGGACTTCGACCGAAAACAGGAAGAAAATACAGGTATGTGAGCTGGCTGAATTAACATCATTTTTATTAATATCTTTCACATCTACTGCAGTCAGATTGACCATGTTCACTCTTTTTTTTTTTTTTTTTTTTAACAATGTGTTTATTGTTTTTGATTATACAAAACAGTTAACAGAGAAACACTTTTCCATTTCGTCACAGTTATTTCCCACCCCAACAAAAGAACACATCACTCTCTTCTCCCATTCAGAAACCATGTTCACTCTTAATAACACCACTCACATGGCTGTGCACTTGTAATGACATATCAAGGACGTTAAGAGGCTAAAAGCAGGTTTAAAACTTGCCCCATTGAAGTCAACAGGGTGCAAATTTTAAAAAAGAAGATAACACGGTGTAGGCAACACCGATTTTTGTCGTTGTTCTCTGTACTGACAACAATCCAAATTTACACAAAAATTAGCTCAATGTTAAAATTTACCGGAGTTCTCCTTTAAGAAAAGTCTGGACCATTTTTTATATATTGCTCAAAATAATAAATTACTAAAAACAAACAATACTAATAATCAAAACTCTCACCATGAGCATAAAACAAAGTTAAAGAGTTAGTTCACCCAAAAATGACACATCTGTCATCAATTACTCACCCTTGTGCCGTTCCAAACCCGTAAGTCCTCCGTTAATCTTCGGAGATATTTTTGATGAAATCCGAGAGCTTTCTGATCCCTTTCACTTTCAAGGCCTGGAAAAGTAGTAGAGATATTGTTAAAATAGTCCATGTGACTACAGTGGTTCAACCTTAATTTTATGTAGAGACGAGAATACATTTTGGATGAAAAAAACAAACAAAAATAACAACTTTATTCAACAATTTCTTCTCTTCCTTGTCAGTCTCTGATGCTGTTCGCATTGTAAACACAGCACTTCTGGGTTCAATCTCAGAACACCCGAATTAATATTTGACTAAATATTAATTCCTGCAGTCTATTTAAAAATATCGAATTAATTTGAATTAATTAATAAAAAAATAAAAAAAATGGTTTTGAATGAATGTTTACTTTTATGAATGAACGATTAACACAGAAATAACAATATAGTGTGGTTCAAAACTGCTTTCTCTGGGTCAATGGCAGCATGCACCTTGTAACATGCAATGAATTTGAATGTTCCGGTATGATTTTGTCAAACGTTTAGGCACAGACGAATCGTTGTCATTTACAAAAAAGGTTGCGTGTGTGTTTGAATCGAGATTGCGATCTTTTAGAGATTAATCATGCAGCTCTATTGAGAACTGAGGGATTTGAAATGTAAAAGCGACATACATTTTTTTATACATTTATACATTATAGGCGTTTTTATTACTCAACAGGTAAGGTATTTTTTTGGAGAGTAAACGAAAGTCGGCACACTGCCACTGCTGCTTCCAAAGAATCAATTTATTGAACAATCTATTGAGATGATTTTTTGGAAGTGGCAGTGGCAGTGTGCCGACTTTTGTTTACTCTCTAGTGAAGTGCTTGATCTGATCGCGCACCTATCTAAAGTTTTCTGGATGTGTGCATACAACTACTTCGAAACAGAAAAATTGTCATATGTAGCTCTTTAACAGTTCGTTGTAAACATTATCTATTGTAAAGGGTCATTTCGTTTTGGTTGTAGTGCTGTGCTGGAATTTATTTAAGGATGTAGGCCTACCGTGATTATTAATGGGAATAGCTAGTAAAGTCTTCAGTTAATCAGATTGAGATCCTTTCCATCTAAACTATAGATGAATATATACAGCAGATCTACTATACTATGCCGAGAAGGAACCATATTCTTCCGTAAAGTCACAGAGCCGAAGCACAACCAAAACGATGTTCTTCTGCAAAATGAATGCAGTTTTGTTTTTTTAACTACTAAAGGCCTAAAAGTTACATAGTGTACCTTTAAAATAGATTAGCCATTAAATATTGAACAACACACTTAAAACTAACATGTAGCCTAGTGCTTTAAATATGTTATTCAATACAGAAAAATAAGAACAAACATTAAGGTCTGTTCTTGCATGTCAAGAAAGTATGGTTGTGCTTTCATGTTTACTGTATTTGATGTCCTCTGTTAGCGTTGTTCAATGTTGATATGTGAATAAATTAAATCTGTTCATCATATAAAGCAATTGTGTCTCTTGGATTAAATGGTTTGATTCAAAGATTACTTTTATGATGTCATTATGAACTTTTTGAAGTGCTAAACTTTTGGTGTAGTGGTTCTTCAATGGAAGGGCAGACATCTGTCAGGTTTCATTAAAAATATCTTCATTTGTTTTTCGAAGATGAACCAAAGTCTTGTGGGTTTAAAACAACATGAGGGAGGGGTAATGACAGAATTTTTATTTTTGGCCGAACTATCTTAATTAAACTACATCTAATATTATTTTGTCATTTTCCCCTTTTATTTAAGTTGTGATGATTTTTAATTCCGCTCACATCTCCGTTTCTTCATTAACGATTCACGACACCTTGTAACATGCAAGCAAACAGACATTTCCATAACAGCACAAATGACCCAATAATGCCACATGTCTGGAGTCAGTGTTAACGGTAAAACAATCCAAACTGTGCATGTTTCATAGCAGTCGTGTCAAACATTGAAAGTCCACAACAGGCTTTTTGTCATGTTAACAACATTCCCATTGACCTTTAATAATGACCATGTCAAACAAAGAGTCACGGCGCTTGTACAGCGAAGGGCAGATGAGGCCAATAACACGACCATTTCCGATTACATTTACATTTATTTTCTTCTACCAATAGTGATTTGCAAGAGGCTGCGTGCGTTGCATTGCTACAAACCGCAGCATGTTTGTGTGTTGTCTGTGCAGTGGAGTACTGGGGAGCATACGAGTGTAAGTGTTATGCCATGTGAGCACATGTGCTCTCTATTACCAATTTTATAATGTATGTCTGTGTGCAAGCATGTGTGTGTGTGGTTGCCCTGCGCATCTGTGCCTGAAATTACATGTTAGTGGTAAAGCCAAGTGTTCGCTTGCAAGTGTGTGTGTGTGTGTGTGTGTGTGTGTGTGTGTTGAGGCGGGCACAGGAGGAAGCTGACAGCTGTGAGAGTGTATCAGTGTCCATGAAGATTGTGTTGATGTGCACAGTGTGTATCCGGCTTCTTTTCTGGCACCCGGTGTGTGTGAGGACTGGCCAGATGTGGTGTGAAAGCATGTGTGTGTGACTGATTGAGAGAGTGTAATTTGATGCGTGTCCTTATTTCCAATCCAAGTTGTCGTTGCGGATATGTAGACGAAACTTCACAAACAATTTGGTCTGTTTTAAGAGTGCAGGTTAGTTCCAGAGAGTCTCTGTTTGTGGATCAGTTCACACAAGTGAAACAACCGGATAATTTATTTAAAGTGCATTTTTATATTGGTCTATTCGAAAATCATGGTTTTCAGTTTAAACTTACTTGCATAGAAAAACTATTTTGTTTAGCCTAAATAGCTAGTATTTTCATTTGACACCAGATTGTAATGTGTGAGCACATAGCTTTACTGACTGCAGAAATTATTGTGGGTTTTATTAATTGTAGGCTATTTGATTAATTTATACATTTTTGGTAGGTAACAGAAAACATGATACATACTTTTAAAAAGGCATCACATTATAAAAGAACTTCAAAAGACCTTTTTTTTTTTTATAAAGTAAACTAAATTAAACATTGTCTAACAAAATGTTTCATGTTATAGCCTTGCTAATTTAGCTTTTGTTTATGGTTAACTTCAGTTAAAGCAACACCAAGTAAGTTTTCCTCTGCGGTCGCCCTACTGGTTGGTAGCGGAATTGTCCATTACCGCTGTCGTAAATAATGTAGCCTAGCGCAGCCTACTGTCGCACGCAGTGTTGTGCCTGAACGCGTTCATTGAACGATAGTTCATGAACTCGTTCATATTTTAGGCGAACGTGAACTGAACGTACTGTATTAATGCCTGATGAACGTTAATGTGAACTCATTCATTTTGGTGTCTGTGAACGCACGCTCTCTCAGTTTAACTTCGTTCAATTGGGTGCCATATTTCTATAGAGCCTTCCAGGCAAAACCCGGCTAAAACACACCGTAAACAGGCCTTAATATGTAGCGAAAAAAACACCCAATCTGGCAACACCAGCCACCAGTGTCGCACCGCCGCATGTGTCATCAAAACAAAAAGCAGCATGTAGTCGACAAAGCAGCGAGGACTGGATGCGTAGTGTACGCGTTGTACACATTGTAACGCGTTGTGTCAGGAGGGAAAGGAAACCGGGATAGCTCACATCCAAAGCCACTAGGCCAGACAAACTCACGGAGGCGATTGGCATATCACAACAGCTCGCGCTTTATTTCCCCAATCAAACTTGGGGCAACTGTCTGTCCCACGCTCCGTCCACAGCGTTACCAAACAAAACATAAACAGATCAAATAAAATGAGCACCATTACCCGCATACATCGAGGCGCAAGGTACATACCATACATAGAATGTAGACAGTTAAACAGGGCGCGCCGCAGCTCTTAAAGGGGCCACACCTATCCACTCGTTACAGTATGATAATTTAAACAAGATTTATGACAAGGTCGGTGAGGATGTGAAAAATCTTACATTTCTGTGCAAACTTTGCCCGCCGATAAAATAATTGCTGTCTGTGGTTGTGGGCTGTGGCAATAAAAAAAAAAAAATAGCTCGCAACAAATTTTTGGAAAAAAACAACTATGAACTAGTTCATTTTTGGAATTGTGAACTATGAACTGAACTAGGTCATTTTAAAATGTGTGAACTGAACTTTGAACTAGTTCATGTAGAAAGTGAACTTTCCCAACACTGGTCGCACGCATGCTCGTTGTTTATCCAGTACCGGCTTTGGAATAAGCGATGTCCACAGACAAGGTAGAGTATGTTACATGATTTCATGAAAGTATGATGTATTGCGACATCAGAAACGAAGAAAAACAAAATAATGACTATTGTAACGCTTGACGTAAAGCAGTCGAATTTTGTAGTTCTTTTTTTGCTCGGGTTACTACCCGAAACCCGAAGTTACATAGTGCCAGTAAAAGCGATACAGACTAGGGCTGGGCGATATATCGGATGACATTATACGCATCTCGTCAGTAAAGCTGGTTCCTTGATTAGTAGTAAATCGCCATCACCTGCTATCAGATGGAGTGGCATTTACTACACAGAGCCGTAGTTCACTGACAAGCTGAGCCATGGCAGACGTGTCATTTAACTTATTGTAAGTCGATGTACCATCACAAGGGTCTTGGAAATATATTATGAAGGTTGAAAAGCTACATAGTGTTACTTAAGTAAAAAAGCCCCCAAAATATTATATTGATATATCATATTTACAGATAACTACATTAAGTAACATTTTAGCTGATGTCTAAAGAAAATATATCAAGTATGATCTATAAAAAAAATGGAAAAAAAAAAATAAAATTTTTGATTAATATTAAATCAAAATAATTTAAGATTTGATACTAGGCTAAATAATAAATACAATTTCAGAAACTAACAAATTGTAGTGCAATTTTGCAAAGTATCTTTTTTTTTCTACATGCATTGTTTTACTATGTGTGTGTTGAGTTTTATTATGCAGCTGTGGTCAGTGAAGCTCCCTCCTCACAGCGGTGTGTGTCTGAGAGGTGTGAGGAGGGATGCTTTAAGACTGCTGGCTTTCAGCTCGAGCTCTCCTCCTCCTTCATCTCCTCTCATCAGCACCTCCCACTCATCCTGTGCCACTCCACTGGCTCCCAATCCTTTCTCTCCCCACCGCACTGAACAGATAGGAGCTCTACATTCACTTTGGCTCATGTAGAACTGTAACCGCCTTTCATTTTTGGATGCTCATCAGATGCTTCATTAGGTTTTTTGAAAGACTTCATTCTCGATTTGCCAAAAATGTAAAACAATATGCTTGTTTGGGCTGCCCTCTGAATCAAACCACATAGCGAAACATGACAATCTTTTGATTTTGGGATAATCATCACTAAAAAATGAAAAACAAAACAAAAACACTCTAGTTGATTCATGATTCATAAGATTCAATGACTGGATCAATGACATTGTAAGGGTGTCCATGATAAATGTAAGGAATAATCTTTTAAAAATGTAGTTTAACGCCGTAGGTTTTAGTTTGTGCCAAGTTATTTTATTCATGGTGGTTTCGTATTGTTTTGAAAAATGATTAGCCTATACAATTTTCATGAAAAGTTGAATTTATTTACTGTAAAAAATATAGCCTACTATATAGCTGTGGAAAAATATTAGGAGACCTTTGCAAAATGAGATATTATATCATTAATTATTCATTTGTTTTTGGGGGAGTTGCACCACATCACATTTTATAATTTGAACTTGCCTGTCTTGTCATAAAAAGGTCAAATTATCTGATATTTTAATATAGCCTACTTATTGACAATCATGAGGGTCATCACATGTTGCTTGGTTGCATACAGTACCTGACTTTGATTTGGTGATACAAAAATGTTTCAAATACAGCACTAAGCACTAGAGGCTTTGTTAAAATATTTTCTCTAAGAAATAATTAATAAAAAAATATGTAAAACTACTTAAGGTTTTAATATTACGATTTTGTTTCAGTGAGGGTACTTTTCTTTATTAAGACATCAGGACACTTATATCAGCCTAACAGTTTGGACTTTTTGCAATTATGAAATTGCAAACATGCTCATCATAGACAATGTGTATTTTAGTCAATGCCATTGCATTTTTAATGAGTAGTATTGGAGGTAATTTAAAGATCCAGACAAAAATAGAGTGTTGCGTCGTTGACCTGACTGTTATGATATCATTGCATCTAAATCTGTGTGTTTTTGCTGGATAATGGTCTTTTAGCGCTCAGCGAAGAGGCCACTCTCCCTGATGGATTGCATCTCCTTGGCTTGCTTATTTCCCCCGCTCTCAGGAAGTCGGGTCTCTTTCTCCAGGGCAATTTCCACTTTAAATCTCAATCATATTCAAATGGTAGAGTGGCACAACACAGGGCAACTTTTTTTTTCTTTCTTTTTTTTTATTTTTTTTTTACTAAACCTCCAACCAAGTTAATGAGGTTTTTTAAAATGAAACTGTGCGATTAATCCAGGCAACCAATGAATAGCTAATGCTCATGGTAGGTAGTCAATTATCTGTGGATAGAGGCAGGAGGAGGCCATTCCTGGTCATTCCTGGTCATTTATAATTAAATTTTAGTTAAGAGTCGGTTTGAGTGCCCTGTATCTTTGGAGGAGCTTTGATTCAACAGCTGAAGCTTGACTTACACGCATCATTTACCGCTGTTGTTTAGTGCTAACAATCTTTTAAAGCTGCAATAAATCAGCTTAGTTAAATCCACCTGTACAAGGAAAAAGGAAATTCAATGACCAACACTTGTTAAATAAATCCATAGCCTGCCTTGAGGTGCTCAGATTCTTTGTGGGTTATACATAAGCTATCTTCTGAGGACTGGTGGTGTTATAGAGGGTGAAGTCGGATCTTAGGGCAGACGCTGCCCAAGGGCTCATAGATTTTGGATGGTGTATGATCCAAGTTGACTCACGGCATTTCCCTCGGTGTGTCCTTAGAACGGGTCTAATCCTTAAAACACTCCATTGTGCTTGACAGAAAGGGAGGATGCAGGATCTCAGTGGGGCCTGGAAGCTTAAGGGATGTGCTGGTTGAGCCAACCCCAGACAGGGCATCATGTAGAGACCGCCGCGGAGGTTTGTGGTGCTGAACTCCTACTCGAGGGTCCTCGGAGCCAGCTGCCTGCTGGTAGCAGTTTCCAGGAGCCCATTCATCAATGCAGAGCCTCTGAATAGCAGCCAAATATTCAACCTAGGCTCAATGGAAAAATGTGCCTCTACCTACATTTTTGCAGAACTTCAAAAACGTACCTATACATGCAATTCACACAAATCATGATTACACGGGCAGATTATAAATTAATAAAGACTTATTTTCATGCAGTTCCTTGCACAATATTATTTTGTGACCCGAAAACACTTTTACCATACTGCTTGATTTTTAAACTAATAGGCCTACATGTTGACATTTGCATCACAGTAACTACGAGTTGCTAAAAGAGCTCAAAAGACTTGTGGAAGCAAGTTAGAATGGCATGGTTGCTTCAGCAAATGCCTTTTATCCCCTCACTTTTGTTGACACCTTGAGTTAGGTTTAGGGTAGGGTTTAGGTGGTCCGTTATTTTTTTAATTCGATAGAGCATTAACCCTTTAGCGCCACTCACTGGACATTTCTTTTCCTTACTGACAGCATGATACAAAATACATGCAACAACCAATGTAATAAAATGTTGCCAGATTCACGTTCTTCTATTTCAGATAAAACTGAACACAGTTTTAGAGCCACTCATGCAACATTTCAATTTGAAAGTGTTGCAAAATGTGCAAGAAGCAATGTAGTATAATTTTGCATAAATGTTGCTACAGGCATGCTTTTTCAATGAGCCTGGGTTGGAAAATGTTGGATGAAAGTTGGTGAAAATTGGGCGGAGACATAGCATGATGTTGTTTGAGGGGCTGTTTTAAAAAATAATCGAGTGTAAGGATGTTTCATAAGGTAAATAAATTAGGAACATCGTTCTTTTGTAAATGCAGTGAATGAATTGCATGGGATCTATTTTATTAGAATGGCTTGTGAAATTGTTCTTTCCTTATGGACGGGAAACTTGTTTTCTCAGCATGGATAAATTGGGCAAATTAATGTCTTTGGCTTAGCTTGTTGTGTTAATTGAGGCCATGGGGGTTGTTTTTAGTGAATGGACGTTATTAGGGTGCTGATTTATGAATGGGAGGATTCAAAGGTGTTTCTTTGTTTTGTGAATGGGGACAGAGGAGCCTGTTGGATCGAATCGACTCAGCATAACCACGAAAATGTGCACGTTTGAGGCAGAGGCACGGTGTGATCAGCTGGCACGCTACACAAGAACATAGTGTTCTTCAACCTTTAAAGCAGTTCAGGGCCTCCAAACAGAAGGCAGAAAGAGAGTAGGAAAATGTGAGTGAGTGAGAGAGAAAGTGAGCAAAAATGCTGCACAGAGGGCTGTGTGGAAAGGCCAGCTCAAAAATTTCTCATTTCAGCTCTCAGGGTTTCCAGAATGAATTGAAAAAAAAAAATGATTCACACTGAGAGGGTTTTTTTCCCCCTATAATGTTGTTCTTGTTTATTTGTTCAGATGTGGCTGCTGTTTTAAACATCTCTGCTTCCTGCCTTCATCAGTGAAATAAATTACGAGATAATGAGAAAGAGGCTGCCATCGAGGCTCTGCTATTTCTGACAGTGAATGTTGTGCTGGTTCTGAGTCACAATGAAGGAAAGTGAAATGGTTATTATTTAAGACCAATATCAACATTCGTAAGATTTCTTGTTTTCAGGACAAAAAAAAAAAAAAAGTCTTTGTCAGCTGGCTGCTCATTTTTCATCTATTTGTATTGAATTTATTTGATGTACACAAATGTGGTTCCAAAACCTACTCTGTCTGAAATTGCATACTCAGTAGGTTAATTTAATGAAGAACTTACTGCATCTGTTACACTTTTGTTTTCTGTTATGAATGTGTGTAGTATGAATAAAATCCAGACCCGCCATGTTGGCTCTGTTTTGATCTATGGTGTTGCTTCTCTGCCATTCATGACTCTTCTCTTGTGGCCTTATGGGATGGTAAAATTTCAAATGCACACTCCATAATCATGTTGGAATTAGTAGGTCAATGATATTTTCACCTACCATTTTTTGAATTCTATAGGCTATAGCAGGGAATGAGGTTGTCAGACAGACTAGTGCTACCTGTAACAATCGGTACTAAAAATAAAGTTGATGGTACCATAATTTCTCCAGTACCGAGTATATTCGGTACCCGCTGATAGACGCTGCTTTAAAACGCTCACTTTCATGTTTGTTTGAGTGCTCTCTGTGAGTCATAGGTTTCTGTTTACAGAGTGTTTTTACAAGCGTTGAGAGTTGTAGCCAATCACAATCGATTCATGACTGTTGAGCATGTAGCCTAAATGCAGTGGCCTATCAGAGAGCTAGTCAGCAAGTTAGTCAGAATCCACTTAACACCACTGTCCAACGCAGGCTGCACACTAGTGAATCATTTCATTATAACCAACAAAGTGTAAGAACAATGTAGGCCTATATAAGAGATTCATTCGTTGCTTTTATTATTATAATGAGAGTTTTAGCGAGAGTGCAGAATTCAGTGACACTATAGAAATTGAAAGCCTGGCCGGTTCACACAGGACGTGTTTTTGCTGTAAAAAAAAAAAAAAAAACGCAAGATGCAGGTCAGTGGAAGAAAAAAAAAGAGATGGATCTAAAGATGCGTTTTTTAAAAGTTTACCTTAACTTGAGCGTCACATTTTTAGAATGCCGTGTTAAGCGTGAGACGCTGCAAAGGACGCGAGACTGAGCGCAACTGTTGAAGACGTCGGTCTAGCACGTGTTTACATTGAAAAATCATGGAAAAGTAGCACAGAGGAATGGAAAAAAATAATTTGTGTGGACATTATAAAGTTATGTTATAAAGTTAACATTGCAAACATTATGAAGTTAAGTTAATATACTTAGTGATTATAAAGGGAGGGCTCTTCACTTGCTTGTTGTTTATTTTATTAAATAATTTATTTTAAGTTTCTGGTTTGACAACTGTAAAACATGTTTTCACATAATGACATTTAAATAAAGTACTTAATTCAACAGTGTTTGCCCTGATACCAAAATTGGTATGTACACTCAAAAAAATGGTTTTGTGGCACTGTTCTTTCTACCCAAATATTTTTTGTTAAAGTAACACACATATATTTCTTTTACCACCAAAACACTATTGTATTGCGTTTATTTAACTTAACCTGTATAATTTTCCACTATACTTAATTATCAATCGTTATACTAATGTAAAGGGTTTAATTTCACGATTAAAAAAAACCCGGATGTGACGATTTCCAACATATTGGATGAAGATGCGTGTGAAGAAGGCGGCAATGTGCATGACCTCAAAGAAAATATAAAGTTAATCTAAAGGTAAAGTCTTTAATTTCTGTTAGTATTTCAGAAAGTCTGTTCTGGAATGCTTTAAATATATTGCAATGAAAAATTATATTTTGGCTGCTTGTTCAAATTGCTTCAAATGAGCTTAAGCAACACATTTTGTCCAAACTTAATTTGATTGTGTTATATCTGCTTAAATATCTAAAATGAAAGTTTAGGCTACTTAATCTGTTTGTGTTGGATTACATGAATGATTTGTGTTGCATTAACTGAAACTGGGCGGTGCTTGTTAGTTCCCAGCATGCTTTGCATATAGCTGAATTAAGAGAATAAATGTTGAAATTAAGTGTTATTTTATTTGTTTTTGAGAAAATGAGGAAAGGGGAAGACTTGATTGTGTGTAAATGTGTTTAATGTTCAATTACATTGCAATTATTAGAACAATTTAAATTACAGTTGGTTTCCATTATGGAGAACAGTGGAGCATTTGGTTAGGCTGAAGACTGATTCAAATAAGTGCAACTCTTGTGGCTGAAAGAGCATATAAATCTTAGCATTTAATATGTTAATAAGTGCTATTAATAGCTAGCTATAGTATAGTAATTCATCTCTGAAATCTTTTAAATTCTACATACTTTTATTTTTCATTTCAGTTTTAATAAACTAAAGCATGTTCACTGAGCTTAAACGGTTTAAAGGGCATATTGCAGGTTAAAGTACCCAGTGAGCCAATGTATAGAAAAATAATGTAGGAACTAGATTTGAATATAAACATATACGTATAAAACTCTATTTTGGCTTCTAGAGTCATTTTTGTGTGAAAATTTTAGTTCCGCATTTGAAAACCGCCGAACCAGAAGTGACGTCACATGAGGTAGTGCGCTCAAAGTAAACAATAGGAAAGCAATGGATCGCAATGACAGTTCGGACGCTGAGGAAATTGTAGCCTAAATATTACTCGTATGACGGACCTCAGCCATATAATTATGAGCCTGCGATGTGGCCAAGAGAGCAGACAGGCCAGGATTAGACAGAACAACGATCATTTGTGGTGCATCACGCGATCCACGTTAGCCGACAAGTATAACACCATGCTCAGATCACAATTGTACAGATTATTATCATGTATCAGGCAATAACTAAGCTAGTATTTAGACCTTTAACTGCATGTGTTGTATGTAAGTCATTATCAGGGGTTAAATTGGGATTTATTATGTGGGGGTGCTCTCCCTAGGGGGGTCCGGGGGCATGCCCCCCCGGTAATTTTTTTTTGAAAAATAAACCATTAAATAGCACTTTCTGGAGAGTTTTGTGCAAAGAAATGGAGAAATTGAGTATTACATGATATGTGAAAAACTGCAAGGTTAAGAGCATTTACTTTGCAACAGGTATTAGGACATTTAGCATTTACATTACTGCTAATCAGTCATCACTTGATTACACGTTGTAATACATTGTTATGATATAGTGACCCATACAATGTGCCAAACATAATGTGCCACATGGAGAGACAGTGCAGCATATGACAGTAGCAACAGCTGAGAAGATTTGGGTCTGTGGTGACCAGGTCCACCTCATACAAACTTCCTTCTCCCATTCTCTCTCTTTACTACGACAACACACACACACACACACACACACACACACATAAAAAGGCAAAGTTTTGATTTCTGGCTCCAGTGGTTGCCTCATTACACAACCCACGTAAAGTTGATAATTCCGCGAATAACTGCAATTGCAGATTTCGAACAGAGATGGCGAAAACTGCGGACTGGTCATCATCTGGTAAGTCTGCTGAGTACATCACTGTAAAGTCTGCTGCCAACTAGGGATGAGATGATTGCCGGTGTAACGGTAAAAATTATGTTAATTATTACAGAGAAATTAATGTAATTCTTAGTATTGTTTCTTGTATGCTGGTGGCTATAATATTTAGTACTGGTAAAT
Organism: Semotilus atromaculatus; assembly: GCA_031834385.1. NCBI lineage: Eukaryota > Metazoa > Chordata > Actinopteri > Cypriniformes > Leuciscidae > Semotilus > Semotilus atromaculatus. The sequence goes on along the minus strand of JAULUF010000014.1, from coordinate 18,846,352 downwards.
AATTTTCATAGTAAGTCAGATGCTTATTATTGTGCATTATTATTTGTTTATATTTTAGAACCACATCCAACTTCACATGTAACGTCAAATACAACTTCATAGTTGACTTCACGTTGGAGTTGTAAATAAATCTTCCTGGATCTCAGCCAGACATCTCTGGTTCAAGTTCTTTCAGTGTTTCAGACCGTTTTCAATAGTTTTTACAAGCATATTGCCTATATTTTTGTAATATATTAAGCACTGTTACACTTTTTGAAACTATTTCAGCTTGTGTAGGCCTGTCACTGACAGGCTGTCAGTGCTTTCTGAACATATTGAACACACTTTTAAAAATACCGCAATAATACCGAACACTGATAATTTTGGTCATTTTCATACTGTCCCATCTCTACTGCCAACATGTTACAGAGCTAGTCATGCTAAACATGTCTGGAATATCACCCCACCTTTTGAAGAAGTAAGTCAGTTTCCTCTTCTTGGGTGAATATGCTCCACTCATTTCAATTTATCTCTGAAAGTTGGAGAATAAATGCTTGATTTAATTTTCATTAACCACAGAGCTTGGTAGCTAAAAGTAACTTAGGTCTAGCAAGTCTTATATTTCTGTAATTCACACAGATCAAATACAAATATGCTGACTGAATAGATTGCTAGTTTATTTTAAGTAGCCAGCTAACGTTAAATTAGCAATTCTCTTGGCAGTTTGCTGATAATCCGGTATCTGAAGTAAAATGCTCAAAACATCTCCTGAGAAAAATCACATGGTCAACCTAGTTCTGGTTATTTAATTTTGATTTAGTCTTATTTTCCTTACCTTGTCATTCAAGGCCAGGGCACTTTTTTTTGACATTTCTGGAACATCCACATCCCGCGCAACCACGGTCTCCCAGGAACATTCATTATTGCTGCGTACATTTATCCGTGTCAGATGCGCATGCGCGAGCGGTGCGCGATCATGGTCGACTGACAACGAGATTAAGCAGCTGAACAAAAATACGGCCGTGTTCCGATTTTTCTCATCTCAGCTCCGCCGAGACAAAATAGACATGCCATTTCATTTATTGTCAGAAATATGTTTTCAAAAGCATCACTTTCATCAAATTGTATGTGACATAATTTCCAGTAGGCAACTGACTGCAAACGAGCAGGCTTATGTGCCGGGGCTGAGCCCCGGAGAGCCCCGGCCCAATTTAACCACTGGTCATTATATAGGAGACAGTTTCTAGAGGAAGAGGGACTTTATAGTTAAAGGTTTTGAATAAACGAATACAAAAATAATCACAACTTTCTTATTGTATAAAAACGTCATATGTAAACAGCCAACACAAACATTAAAGTGGTTTTGTACAGATTGAAAATGAATTATATAACATAATATATTATATTATATTTACAATAATAATAATAACATTATGTTTCGGCTGCAGACTAATAACAAACACAAATGCATTACATTACAATTTTATGTGATATTCATGAATTAAATTGAGAGAAGGCACATTTTGTAAAACAGATGTACAATAAGTGATCTCTGACGGATCCGTGAGCGTCATGTTTCCCACCGCTGGCCGCACATGTTGATGGACCGGCGAACCCGATGAAGGTGCACCGAAGGAGGCTCACTCGGTTCTTGCTTAGGCATCCCATGTTGAACTCAATCATATCGCCGGGATTATAATCATCCGGTCTAAAGTGAACGCTACACACGACCGCGTGTTTTGAAGCAGATGCAGAAGTGAAGTCCGTCTCTTCACCTGCACTAAACGCACCACGGAAGATAGGATAGCACCGTCCTTTTTTTGTTCGGAAATCTGTGGACTCGATGTCCTGACAGGCCATAATTCACAATAATTACCACGATGATAATTAATTGAAATACAGCAACCACAGAAAACACACTGAATCCCGACCGCTCCTGATGAATCCCAGCACACTCTCCATTGAGTAAACGCACAGCCCGCCGAACGACTGCCTCATGTGACGTAATATGACGCGATGTTGAAAAAAAGCGTTTTTTTTCAACACGGTCAAGGAAACTGTTACGTTTCTACTAAATTTGTGCCCTTGTGTCTCGCAAAACATTTTTAAATCCTGCATTAGCTTTTCATATGATATTTTCATACATGGTTATATATAAAAAATAAAATTAAAAAAACATGCAACATGGCAGCAATTCCATTGATTTGTTTGGAAATTTCTATTTCACATAGATTCTTTCTGATTCAGTTGTGTTGTCACAACACAAGGAGCTTACATAGATTCAACTAATTCCATTAATGTTAATACAAAAAAAAAGTGCTTGTGTGGAACCACTGTCCATAATTAAATTGAGTAAGTTTAAAGAGTATTTTTTTTTAGTGTACAGCGAACTGCAACATTGTATTGGTATTGGTACAGAATACTGAAAATTTGGTACTTTAACAACCCTATAGTAGGGAAGTGTACATTAGCTAGTGAGCTGCCTATGTAGAATTTTATGGCATCATCTGAAATGTAAGCCTTATTGTTTGACAGTTTGTGACACATAGGCCTAGCCTACAGTATATCCTATAAAAACTAACGCCAGCGCATTGCCATTGCGACTTACCTATGATGACTTGACAGCTGAGCACGGGCATTTCACTCACGTTGGATAGGCTATACGTCAATATCACATTTACACAGTCTTTACTAGGCTATTTAAATTCGTGATTGATTGACTGGCAAATTAAAATAAAATAAAATAACATTTTATTATTCAATTCAATTCAATTCAAATTTATTTGTATAGCGCTTTTCACAATACACATTGTTTCAAAGCAGCTTTACAGAAAGTGCATTAAAAATGTACATAGAAAATACAGTTAGTTCATCATGTATTAATTTAGGGCATAACATATCGCCGGCGTTGAGTCGTCTCTTCACAGGCGTCGAGTCGTCTCTCCACAGGCGTTTAGTCGTCTCATCACAGGTGTTGGATCATCCGAAGTCTCCGTGAGAGGCTGGATACAAACTGGAGCTGCCGAACGCTATTTACCTCGGGACTTGCGTCCCGAGATAACAGCAGAAAGGCAGATGAGAAATAATTAGCGTAGCTGATGTTCATAACATTAATGCATTCGATCTGATTCGGCAGTAGTATTAAAGGTAAGCATTATGTGAATGCTTGGTTAAAGAGATGCGTCTTTAATCTGGTTTTAAACTGGGACAGCGAGTCTGAGCCTCGAACAATATCAGGAAGGCTATTCCAGAGTTTAGGAGCTAAATGTGAGAACGCCCTCCCTCCTTTAGTGGACTTAGATATCCTAGGAATGACCAGAAGCCTCGAATTTAGTGATCTTAAAGAGTGCGACGGATTGTAGGGCGATAGAAGGTCCGTTAAATAGACTGGAGCTAAACCATTTAGGGCTTTATAGGTCAGTAGCAATACCTTGTAATTGATACGGAACTTAATAGGTAACCAATGTAGAGACGATAAAATTGGTGTTATATGATCATATTTTCTTGATCTAGTAAGAACTCTAGCGGCTGCATTTTGGACTAACTGTAGCTTGTTTATTGAGGATACAGGACAACCAGCTAATAAAGCATTACAGTAATCTAGTCTCGAGGTCATGAATGCATGAACTAACTTTTCTGCATCAGAAACGGATAGCATGTTACGTAGCTTAGCAATGTTTCTAAGGTGGAAAAAGGCTGTTCTTGTAACATATGAAATATGATTTTCGAAAGTCAAGTTGCGGTCAAGTATGACACCCAGGTCTTTTACTGTAAGGGATAAAGTAACAGGGCATCCTTCTAAATTAAAGTTGTATTGTAAGGGATTTTGTGGGTAGTTTTTCGGACCAATAAGTAATACCTCTGTTTTATCTGAATTTAATAGCAGGAAATTACACGTCATCCAGTATTTTATATCTTTAAGACATTCTGTCAAGTTAGATAAGTTAGTGGTTTCATCTGGCCGTGATGAAATATATAATTGAGTGTCATCAGCATAACAGTGAAAATTAATTCCATGTTTTCTTATAATATTACCAAGTGGCAGCATATATATTGAGAATAGTAGAGGGCCTAACACAGATCCTTGCGGTACTCCATAGTTTACTGACGTTATCTTTGATTTTTCCCCATTTAAGCAGACAAAGTGGTAACGGTCTGATAAGTACGATCTAAACCAGCTTAATGCCTGTCCCTGAACACCAGTGGTGTTTCATATATTTTAAAATATAATATATATTATATTTTATATTTTAAAATATAAAATAACATTATTAACCGGTTAATGGCCATTTCAAATAAGCGTTTCTGTTCAGAACGATTACATTTGATTTTCTTTACGTTTGGTTATGTTCCGGTCAAAATTTCGTTTGTTTACGGTTTTCATTTTCATTCATTGAACAGGTTCGGAGCCCTGATTGCTGCTACTTTTTAAACTTGAAAGTACATTGTTTACATTTAGCATTTTATATAGCAATATTTTATGTTGGACCTGTAATCATTTGTTTTAGATTTCATTCATATTTTATATTTCTACATTCTTAATCAAACATTTGCCCAGAAGATCTAAATAAAGGGAGAAAAATACATATGAATGAATACATTTTTAAGTAGGCTACATAGCCTACTTTAAAATGTAGAAAAGAAATCGTCTTTTCCATGTGGTAAATATATAAACTATCAATTCATTGAATTTACAGAAAAGGTACTATATCGTGATATATGTTGTTATCGGGATATGAAATTACTTATATTGTGAAATGAGATTTAGGTCATATCGCCCAGCCCTACGTCTATGTATCTAATGGCAGTATAGCAAGCAGCATGAAGCAAACTAGACCAAATACATACATCAACAATCCATATTCATTAACATGCCAAAAGAGTTGTCATGATTGAGCTATATTTAACCTTATTGGGTGGTTGATGCAAGCAATTTTAAAATCAATATCCAGATTTAAGGTTACAATTTGAGTGTATTTCTAAGATAAAGGACATATTTTCCATTTTTTTTAAAGGTTTATTGTAATGTATTTAAGCACTTGTTTTGCCTGTACTGCTTCATTTGTGGTGTGACATACATTTTTAAAAGTACAAATATTCCATGTAGTCTTTTAAATAATAAAAGTCATTAAAGCTGCACGTATAACAATTTTAAAATAATTAGCTAGTTCAGTTTAAAACGCTTTCAGATGGAGAACAGCATGTCATCTCAAAGGTCAACAGCCTATTAGATTATTCAATCACTCCACTTGTGCTTCCCGTATTGAGTCTTCCATGCACATGTGTGAGGAACCCAATTTGTACGCTGCACAGAGATGCCTATGTAGACAATAAGGCAGCTCACTAGGTTTTGGAACAGCTAATCTACTTCTCTCGAACATATGGATTGTACGGTGGCTGAGAGAGCTCAATGCACTGCAACTGAAGAAAACACCTGCAAATTAAAAAAACATCATCAGTTTTACAACACATGTATGCTCCAAATATTCACAACACTCACAAGGTGCTGCAAACGTTCACCACACAACCAAATACAGAAACACGCTGCAAAAGTTCATAACACAACCAAATACAGAAACGCGCTGCAAAAGCGTTCCTGTATTTGGTTGTATTGTATTTGATTAACTTTTGCAGCTCGTTTCTTTGTTTGGTTGTGTTGTTGGTTCAAGATGTTTTCTTAATTTGCGGGTATTTTTCTATTTGCATTTACTTCAGTTGCAGTGCATTGAGCTCTCTCAGCCACCGTAGGATTGTCTTAGAACGAAATCATTTTAAAAAGGGGGAAATCAAGCCAAATGAGAAATGCATTTAGTTGCAGAAATGCTTTGGAGATGAGGCCCTAGGAGTGCACCTCTCTTTTTCATAGATCTCTGTCAGGTCCTAAGAGTTTTGAATTTGGGGGAAATAAAATATGCTGGGAGCACTTTTGCTATTTTATCATTTAGCTGACACTTTTATCCAAAGAGTATTACAGGGAAGGCCCCCCTGGAGCAACCTAAGGTTAAGTGTCTTGCCCAAGGGCACAATGATAATAGTTCATAAATTGCTCCTTGTGGGATTCAAACCTACAACCTTTTACTCCTCAACTTGCAATAGATCTGCAACTTCTAGGCAACTCAGTTTACCAAGCAAGTTGCTGATTATGTGAATGTTTCACCAATTTACCAACTGGTGGAGAGGTTTGAACAATGTTTTAGTACTTTCTGTTTATATTTTTATGAAATGTGGTACAAACAGAATGGAAATATTAGATTTTCTTCTTAATTTGTCAGGCCATAATAGCCTGCATGTTGTTTAATGCTGAAGAGAGAATTAGGGGAAACGGCTTGTTTTCTCTTAGTCTGCTGAGATTGAGGATGAAAATCTGGTTAAGGAGCCAGATAAGACGGCTATTGTCTTGTGAGTAAGATTACTTTGTACCGCACTCTTGAAGTAGAGATCTTGGAGTTAAACTAGATTAAACTCACTTCTTTATAGTGATACAGCAGCATCTCTGTTAAACGTGTTCAACATAGGCTACTCGTGGTATCTAAATAGTGTAGTAATGTTTTTGTGCAGTGCAGCATGGGCTTTGTTATTGTGCCGAGGATCTGTGCCTGTGTGGAAGGTTGATGGATGACATGGCCGTTTGTCAGCTAAAGTGCTTTCGATAGCGTCGGTCATCACGGTGCATGCGAAGCATTTTACGAGCTGTGTTTACAGCCGTGCAGTAAAGGGGAGTATTCTCACAGCCAGTGCAGCCATGGGCTCAGCCATAATGATCACGAGCTGTCAATGCATATGGCCCCAGATCCAGCCAGTGTTTGTGAATGCAGTCCATCTCCATCTCATGTCTCGAGCTTTGTGTTGTCCATTTGTTGTTGTGTTTTTTTTTTTGTTGTTTGTTTTTTTGTAGAGGGGTATTCCTTCCTTTTGAATAATTTTTTTTTTTGTAGTATTCAAAGGATAAACAAATTGACAGATTGACATCAGCGAGTATGTGAATCCGTTTATCATTTGTTCAGTCGTTTTTTGATTTAATATTGAAAGTAGAAAAATAAGAAAAGTTAATTTCATTTTTTCATTAAAAAACCCCTAAAAAACAAGAATTCAGCTTGATATTTCGTTCTGTGGTATAAAAATGAATAAACAGCTTGAATATTCGATTTCTACACGTGGGCGGGAATGAAACGCCCCTTTCCTCTGATTTGTCAGCTGAAGATCAAACTGTTCCGTCATCACTCTCTGATCACTTAGAATCCACTGGGGTTGATTTATTATTTATTTTTTTCCCTTACAAAATTGTTTAATGCAGCATTCATATGGGTGTGTTTGAGTTGTTTAAATTTTGACAAAAAAATTATTAATATATCATAGAGTTGTTTGTGGTGGGGTAAATTAAACGCAATATGCGTTGACGTCACAATCGTGTTGCATTGTGGTATATGGAGCTGCCTGAAGTGTACAAATGAAGTGGACTCGCTCCCTCTGTCAAAATCGAGGGAGCGAGGGTCTGTCCATATAAACTTCCCTCGTCCACTTCACGAAGTGGAACGCACTTCAAAATGGCGACAGGGATTCCCCCGAGGGGAAGTGCTTAGGGAAGTTCACAAGTGCGTGTCTAAAAGTGGACTGGAACGCAGCCCGAGACGCGCTAAAGCAGCACATCAATTTTTCAAAGGCATGACATTTTGTAGTAATTTTTCTCATTTTGAACACAAATTTAGCCTATACATGTGTATTGGGACTCGGCTGAAGTACGAAGCCTTCTTTACATTAATATAGTTAGCATCCAAATGTTACATTGCAAATATGGAAACTTTGGACCAAACGAGAGATGCGTAACGTCGGTCCAGTTTCAGTTTCGATTCAAATAAATTTGTTTATGCTTGGCGTTTAAAATAGGGTAAATGTTGTGTTTGTAATAAAGGGCACAACAGACTATTTTTATAGGCTACATCTGCAGCAGCGGAGGACTATTATTCTGGTGAGCGGAACAAAAAAAGACTGATACACAGATTATGTAACAGTTACTAGGGATGAGCGTTTTTCAAAAATATTGTATTTGAGTATTTGAATGAAGTTTAACGAGAAAACGTTATTTTTTAATCATTACGTTTTTGTCACCATTTCTGAACAAGCTTATGATTAGCTGATATACACGACAAAGCTTACATTATATCTTGAGATTTTCTTTTAGTTGAAATCATTAAACAATGTGTGTATCAAAATATACTGTAGAAAAGCATTTAAACTGAAGCAATAAAAACACTAATAAAGCAGACTGTGTTATTGTGCAGAACATACGGTACATAGCCTACACCAGAGTTAGCATATGGTTATTGTGTTTGTATTGTTTCACATGTTCATGTTGAAAAAAAAAAAAATCCATACTCTAGTGAAAGTTGGCTCCTCAGTCTGATAATAATAATGCGCTCGGCGACAGACAGTACATGCTGTGTGCTAAGCGAAGTTTCTTACAGCTCCTGTGTTTTCTGTTCATAAACCACTCTCCCCTGACGAAACTTAAAGGAAGGATTTGTCTTGAGATAATTTTGCTTTCAGATAAGTTATCTTCTCGGCTAAGTGAGAGGTCTGATCAAATGAGGGATTAAAACAGTATGAATAGAAAAGTGGCAGTAAAAAAAAAAAAAAAAAAAGTGGGGGTATGGGTTAACATGTTACCAGGCCTACATAAAATGCTCTTTTTTCCTTTTACCAAAAATGTGCTGGGAGCCCACTGTTGCTATAGTAATGAACTACACTTTTATGTGCATCTGATTGACAGATAAGTCATGCGATATTATTTCACTGTTGCTAATGTTGAGGTTATTTTCAGCTTTGTACAAAGTTTGCTTTGTACATTGTTAAACTGCATTGATAAAGAGGGCAAGCTTAACCATCAAACTGAGCTGTGTGCATGCATTTTAGACACATTGTTCTTGCTCCGTCCATGCAGTAAATGCATACTTGTATGAGCCAGGTTTTCTATTTACTTCACCTGCTCGGTGCTCTGGTAATATCAATGGTATGACCCATTTCAGGAGCTACCAAAATTTAAAATCGAAAAACGTATGCACACATACGTACACAGCATCCACCTTAGTTTGCAACGCAGAAGTAAATACGATGATATACTTCCTTCTATTGTGTTAGGCTTCCGTTTCGCTAGCTGGTGGGTAAGGAGCAATGTTGTGGGACCACGCACAAAACACTACGAAACACCATGACGGTAAATATTTACCACACCCCCAGTGTATAACACAGTGGGGGATGAAATGAAGAAGTGGCCTGACATCTTATGAGAATATTTTCAATTATTTTGTGTTGTCAGTCAGAGACGGGTCTTTGATGCACTTCTCAGCAGCTCGTTTAACAAACGGCATCTCTGCATATTCTGTGAGTTTGGGTTGCTTATGATGTTCATATGGAAACGCAATATGCGCCATTTCATCAGATTTGTAATGTAAATCATCTATAAACCTATGCCAACACAGGAGAATACTTCAATATGTTTCTAAATATGCAAACTATTCATTCATCTCGATTCTTTTCAAAATAAAAGTTTAAACCCTCATTCTTTTTTTGCATGTTTTGATATCCACATGTTATTGTTCAAGAAATTACATTGACTGCAGCATTTCTATGGTAAAGAAGTGGCCAAATATTAAAGGGATGATCTTCTGTGGGTCTGCCATTAACGAAGTGGAAAGAGCAAATGCACAGAAATTTGAACCAAAGCCGGTGAGCTTCTTGCAGCGTGCAGATCATAGAGTGCCCCACATCCACATTCAGTTCTGGTGCATGCATTTATGATCAAAACAAATATCTTGCAGGTATTTTTTACGCTTGAACCACTCTATTATGGCACCCACTAATAGCACAAAGGACGCCAGTCCATCTGTAGTCCATATTAAAAGTTAGCTAGCCAGTCAAAACAACGGGTTCACAATACAACTACGATTAGCGGAAGTGGCTTACCGGAAATCTTACACATTATATTTAAAAAATGGCGGTGCCCACTCATACTTAAAATATAAGGTGGATACGATACTGATTCAAAATGCGAGTGCCAGTGATTGACTGTCAAAAAGCGGTTTGAACGCCCTGTCCCCCAGCTCAACTGAACTGGAAGTCTTGATTGGTTTTGCTCCTGAGTCAGACCTGTCTGTCATTGGCTGAAGCTCTGGGCTCCACCGCAGTAGTTTGCCTCCCTGTTGTTTCGTCAGCACTCTTGTCAAAGTACTTACTTTAGGTGAAAAATAAATGTAGCGAAGTAGAATACTTTTACTTTTAAAACTTGAGTTGAATAAAAAGTACCACAATTTAATTATACTGAAAAAGTACTATAACGAAAGTATTTGTAATTAGTTACTTTCCACCATTGGTTTCTACCAATAGTAACTGAGATTTTGAAGCCCCCAAAAAAAGCGCATACATCCATCATAAAAGTAATTTACAAATGTAAAAGTAAAATAAAGGCCTTCTGAAGGGAAGCGATGTTCTGTGGTGTCAATGACCCATGACCAAGTAAACACAGTACAAGGCTCGAAATTGCGACCATTTTGGTCGCATATGCTCCTGAAATTTAATCTGTGCGACCTAAAAATATATTTGGGAGCATTTGTGCGAGTGCAAATAATGGTTGTGGTGCAACCTGTTTTAATTTCTCTAAAAAATGTTTGCAAATTACTTCAAAAGTGTGTACCTTGTGCGCTGATCCAATGTTATATAACCAATCCAGGGGTTTTCCTGCATTCATTTTTTTTTTTGGCGGCCGCCAAAGCATTATTTAAGAGAGAGAGCCCCGGCCGCGCAAGACCAAAGTTTCACGTGGAGTATTCGGATATTTTTTTTCTCCTGAATTACCGCGGAGTGTGAATTGTGCTAAAAAATAAATTGCCGGTATAATCACACAACCTGTGCCGTAGGCTACACACATCCAATAATGACACATCTGATTCGCAAAGTTCTAATGACTCATTTGAACCAATTCACTTTAATGAATGGTTAAAACAACTGATCTGTCCAACACTGAACTCACGAGACGTCTGAATCGGTGTATAACTAATCGTTAACATAATAATGTTCCATTTATTAAATTCTAGTTAACTACATTAGTTAACATGTACTATTAATAAACTGCACTTGTTAATTTGTTAACCATTGTTAATGTTAATTTTAACATGAATATTTAAGTCATTAAATTCACGTAAACTTTTCCCTCCGCTGCGGCTGTCAATCATTCTCCATTCAGCGTTCAAACAGCGCGTCGCGTTCGGTTACGACAGTCAACATGATGAAACTCTCTCTGCTGCGCTGTGACTCGTGTTGCTTCAAGCTCATCATTCTGCGCTCGGGATGCGCATAAGTGCTTTGTGCCGCACTGTATTG